>OY728136.1:1505561985-1506186985 GCA_963277665.1 Viscum album | reverse complement strand
GGTTGAATCGTGATCTTATCAGATCTCCAAACACATATGAAATTAAGAAGAACCATTTCTCTCTCAACATGGAAAGTGCTGCTAAACTGAATGGATTATCCAATAAGATCCCAATGTTTTAATGTGTTATTATTTGGGGGGACTTGGTTAATTTTGTAAGGGAATTTTTTGAACATATTTTTCTTCCCTACATAATCAATTCAAACTTTATTGCTTTAATACCAAAGATGGATAATGTGGTGGATATCAAGGAATTCATATTGGCAGCCCTTGTGAATAAAATCCAAAAAATCATTAAGAAAATTATAATTCCAATACTAGGGTGAATTATTAAGTACCACATAACTCCAAACCAATATGGGTTTGTCCCTATATGATGTATCCAAAATTTATTATTTACGATTTTAGAGAGTGTTAGTATTCTGAAAAAGAACGCAAAATAGACAATTTTTTCCTCTAACCTAACATTTATAAATCCATTGATTCACTAGAATAGAATTATTTTCTCATCATTCTTTTTATATAGGTGTTTTCATACACATTCAGGAGATTAATAAGATGAATTATTTCATCTAAATGGCTATCAATTTTAATAAATTGGATCCCATGTGGCTACTTCTCATGCACCTGAGGAGTAAGTCAAGGATACCCACTCTCGTGGATTCTCTTTATGATTGCTGACTAATAACTAACTATGTGAAATAATTAAAAGGATCAGGATAGAACGTTAAACAAATGAATGTTGGGAGGGTTGTTTTCACTCCCTCCTACATACTATATGTAAATGATATCCTTCTATTTGGGTTGGCTTTAAGGAGAATAGTATATTGATTTAAGAATCTTTTTTACAACTATCAGGAAGTATCCCGGCATGCTATCAGCTAGGGAAAATATTATATTATCTTTGGGGAAGTAATATCAGTTGAAAATTTAAGGTGGAAAAGACGCTCATGGTGAGGAAGGGATCCCTTCCTTTCAATTATCTTGGCATCGTATTTGGGGGGGGAGTTAAGAGCTAGTTTCTCAAAAGAATTAGAAGTGGTATCATCAATAAATTAGATAAATGGAAATGGAAGGCTATATTTTAGGCTAGGAGAGTATGCCTTGTCAACATGGGCATTACCTCAATGTTTTTATACTTTTACTCTATTTACAGGTGTCCAAGAGGTCTCAGTAAGGAATTGAAATTTATGATCAAGAATGTCCCTGGGATTATTTCTATGAATAAAAAGAAATTGGTCACCATTTAATTTAAGGATTTCATTAAACCCATTTAAATGGGAAGTCATTGTGTCAAGGTTCTAAAAATCTTCAATGATGTCTTCATTAGTAAATCTACATGGAACGTGTTAGAAAAAAATGATCCTTTTGTGATTTTAAAATCAATATGTTTAAGGATAGGTTGATTGATGGTTATTATGATAATATTGAGTCCTATGTTTGTCCAGCTATAAAATTTTCCTTAAGTGAAATTATGTATAAAATCAAATGGTTGGCTAGAAGAACTAAAATCATAATTTTTGGGACACATTTTGGATTGATCATCTCCTCTAGAGTAGGATGAACTTTCCCTCTGACAAGATAAAAATAAATATCTCTAAACTCATTGATCAGTACACCACAATTGATTTTATTTCATTGTAGGATAACATGTAGATTTAAACTACACATTCATGGATGTTTAATGTATGTTGTAGAGGCATGGATGCAATGGAAAATTCACAATCTATAAGGACCTGGCGTTAAAACATTACAAAATCATGAATTAAATGAATAATTCACATTGAGGATATTTTTAGGTTTAGAGTTTTAGAGAATTAGGATATAACTATTACATCCCAAAATATTTACAAGGTAGACACTTCTGAACAGTTTCCATTTTTTTTACAAAACACGAACTCTTGAAAAAAAGGAGTCATGTCTACTTCCAGGTTTGAGACAAAATGACTTTTCCTTGATCCCATCTATCACCCTATTTCACATTATGTCCTGTGAAAAACATTTCAAAAACATGGGATGACCATAAAAAGCTCAGTAAGGGATTCACAAATAATTTAAACTGTTAGTTTTTCAAAGAAACAAGTAAAACATGAATACATTAACACATGTAATATTTTTAACCTTTATGAAGTAGTAAATACTCTTCATCGTATAAAAGATCATTACATACCCTTTTGTATCCAAAATATTACCATAAAACCCATATAAATAACACAAAACATATAATGGAAACTTGGGACATAAATATACTTAAATGGAATAACCATATAGTCGAATTCCACACATATCACTAAATGGAATAGACATACGGCCAACTTACATACCCAATGCATTGGAGGTTATAACATAACCACTAGTCCTGGTATTCACGGCACCACCCGTCATTTGGTTTATCACGTAACCACCCGTCAGATGTCCATATACCATTATAAAATCATAACACATAAAACAATTATAAAGGAAAGAAAACATTTACACATTTCAATCACAATATATCACTTAAATATATTGACATAACAAATCCATTTTTAAAACCATTTTCAATACCAAAATACATAAAAGAGTATATGGTATTTATTTACTTTTAAAAACATTACGGCTTGTTGAGGAAGCCAACGATCAAATAATACTCACGGTGGAGGAAAAGGACGTTGTCACCATGTACATTAAAAGAAACATTCTTTTTTTAGTAAAATGATTCCTAGAAAAAGATTCCCATTGAATGAAATGAAAAGTCAAAGTTGTTTCGTATAGTGTATAAAATAAAGTCTTGTATTAGATCAAAATGGGCCTCAATGAAAGGAGATTGAGAGGAAGTCCCTTACCTCAGGTCCGACATGACCCGTTCGTTCTTTAATATCCTAAATAATAAAATAAAGTTAATTTCTACTTACTTAAGAACCTTTTTCAAGTTTATTATTCCTTTTATATCAGTTATTACTTTGTTCTAAACATTATGTAACCATTTAAGTTAATAACGTTCGTTTTGTCGATATTTGACACTTGAGTCAAAAATGGACATCTTATAATTACATGTTGTTCATGTGGTAAAAGGTTCATTATATCCAAAATTATATTCATGATTTATATATCATATATATCCAGCATACACATGTATTTATAATAGTACATACCATACGGATGTATGAAATGAAATGCACTGTTCATAGAGACGGTAAGCTGTACGTACGCATGAATCCTACTTTCATTTCTATTTATTATTTTAAAGTAATTTAAAAATAAATATACATAGTTATATTATAATAACAGTATAATATCATATATAGTATCATTAAATCTTTCCTTTATACATCCCACATAAGACATTAATGAGTCACATCACTTTGAGGGGGCGGTAGTCCGTAATTCCTCAAATGAAATTATCGTATTTACCCACTATGGAATCCAAAAAGGCGTCATATAAATGGAAAGTACAGAAGCATAAAGACAAAATAAAAATAATATATATCATATGTAAATATAGAGCCATCATAATGGTCACCATGAGAGGCGTTAGGAGAAAATTGAACAATCATCGTTTCGCGAGGCGTTGGTTTTCCATCCACAAAAACATGATGTTGTTCACCCATTAGATGGAGGTGTGTGTATGTGTAGTTATAATCCTTCACATTACAACATACTAGTATATTGAGGATACTAGTGTTGTTACAAAATAAAAGGAATAAAAATATTTTAGGGTTTGGAAAGTAAAATAACAGAAAACAATTTAAGAGAAACTTTTACATTTAATTTGGGTAACTTCCTTTGGTTTGAACCAAAACGACTTATTAAAGTGCCTTATGCCTAAGTTAAATATTATAGAGGGAGTATAGTGATGTAGGGAGATTAATTGGGTAGAGTTCGAATGAGCCAAATGGCTTGGGAGGTGTAAAGAATTGGTTAGAAGTGGTCTCCATTTATAAGGGGGAGGAGGGGCTCTTTAGGAAAGTGTGAAAATATTATTTTATTATAATCTTATCTTCAGTTTCATAAGGTCCAAAAATCATTAATGATGAAGATAAGATGACTTATAGTCTAAATAAAATCATCCAATCAGAATTGGACATGTTTTGGATAATATTTTAATCATTTTAATCTTATTTATTTTAATCATTTATTAATGAGGTAAATATTGTATCATTATTGTGTCATAAATAATTTAATTTATATGATGTCTAATTTTTTTTTAAAAAAGTACCAGAATGTATGGAATATTTTTATATTTCCAATTAATAATTTTAGTCTAAATGATAATTTATATAACCACTTATAAAAATTAATTACTAAAAGATTTTGGTTAATGTCAATATTGTCTTTACATTTAATTAATTAATCCAAATTGTCATTATCACTACCTAGTGGCTCAATGGGGTCCCCAAATCGACCCAAGGATTACCATGGTTGGACACTACTCATACAATGAGGTTAGGACAAATTATAAGGTAATTTTGAGTTATTATAATATTCTTTTAACCTTGAATTACTTGATTTACCATCAACAGCAGTAAATAAAAGTCAAAAGATACTATTCATAAAAAATATTAATTTCATCTTAATGAACCAAATTTTACTTCATGATACCAAACCATGTATGTTGGATTTTTGAAATTAAATTCCCAAAATTGGTAAAATATCATTTAAATGAAAAACTTATCTTTTTAACTACCACTAAGTGGATTACTATTCATAAAAAATTGTTGTTTTTCAGAAGAATACCCAAAATTCAGCCTAAGATATAATTTATATTCCAAATTCAAAAATGATTTATATTTTTCTAAATTCTAAAAATTTAAGTTTACTTAATTAATTTTAAAATTAATTCTCATTGTTAAAACAAATAGCGTGGTTTTAAGAAACAATAACTATCAAAAGATTGATACTTGTTTATATCCAATTTCAAAGTGAAATTAATTCCAATGAACAACATTGGATTAAATGGTAAAAATATATTTTAATTTCACTTTAAAACCAATTAAAAATATAATATAACTATATAAATAAATTAGATTAAAATTCACTTTTGAATTAAAATACAATAATTTTCACTATTCATTAAAAATTGAAATTTATCGGAAAAATTTCAAAAAATTACACAATGTAAATTTGGATATCCCCATTATAAAGAAGGATTTTATTTGGTCATATAGAATGTATTAATGTGAAAAAACTAGATTTAAAAACAGTTCACCATTGAAAGGTGATAAATAGGCCTTTTAATGTAAAATATTCTTAAAATTAGATTCATTCATATTTTTAGAATCTAAATTTTATTGGATAAAAGTAAATACATTTAAAAACATGTATAATCATATTGTAGTTAGTTTCATTCATTCCCGCAAATAAAATGGCTAAAAGTTAACTACCATTTAAAATAATAATATTATATTATTAGTGCGCAACTTAAGTTTCCAAAGAAACACCTTGTTGCATATCAGGTATGCTCTCGAACATAGAAACTCCTTTAAATTAAAATTAATATTTAATTCACAAATATTAATAAATATGAAATATATCTTATTCTTCATTTACCTGGGATGTTACATCCTTCCCCCATTTTGGGAATTGCGTCCTCACCATTTTTATTCACTTATCAAAATAAGTGGGGGTATTTATCCCTCATAGAATTTTCAGATTCCCATGTTGCCTCTTCAATCGTATGGTTTTTCCACAAAACTTTTACCTGGTGAATTACCTTATTCCGCAACACTTGCTCTCTATGGTCAAGAATCTGGACTCGTTGTTCTTCATAAGATATATTCTCTTCCAACTGAGCTATCTATGGGCTCAAAACATGAGATGGATCTGTTATATACTTTCTCAACATCGAATCATGAAAAACATTTTCTAACAGGGATAAAATTGGAGGTAATGCCACTCTATACGCAACTGATCCAACATTTTCCAAAATTTCATAAGGTCCAATGAACCTTGGACTCAACTTTACCTTCTTATTAAAACACATCACACATTTCCATGTAAAAACTTTGAGAAAGACATGATCAACTACCTCAAAATAAAGATCATTCCTCAGGTTATCTGCAAAACGTTTCTGTCTGCTCTGAGCTGTTATCATGTGTTTATGGATCAACTGAACTTTCTCTGCCATCTCTTCTACCAATCCTGGTCCAATCAGCTTCCTTTCACCTACTTCATCCCAAAAATATGGAGTTCGACAAAACATTCTATATAAATCCTCAAATGGAGCCATCTTTATACTAGAATGAAAATATTTATTATAAAAAATTCAACTAAAGAAAGAAGGTGGTCCCAACTTCCCTGGTAATCCATCGAACAAGAACATAACATATCTTCCAAGGTATTAATTGTTTGTTCTGACTGCCCATATGATTGAGGATGAAAAGCTGTACTAAAATTTAATTCAGTACCCAATGACTTCTTAAGGCCTTTCTAAAAGTTAGAAGTAAACCTGGGATCACGATCAGATACAATGGAGAGGGGAAATCCATGCAACCTGACTGCCTCTTTAACATACAACCGAGCAAGTTGATCTAGAGTCAAAGTATCTTTAATAGGAAGGAAATGCGCATATTTAGTTAATAGATCAACTATAACCCAGATTTCATTCTTACCACGAGATATCTTTGGTAGTGCCACAATGAAGTACATGGATATATTTTCCCATTTCCATTCAGGCACAGGTAAAGGCTGAAGCATTCCTTTCGGTAACTGTCACTCCTCTTTAACCTACTGACAAGTCAAACACTTCACAGTAAAATCAGAAATATCACTTTTCATTCCATCCCACCCGTAATACACAAGAATATCTCTATACATCTTAGTACTGCCAGGATGAACTGAAAACGGGGAACTATGAGCTTCACATAACAACTCATTCTTCAGCTGTGAATCACAAGGCACAAATAATCTCTTCCCAAATATCAAACCACAATTATTATCAACGTTAAAATCATATAATTCACCCTTTTGAACCAACTCTACCTTTTTCTGCAAGTCACTATCTTCCATATGTGATTGCTTAATTCTATATGATAGAGATGATTTCACTGACACCTGAAGCAAATTAGAAGAATTTCTTTCTCCAATAACTTTTATGCCAAAGTTGATCAAATCCAAAACCAAATTATCTCATTCCAAACGTAACATGGTTAATGAAGTATTAATTTTTCAACTCAAAGCATCAACCACTTTATTTTCTTTTCTCGGATGGTAATGGATTGTGCAATCATAATCCTTGATTAATTCCAACTATCTCCTTTGTCTCATGTTCAATTCTTTATGAGTGAATATATACTTCAAAATTTTGTGATGAGTATATATTTCACACGTTACTCCATAAAAATGATGCCACCAAATTTTTAAAGCAAAAACAACAGCTGTAACGCCCCGACCCCAGCTGCCCAGAGTCGGTGCATTACTTCGTAACATTGGCATGATCACAAGAAAGATCAAATCTCGAAAGACCGATTGGTTTAGTAGCCTTGGAAACACTAGATATAATCATAAAGTTTTACATTACATTTCAAAGTGAAAAACCACTACAACAACAAAGTCTTCATATCCACACTATTAACCCCTCATAATATCCCTGCAAGTCATTCATAATTTACTTCTTCACTACCTGGGAAAAATAAAACATAGAAAAGGGGTGAGCTCAAATGCCCAGTAAGGATAACAATATAGCAGAACATTCAAAATAAGCATAAACATTTAAGGCAATGAATTACTAAAACAAAAGCCTTTTAAAATTGAACTTCAACATAGTATGGCAAAAGTAAAATGAAATAATGCCATTTACTTGTTCACATGGATATTCTACTAATCGAATAATCACATGCAATATCAATAACCACTTTCATAATTATGGAATGCATAATGCTAAACGTTAATTTCTTTGTCTAGGCCTCATCCCAATACCTAGGGGTTACTTCTAACCGGAATCCAACCCGGAGTGCCTCTAATAACCGGACACCAACCCGGAGTGCCTCTAATAACCGGACACCAACCCGGAGTGCCTCTAATAACCGGACACCAACCCGGAGTGCCTCTAATAACCGGACACCAACCCGGAGGGCATACTTTTACCAGTCCCTAACCTGGAGGGCTTACTTTAACCAGTCCCCAACCTGGAGGGCTTAATTTTACCGGTCCCCAACCCGGAACATACTTGTTTAGCACATTCATCTGAAGAAAAGTTTGAAATATAACATAAACATTCGGATTAAAACTAGCATACGAAATGTCAATAGTTTCACCATAAACTATGAATGGTATAAAATAGCACATCCACAGTCAAACATATCACAAAACCTTCAATACAATATATAAGTTTTGTATTATAATAAATCAACTTCAAATAAGCGTAAAATCCATTAAAGGATGTTGACATAGATGAAATCAAAACACTTTTTAGAGAAATATCTCTTTCTATTTTTGAAATCATTTAAGAGCCATATAAAATAAAACATTTTCTTGAAAATATTCTTGTAAGCTTGTAAGGAAAGCTTTGACAATTTTATAACGGCGGAAAATAACCGCACCCGCCGTATAAGTTAAAAAAACATTCTTATCTTAATTCTGTCGAAAAGGTTAAAAAGGGACCTTGTTTTGAAAACGACGGTAAGATTCCTTTATAAACCACTTATACAAGTCAAAAAGGGTATAAATGACATTAACTCATATTCTAGTAAATAGTAAAAATGTTTTGAAATACATTTTTAAGAAACATTGATGTGGATGATAAAGAGATCCCAGTAGATTATTACATATAAACAACCTCGGATAATGAAGAGATCGTGAAATAACCCTTACCTTGTACTTTTCCTTGGTTGGGGTAGGTTAACCTCCTTTATAATGGTGAAATAATTGTTATTAAATTATACAAGAATCATATACATTATTATGATATCATATATGATCTTTTAACATTGCTTTATTAATAATATCTTAGTATTATCGTCGTTTCGGGTGATAATCTATTCGTTCTTCTTAAATGTTTGGTTACGTAATACATGTTTGTAATGGATAGATTATATCTTATTCATAATCAGAATGATATTAACATTATTTTTAACCCTAAAATGAGAATAATACTTGAATGGATATGATGGAGAATGAATCTTATCGCGTTCGTGGAGACGGTAGTCCGTACGTACGCACGAACGCTACTTCCATTTAATTTTCATTTTAAAAGAATCAAATCAAAATGATACATAGGTATATTACTATTACAGTATAATATAATATTTTATATATGTTACTTAAGTTCATTAACACCATCCTTTATACGTTCCATGTGTGGTATGAACGAGTCATATCATTTTAAGGGGGCGGTAGTCCGCACTTCCTCAAATGAAATTATCGTATGTATATACAACATGAAACGAATAATGGTATGAAATAAAATGGAATTACAGAATCTTATATATAAAATATATATCATTAATATCATATTTAATTACAGTGCCATCATAATGGCCACCATGAGAGGTGGTAAGATGTATTTGAACAATCATCGTTTCGTGAGGCGTTAGTTTGCCATCCACAGAAACATTATGTTCATCATCCATTAGATGGAGTTGTGTGTATGTGTAGTTTGAATCCTTCTTATAACAACATCCTAGTATATTGTGGATACTGGTGTTGTTACAAAAGAAAGGAAATAAAAAGAGTTTGGGGGTTGGAGAAGAAAAATAAATGAAAATAATTTAAGAGAAATCGTTACCTTTAATCTAGGTAACTCACTTTGGTTGGAACCAAAGGACTTCTTGAAATGCTTTCTTCCTAAGGGGAAGCTTCAAGGAGGAGGAGAGGGATGTGGGGAGCTTATTTGGGCAGAGTTTGGATGAGCCAAGTGGCTTGAGAGGTGTGAGGAAAAGAGAAGGAGGAGTGCCCTTTTATAAGAGGGGTGAGGGGCACCTTTGGAAAAGCTAGAAATATTAATTTATAATAAATTCATATTCGGTTTCCAATGGCTCCAAAGTTGACTATTCAAAGGATGAGGTGGGGATAGGTCGAAAACAACTCATCCAATAGAATTTAGACAGGTTTGGGTACTTATATTAACCTTATCTTTAAGTATTAACTCTAAGTTAATTAGTTTCACTTTTACAATGTCTCTTTGTATTTTTATATAATATGGTTAATAAACTTACTATATACAACCAAGAGACCCCCAAGTGGTCCATTAATGATTAAACTATCATAATATAAGTCTCTTGGCCGAACCTTAGATTTTTAGGAATTTAATATCAATTAATAATATAATATTTGTTTTAGGAACTCTTTTATGTCAATTTTGACACTATTCAATAGTTGATTTTTGTGAAACTCATAACAGATTTATTAATTCGAACAAAGTCAATTAAATCAATACTAATATATCATATTATCTTAGAAAATTAGTTTAATTCATTAAAAGTTTCATATTATATTTATTTGGGTATTTATAATATCAATTATTTTAATTTTTCACTATTATAATAATTACTGCATCATCATTGTGTCATAAATAAAATAACTTATTTAATGTCTAAAAATTATAAATAAAATATCATTATGTAGGAAATCTTTTTATCTTTATAATGAATATTTATAATCGAAAATCCAACATGTATAACCCTATGTAAAAATTGTTCTTCTAAAATATGTAAGCTTATGCCATTTTAATTTTTATTTTAGCTTTATTAATATAATGTGTCATTATCACTTACAAGTGGATCCATGGGGTCCCAAAATTGACACAAGGATGCCCATGGTCGACCATGTATCAACCAATAGGGTTAAGACACGTTTTAGGGTAATTTAGTATTATTATAATATTATTTTGTAACCCTTATTTACCGGATTTACCCTTAACCATGGTAAATAAAATATTTACCGCAGTAATTTTTCAAAATGTCTAAAAATAAAAGTTACCTATTTACACAATTTGAACATCCTGATTCCAAATATGGAATCCATTTTTCTAAATTCAAAACACAGAAGTGGCAGAAATTAATTTAAAATTAATTCCCGCTGTCAAAACAAAAAGCGTGTTTTTAAGAGATAATAACTATCAAAAGATTGACACTTGTTTATGTTCGGTTTAATTGTAAAATTATGTCCAATGACCAACATTATATTAAGTGGTAAAAATATATTCTAAATATACTTTAAAACCACTCAAATTAATAATTTATCACTATTAATTATTTTGATTAAAAAAGTTGTTTTTAATTAAAATTTAGTAATTTTCACTATTCATCAAAATATTAATGTTATCCGAAAAGTACCAAAATTTCACCTTAGGCTAAATTTGATATTCCGAATCCAAAAATGAAGTCCATTTTCAAATATAAAATATATATAATTTCAAAAATTAGGTATTACTATTCATAACGGCTAGTTTGATTGGTTGTGGTGTGTGTTAAAACTCAAGGTTGCGTACAACACACGCTACTGTATTATTCAAAGAAAGTGTACCGTGGAAGCTTGGGATGTTTCATTTTAAATTTTTGATGTCCCCATTTAGTCAAAAAGTTTAAAATATTGTATTTAAAAAGGGTTCACTATTAAAAGTTGATAAAAGTGCAATACTGAAAATGAATTTGTTCTTGCATTATATCTAAGAAACTCATAATATGGATTCTAAAATTATAAGGATTATATAAAGTTTAAAATTTAGATAATACTATTCATAACCTCTTTTGAATGGATATTTTTTTGTAAGTCATGGTGTGATTGAACTCGGTGTTGCGTGTAGTGCAAGTTATTGAATTATTTTGAAGAAATAACACACTCTGAAATCCTGGGGTGTTACATTCTCCCCTCCTTCAATAAATTGCGTCCTCGCAATTTGAAATTGTTCTTCGAAAATAAAAGGTTGAAAATAGATAATATATTTGTGGGAAAACCCACATCGGAAATTGGGTTACTAAAATTTAGTCTTAATATGAGGAAAAGAGAAATCAAAGGGTCACCACCAAATTATGATCTCGATTAGGAGAACATTGGTGGAAATTAGAGACATATAATTGGAGGAAAAACGTAAATATTTATAGGTAGTGATTGAGGTCATCAATCACAAACAAGTGTAAAATTGAGGTCCTTAAATTCATCAATCTATGATGATTTGAAATACCATCGGTTCAACAAAACATAGGGTATTAGGATAACACATTTTTGACGTTTCAAAATATCTTAGTTGAAATCCCACATCGAAAAATGAATTAATGAGGCCTCTATTTAAAATAAAGAGTGGAAAGTATGAAGATTACCGAAAATAACACATACTAGGGTTCCATGTAGGAAAATATGGATATGGAATAGAAATCTAACCATCAATTATCTGATGGAGAGTAGTAGAGAACATGGCTATGAAAAGGCCAACAATCCCAAAGCCATAAATTAGTGATGATTTAAGGTACCATCTAGGACAACATTTTTGTTCTAAGTTGCTTTTCTTAATATTGAGGAATTTATTTATGAGATTGGCTAAGATCATAAGGAGATATACTTACTTTATAATTAGAGTTTTATCCATTAATAAATTTCTACCACAAACTCATCTTTCACTCTAAAAGATAATAGAATGTAAAAGAATTCTATTTACACTATTCGTATAGGGTTCCAAAATAAACGAATTTATAATTCATCTATAAAATCTTTTAATAAAAACTACATTATTTAATCCAGGACATCTCGTGGGCTAGTGGTAGGTGATACACCCTTGTCGCCCTTCGGTTGCGGGTTCAAGTCTCGTAGCCTTGCCGGACGCGACGGGTTGCCGCCCGACCTCTGGGTTGTCCTTTTATGGCAATCCAAAATAATCCAAACTAGAACTATCCAAAATACTTCTATCCAAACTCACAGTACAACATTTATAAGTAAGGTAAACATAAAGTAGAACCTTTTTACCTTGTAATAGCATATTAATACCTTCATCATGTATTCTTTTAATACACCGAAACATCCTGAATTACCATATTCCTTATTGATTACATTCATGCTCCCTTATTCCATATAGAAAGCTGGATATACTTCATTAATCCAAAAATGTTTTAAACCCCAACAATGATGGAATATACAAATCATTAATCAGCTTCAAGGTAGTTAATAATATCCAATATAATTTATCCAAAATAATCACATATTATTCCAAAATCACTACCTCAGTATCAGAACTATATTATGATTTATCATTCTCTCAACCATATATTTTACAAAAATTTAACCTTCTATTGAGTCACTTTTCTTTGTTCCACACAATCTCAAGTCCTTAATGAAATAGTACTGCAGTACAATCCTTATATACTCCATAATTATTATAACAAGTACATTGTTGATACAACACTCAATTGACATAATAAACATAAGAACTCTAATCATTCCTCTTCATCTGTGGTAGTATCATAACTTGATTATTATCCAATAGCATCATTTGCGGCATAGTCTGATGACTGGGACATAGGTTCGTGTAGTGTCCAAACTCCTTGCAAATGAAGCATTCTACATTTGAAACCATTTTCTTACCCTTGCAGTCATGTACTTTGTGCCCTTTTCCTCCACACTTATAACAAACTCCCATTCCTTTCAGGCAATTTCCAGGGTGTTTCTTTCCACAGTTACCACATATGGGAAAATTCTTCTTTTCCCTCTTCCCTTTATCCATCTTTCTCTCTTCCATCCTTTTCTTCTCTTGCTTCCCTTCAAAGCCATAGGACTCAGTAAACTCTTTACTTATCTTATCAACACATGATATTATTTCTTCATATGATGATAATACATGGGAGACTATTTCTCTTATAAATTCTAGCTTAAGACCATGAAAGATATGATCCTTCCTTCTCTTTGGATCATGTGCATTTCTGGATTTGTCATTCCTTCTACTGGGTGCCATTTCTAAACAATGGCATAAACTAGATCAGTTTATGAATCAAAATACATAATCCCATACTTATAAAACACTTAACATAAATTGAACTATTTATGGATATAATCCATAATCATAAAAATGTTTTCTTTGAGGAAGTATATACTCATAAACCCTTCATAATGATTTGTAAAGATAGTGAGAGTTATCCTAAGAATATCCCCCGGGAGTGTCGTAACCAAGAGTGCAGCAAGGCCCGTTGTCGTGCACCAGTTCCCGTTCGAGTCTAGCTCAAAGCGGTGTTTTCAGGTTTTACCCCTAGGTACATCTGTGACAGAGCCGCCTCTACCTGCTCGTATCCAGACAGGGATGTATTTCTCGGAAAACTCACAAAATCTCTACAATACCAAAATTCTAGAAAGTTCTTCTATACTAATCCTCAAAGTTCATCTTAGGTCTACGTGCTCTAATCAGAGTTTATCTAAATCTAGCTTCCAAGGTTTGTACTAAACTTCCTCTGATACCAACTGTAACGCCCCGACCCCAGCTTCCCAGAGTCGGTGCATTACTTCGTAACATTGGCATGATCACAAGAAAGATCAAATCTCGAAAGACCGATTGGTTTAGTAGCCTTGGAAACACTAGATATAATCATAAAGTTTTACATTACATTTCAAAGTGAAAAACCACTACAACAACAAAGTCTTCATATCCACACTATTAACCCCTCATAATATCCCTGCAAGTCATTCATAATTTACTTCTTCACTACCTGGGAAAAATAAAACATAGAAAAGGGGTGAGCTCAAATGCCCAGTAAGGATAACAATATAGCGGAACATTCAAAATAATCATAAACATTTAAGGCAATGAATTACTAAAACAAAAGCCTTTTAAAATTGAACTTCAACATAGTATGGCAAAAGTAAAATGAAATAATGCCATTTACTTGTTCACATGGATATTCTACAAATCGAATAATCACATGAAATATCAATATCCACTTTCATAATTATGGAATGCATAATGTTAAACGTTAATTTCTTTGTCTAGGCCTCATCCCAAGACCTAGGGGTTACTTCTAACCGGAACCCAACCCGGAGTGCCTCTAATAACCGGACACCAACCCGGAGTGCCTCTAATAACCGGACACCAACCCGGAGTGCCTCTAATAACCGGACACCAACCCGGAGTGCCTCTAATAACCGGACACCAACCCGGAGGGCATACATTTACCAGTCCCTAACCTGGAGGGCTTACTTTAACCAGTCCCCAACCTGGAGGGCTTAATTTTACCGGTCCCCAACCCGGAACATACTTGTTTAGCACATTCATCTGAAGAAAAGTTTGAAATATAACATAAACATTCGGATTAAAACTAGCATACGAAATGTAAATAGTTTCACCATAAACTATGAATGGTATAAAATAGCACATCCACAGTCAAACATATCACAAAACCTTCAATACAATATAGAAGTTTTGTATTATAATAAATCAACTTCAAATAAGCGTAAAATCCATTAAAGGATGTTGACATAGATGAAATCAAAACACTTTTTAGAGAAATATCTCTTTCTATTTTTGAAATCATTTAAGAGCCATATAAAATAAAACATTTTCTTGAAAATATTCTTGTAAGCTTGTAAGGAAAGCTTTGACAATTTTATAACGGCAGAAAATAACCGCACCCGCCGTATAAGTTAAAAAAAACATTCTTATCTTAATTCTGTCGAAAAGGTTAAAAAGGGACCTTGTTTTGAAAACGATGGTAAGATTCCTTTATAAACCACTTATACAAGTCAAAAAGGGTATAAATGACATTAACTCATATTCTAGAAAATAGTAAAAATGTTTTGAAATACATTTTTATGAAACATGGATGTGGATGATAAAGAGATCCCAGTAGATTATTACATATAAACAACCTCGGATAATGAAGAGATCGTGAAATAACCCTTACCTTGTACTTTTCCTTGGTTGGGGTAGGTTAACCTCCTATATAATGGTGAAATAATTGTTATTAAATTATACAAGAATTATATACATTAATATGATATCATATATGATCTTTTAACATGGCTTTATTAATAATATCTTAGTATTATCGTCGTTTCGGGTGATAATCTATTCGTTCTTCTTAAATGTTTGGTTACGTAATACATGTTTGTAATGGATAGATTATATCTTATTCATAATAAGAATGATATTAACATTATTTTTAACCCTAAAATGAGAATAATACTTGAATGGATATGATGGAGAATGAATCTTATCGCGTTCGTGGAGACGGTAGTCCGTACGTACGCACGAACGCTACTTCCATTTAATTTTCATTTTAAAAGAATCAAATCAAAATGATACATAGGTATATTACTATTACAGTATAATATAATATTTTATATATGTTACTTAATTTCATTAACACCATCCTTTATACGTTCCATGTGTGGTATGAACGAGTCATATCATTTTAAGGGGGCGGTAGTCCGCACTTCCTCAAATGAAATTATCGTATGTATATACAACATGAAACGAATAATGGTATGAAATAAAATGGAATTACAGAATCTTATATATAAAATATATATCATTAATATCATATTTAATTACAGTTCCATCATAATGGCCACCATGAGAGGTGGTAAGATGTATTTGAACAATCATCGTTTCGTGAGGCGTTAGTTTGCCATCCACAGAAACATTATGTTCATCATCCATTAGATGGAGTTGTGTGTATGTGTAGTTTGAATCCTTCTTATAACAACATCCTAGTATATTGTGGATACTGGTGTTGTTACAAAAGAAAGGAAATAAAAAGAGTTTGGGGGTTGGAGAAGAAAAATAAATGAAAATAATTTAAGAGAAATCGTTACCTTTAATCTAGGTAACTCACTTTGGTTGGAACCAAAGGACTTCTTGAAATGCTTTCTGCCTAAGGGGAAGCTTCAAGGAGGAGGAGAGGGATGTGGGGAGCTTATTTGGGAAGAGTTTGGACGAGCCAAGTGGCTTGAGAGGTGTGAGGAAAAGAGAAGGAGGAGTGCCCTTTTATAAGAGGGGTGAGGGGCACCTTTGGAAAAGCTAGAAATATTAATTTATAATAAATTCATATTCGGTTTCCAATGGCTCCAAAGTTTACTATTCAAAGGATGAGGTGGGGATAGGTCTAAAACAATTCATCCAATAGAATTTAGACAGGTTTGGGTACTTATATTAACCTTATCTTTAAGTATTAACTCTAAGTTAATTAGTTTCACTTTTACAATGTCTATTTGTATTTTTATATAATATGGTTAATAAACTTACTATATACATCCAACCGACCCCCAAGTGGTACATTAATGATTAAACTATCATAATATAAGTCTCTTGTCCGAACCTTAGATTTTTAGGAATTTAATATCAATTAATAATATAATATTTTTTTTAAGAACTCTTTTATGTCAATTTTGACACTATTCAATAGTTGATTTTTGTGAAACTCATAACAGATTGATTACTTCTAACAAAGTCAATTAAATCAATACTAATATATCATATTATCCTAGAAAATTAGTTTAATTCATTAAAAGATTCATATTATATTTATTTGGGTATTTATAATATCAATTATTTTAATTTTTCACTATTATAGTAATTACTGCATCATCATTGTGTCATAAATAAAATAACTTATTTAATGTCTAAAAATTATAAATAAAATATCATTATGTACTAAATCTCTTTATCTTTCTAATGAATATTTATAATCGAAAATCCAACATGTATAACCCTATGTAAAAATTGTTCTTCTAGAAGATGTAAGCTTATGCCATTTTTATTTTTATTTTAGCTTTATTAATATAATGTGTCATTATCACTTACAAGTGGATCCATGGGGTCCCCAAATTGACACAAGGATGCCCATGGTCGACCATGTATCAACCAATAGGGTTAAGACACGTTTTAGGGCAATTTAGTATTATTATAATATTATTTTTTAACCCTTATTTACCGGATTTACCCTTAACCATGGTAAATAAAATATTTACCGCAGTAATTTTTCAAAATGTCTAAAAATAAAAGTTACCTATTTACACAATTTGAACATCCTGATTCCAAATATGGAATCCATTTTTCTAAATTCAAAACACAGAAGTGGCAGAAATTAATTTAAAATTAATTCCCGCTGTCAAAACAAAAAGCGTGTTTTTAAGAGATAATAACTATCAAAAGATTGACACTTGTTTATGTTCGGTTTAATTGTAAAATTATGTCCAATGACCAAAATTATATTAAGTGGTAAAAATATATTCTAAATATACTTTAAAACCACTCAAATTAATAATTTATCACTATTAATTATTTTGATTAAAAAAGTTGTTTTTAATTAAAATTTAGTAATTTTCACTATTCATCAAAATATTAAAGTTATCCGAAAAGTACCAAAATTTCACCTTAGGCTAAATTTGATATTCCGAATCCAAAAATGAAGTCCATTTTCAAATATAAAATATATATAATTTCAAAAAGTAGGTATTACTATTCATAACGGCTAGTTTGATTGGTTGTGGTGTGTGTTAAAACTCAAGGTTGCGTACAACACACGCTACTGTATTATTCAAAGAAAGTGTACCGTGGAAGCTTGGGATGTTTCATTTTAAATTTTTGATGTCCCCATTTAGTCAAAAAGTTTAAAATATTGTATTTAAAAAGGGTTCACTATTAAAAGTTGATAAAAGTGCAATACTGAAAATGAATTTGTTCTTGCATTATATCTAAGAAACTCATAATATGGATTCTAAAATTATAAGGATTATATAAAGTTTAAAATTTAGATAATACTATTCATAACCTCTTTTGAATGGATTTTTTTTGTAAGTCATGGTGTGATTGAACTCGGTGTTGCGTGTAGTGCAAGTTATTGAATTATTTTGAAGAAATAACACACTCTGAAATCCTGGGGTGTTACAACAGCAGCTAATTCCAAATCACGTGTAGGGTAATTTAACTCATGAGGTTTCTAACTGACGTGAAGCATAAGCAATTACCTGATCATTCTGTGTTAGGACACAACCAAGTCCTTTAAATGAAGCATCACAATAGATAAAAAACTCAAAATTTCTAGATAACAGTGGAAAAACTGGATCATTAAACAATCTTCTGTTCAATTCCTGATAATAATCATCACATTCTTTTGTCCCGATGAACTTAACACCTTTTCAAGTTAACATAGTCATTGGACTTGATTACCGTGCCAACGTTTCAACAAACCTCTGGTAATAACCTACCAAACCAAGAAAACTACGGAACTTGGTTATATTTATGTGTCTTGTCCATTCTTCAACAACTTTTCTTTTTGCAGGATCGACAGTTATGCCATTTTTTGAAACAATGTGACTAAGGAAAGAAATCCATTTTAACCAAAACTCACACTTTCTGAATTTCCCATAAAGATTCTTTTCTTTTTAGGTTTTCAAGAAAACCATTAAATTAATTTCATTCTCCTATTTACTTTTTGAATAAACCAAAATATCATCGATGAACACAACCACAATCTCTTCCATGAACTCACTGAAAATTCTATTCATAAAATCCATTAATACAGCAGGTGCATTGGTTAAACCAAAAGGCATAAATACTAATTAATAATGGCCATATCTAGTACGAAAAGTGGTCTTCAGAATGTCTACTTCCATTACATTCAACTGATGGTACCCTGACCTCAAGTCAATCTTCGAAAAATACTATGCTCCCTGGAGCTGATCAAACAAATCATTGATATGAGGAAATGATAATTATTCTTAAAAATAATGTTATTCAATGCTCTATAATCAATATAATGTCTCATTGAACCATCTTTATTTTTAACAAACAAGACAAGAGCACCCCATGGTGATGTTCTAGGTTGAATAAAACCTTTATCTAATAAATCCCGTAAATGATTCTTTAACTCTAAATGTTCAATTTGAGCAATTCGATAAGTGGGTTTTGAAATTGTCTTAGCATCATGAACTAAGTCAATAGTAAATTAACTTCCCAATTAGTTATTATACCATGAAACTCATCATGAAAACATCAAGGTACTCATTTACCAGTGGCACATCATTAATATGAATATTTTCTTTTATTTTCAACAATATGTGG
The DNA here is from genome assembly GCA_963277665.1 of Viscum album. Taxonomy (NCBI): domain Eukaryota; kingdom Viridiplantae; phylum Streptophyta; class Magnoliopsida; order Santalales; family Viscaceae; genus Viscum; species Viscum album. Next base: position 1,506,167,028 of record OY728136.1, on the reverse strand, counting down.
AAGGTAACATTAATTTCCATCTTTTACCAGTTTTTCAACTTCCTGATATGTTATCAAAAGTAAGGGATCATTATTGTATACAATCTATAAATCTTTCTAAAATGAAACCTCTTTAGCTCTGCTGTCTACCTTATCATGATAAACAGACAACAAATACATGCCCAATATAACATCAAACATTACTAGAGGTAAAATAATAAGGTTTTCATGTAGGTTCTTTTCGTACACAAAGACAATAATGTTCTTATGTTTTCTTTTTGTCTCTAAATTTCCTCCAAGTGTTTTTACCCTAAGTTCTGAATTCATATCTTGAGATGGAATTCCCAATTTACTAGAAAACATCTCAAAAACTAAAGAGTGTGTAGACCTTGAATCAAACAACACATTGGAATAATCTTAACAAACAAACATTGTACCTGATACTACTTAATTTAATGGCCCAACATCTACTAAAGTAGTTGCAAAGGATTTCACCACCCCTTTCTACTTGTATTCTAGCTGTTTTCCCTCAGTTGAGTTCTTCTATGGACACTCATTTTCATAATGACCCATTTCATTACACTTGAAACATTTTATTGATGGGTTTTCATAGCCTTATTGATCATCTTCATTACAGTTAAGAGCTATATAACCAGACCTACCACACCAGAAGCACTTTCCAGAATTCGATAAAAATTCTCCAGGATGTTTTTTTACCACACTTATGACAAGATGGATATTTATTTTTCTTACCTCTAGACTTCTTTGATGAATTCCTTTCCTTTACCTACCAACTGGACCTCTTATTCTATTGTTTTTTAAAGAACACATGATCATCTTCAAACTCCATTTTCACCTTCTCCGCACATCGAACATGTTTTTCATTACATTTGAACTCATGAGAGGCTAACGCTCTTCGATATCGTGCCTTTAGTCATGAGTAAAATCTATTTATCATACTATCAATATCTTGGATGAAATTTGGTTCATAACTTCCCAGTCGAGTGAATTTTTCTTCATAAGTAGCCAATGTGTCATCCTCCTGCCTCAATTCCAGGAATTGTTTTTCCATTCTAAGACTAACCACCTTATGAAAATATTTCTCAAGAAACATACCTTTGAATTCAACCCAAACAAGAGCATCAATCTCCTCACTATCCCTGATATTCTTCACCATTGACTACCTCTAATCAGCTTCACCTTCAAAATGGTAAACATCGAGAGTAACCTTTTGATGTTCTAAATAACCAATGACATCCAAAATCTTCTCAAGTGGTTTAATCCACCCTTCATCCAGCACAAGGTCAGCTGATCATCTGAATGATGGGGGATGTTGCCTCATGAAATGATCCACTACAGACATGTTCCAATGCGGTTGATCTTTCTAAACTCATGCATGGATACCACCACCATTTATAGCCTGAGTCAACTATGCCATCATTTCAAAAAACTATTCAATTCTGATTCTGAGCATCTCAGGTTGGTGATTTGGAAGGTTTCCTTCCTCCTGAAGTCGTCCCAAAATAGCTTCCCTATTTCCTCTACAGAAAACCATTCTGAACACATAAATATCTTTGGGAAAGAAACAAGGTAATCTATAAATTCTATACCATTTCAATATCACATTAAATTTTGTTAGGGTCATTAATTTAACAATACCCTAACTCCTAAAGTTATCTAAACCAACCTCTGCTACCAACTATAAAGACCAGGCCTTAAAACATTACATAATCTTGAATTAAATGAATAACTCACATCGATGATCTTTTAAGGTTTATAGTTTTATTTAATTAGGACATAACTAGTATATCCCAAAATATTTACAAGGTAGACACTTCTACACAGTTTCTATTTTTTTACAAAACATGAACTCTTGAAAAAATGGAGTCATGTCTAGTTCCATGTTTAAGACAAAATGAATTTTCCATGATCCCATCCTTGACCCTATTCCACATTATGTCCTGTGAAAAACATTTCAAAAACATTGGATGATCATAAAATCTTAGTAAGGGGTACACAAACAAGTTAAACTGTTCGTTTTTCAAATAAAAAAAGTAAACCATGAATACTTTAACATAAGTAATACTTTTCACCTTTATGAAGTAGAAAATTCACTTCATTGAATAAAAGATCATTACATACCCTTTTTTAACAAAAATATTACCATAAAACCCATATAAAGAACAAATAACTTATAAAGGTTACGTGGGACATAAACATAATTAAATGGAATAACCATACGATCAACTTCCACACATATAACTTAATGAAATATCCATACAACTGACTTCCATACCCATTTAATTGGAGGTTATAATGTAACCACCCATCCTGGTATTCATGGCACCACCCGTTACTTGATTTATTACATAACCACCCGTCAGATATCCAAGTACCATTATAAAATCATAACACATAAAACAATTATGAAGGCAAGAAAACATTCCAACATTTCAATAACAATATATCACTTAAATATATTAACATAAAAAACCCATTATCAAAACCATTTTCAATACCAAATTACGTAAAAGAGTATATGATATTTATTTACATTTAAAATCATTAAGGCTTGTTGAGGAAGCCAAAGATCAAATAATACTCGCAGCGATAGAAAAGGTATTTGTCACCGCGTACGTTAAAAGAAGCATTCCTTTTTTTGTTGTGTAAAACACTTTATAGAAAAATATCCCCTATGAATGAAGTGAAAATTAAAATGTTTTTTATATAGTGTATAATAGAAAGTCTTGTATTAGAACAAATTATGCCTCAATGAATGGAGATTGAGACGAAGTCACTTACCTCTTGTCCGACTTGACCCATTTGTTCTTTAATATACTGAATAATAAACTAAAGTTAATTTCTACTTGCTTAAGAACCTTTTTCATTTTTATTTTTATTTTTATATCACTTATTACCATGTTATAAACATTATGTAACCATTTAAGTTAATAACGTTCGTTTTGTCGATATTTGACACTTGAGTCAAAAATGAACTTCTAATAATACAGGTTGTTCATGTGGTCAAAGGTTCATTATATCCAGAATGATATTCACGATTTATATTTCATATATATAATATATATTCTGAATATACATGTATTTATTATAGTTCATAACTTACAGATGTACGAAATTAAATGCACCATTCATGGAGACGGTAAGCCTTACGTTTTCATGAAAGGTAATTTCATATAAATTTTTTATTTTAATGGAATTTAATCATAATTATAAATTGGTATATTATAATAAAAGTATAATATCATATATATAATCATTAAATGTATCCTTTATACATCCCACATAAGGAATTAACGAGTCACATCACTTTGAGGTGGCGATAGTCTGCACATCCTCAAATGAGATTATCGTATTTACCCACTATGGAAACCATAAAGGAGTGATAGAAATGGAAAATACATAACAATAAATAAAACATAAAAATATATATATCATAGGTAAATAAAGTTACATCATAATGGCCACCATGAGAGGCAGTAGGAGATAATCGAACAATCATCGTTCCGTGAGTCGTTGGTTTGGCATCCACAGAAACATTAAGTTCTTCACCCAAAAGATGGAGGTGTGTCTATGTGTAGTTATAATCCTTATCATAAAAACATACTTGTATATTGAGGATAATGGTTATGTTACAAAATAATGTAATAAAAATATGTTAGGGGTTGGATATGTATAATAAAAGAGAACAATTTAAGAGAAAATGTTACCTTTAATTTGGGTAACTTCCTTTGGTTTGAACCAAAAGGACTTATTGAAGTGACTTATGCCTATGGTAAGGATTCTATAGGGAGGAGAGGGATTTAGGGAGCCTAATTGGGAAGATGTTTGAAGATCCAAATGGATTTAGATGTGTGATGAATTGGTTAGAAGTGGTTATCTTTTATAAGGGGGAAGATGGGCTCTTTAGGAAAGTGTGAAACTATTATTTTATTATAAACTTATCTTCAGTTTCAAAAGGTCCAAAAATAATAAATGATGAAGATAATGTTACTAATGGTCAATATAAAATCATCCAATCATTATTGGACATGTTTTGGATAATATTTTAATCATTATAATCTTATTTATTTAAACCATTTATTAATGAGGTAAATACTACACCATTATTGTTTCATAAATAATTAAATTTATATGATGTCTAAAATTTATAAAAAAATACCATCATGTCGGAAGTATTTTTATATTTCCAATTAATATTATAGCCAGAAATATAATTTATATAACCCATTATAATAATTAATGTCAAAATTATTTTTGTTAATGTCAACTTTGTCTTTACATTAAATTAATTAATCCAAATTGTCATTATCACTACCATGTGGCTTAATAGGGTCCCAAAATCGACCCAAGGATGCCCATGGTCGGCCAAAACTCATAAAATAAGGTTAGGACAAGTGTTAAGCTAATTTTGAGTTATTATACTATTATTTTAACCTTGAATTACCTTATTTACCTTTATCTGTGGTAAATAAATGTCAAAAGTTACTATTCAACCAAAAAATTATTTTCATCTTAATGAACAACATTTTATATCTTGATAACAAATATGTATGTTGGATTTTTGAAATTCAATTCACAAGAAGTGGTAAAATTTAATTTAAATGAAAAATGCAGTTTTTTAACTACCACTAAGTGGTTTCACTATTCATAAAAAAATGATGTTTTTCCGAAAAATACCAAAAATTCAGCCTAAGTTGTATTTGATATTCCGAATTCAAAAATGATGTCTATTTTGGAAAATTCAAAACATAGAAGTTTCATTAATTAATTTTAAAATTATTTCCCACTGTTAAAACGAATAGCGTGTTTTAAGAAACAATAACTATCAAAGGATTGATACTTGTTTATATCCAATTTCAAAGTGAAATTAATTACAATGACCAACATTGGATTAAATGGTAAAAATATATTTTAATTTCACTTTAAAAAAAATTAAAATGATAATCTATCCATATAAATAAATTAGATTAAAAGTCACTTTTGAATTGAAATACAATATATTTCACTATTCATTAAAAAATGAACTTTATTGGAAAAATTCCAAAAATTTACACAAAGTAAATTTTGATATCTGCATTATAAAGAAGGATTTTATTTGTTCATATAGAATGAATTAAAGTTAACAATACTAGATTTAAAAAGGGTTCTCCATTAAAAGGCGATAAATCGACAATTTAATTTAAATTAACCTTAAAATTAGATTCATTCACATTTTATAATCTAAATGGTATTGGATAAATGTAAATACATTTAGCAAACATGTATAATCATATTGTAGTTAGTTTCATTCATTCCCACCAATACAACGGCTATGAGTTCACTACCATTTAAATTAATAATTTTATATTATCAGTGTGCAACCAAAGATTCCAATGAAACCCGTTGTTGCATATCGGGTACGATATCGAACAAAGAAACCCCTTTAAAGAAAACTAAATATTTAATTCAGAAATATTAATAAATATGATATATGTCCTATTCTTCATTTACATTGGATGTTACACAATCAAAGAGAATTAGAGAAATAAGGATGTTTTATCAACTATAATTCTTTTTTAGAATGATGCTTTAATGGTTAGTTTAATATAGCCTACAAGATTTTTTCTCATATGGATTATTTGGAAGCGCGATATACCAACACAAGATCAATTGCAGAAATATAGGTAGTGAATTGTGTTATCATTCTTAATATATATGAGAGATGAACAAATAATAAGGAACTTTTTTACCTAATGCACATATGCAAGATTCTTTTGGCATTATTTAGGATTGTCCTTTAGCCTAGAAATAAACATAAACAAACCCCTTGAAGACCCTGTCGCCTTCCTCTCCAACACTGTACATTGAAAGTAGGTTCATAATATGCTACTAGTGGCTACAGATTCCATCCTAGACTCCATACAGAGATCCTAAAATATGAAGTGGTTTGAAGAGATGATTCCTTCCACCCATGCCAGAACTCTATCTTTGAATAGGGTTGTCTATACTTCCCAAATCATTTAGATGGGGTAGATGAATAGTGAAATGGGTGATTTGAATATCCTCAATATCTTGGATGCTTCAGGTAGGATTAGGTATCCCTTGGTTCTCAATTCATTGTGATGGATTCCTCTTGTTACAATGTGAATAAAAGAAAATGTTGATGGGGTGGCGTTGGGAACACCAGGTCCTTTGAGATATGGAGGTATATTTAGAACCTACAACGGCTTTGTGATGGGTTGTTTTCATCACATTGTCAAAATAAAGACATTATATGAGGCTGAGCTCTGTGAAATAATATATGCAATTAAATATTCTATCCATCATAATTGGAACACTCTGTGGATTGAATCTGTTTTGGTAAATTCATTCACGACATTGAAGGCAATGAGTACCAATGTCCTAAGGAAATTTATTAATTATTGGGTAGATTGCATGAATAGTGTTATTCAAAATACTCTATATGTTTCGCATGTATATAGAGAGTCAAACCAGGTGTAAGAGACTTTTTCAACGAATGTGGTCTTTAATGTAATCCCAATGTGGACCCTCAGATCTCTTGACTACTACACCTCACTTGTGAATTATGACAAGTGAGGAGTTGTTCACTCTAGAATTTGAAAACTCCTTTTTTAATTATTGATCTTGATTTTTATATTTACTTTTTTATTAATAAATTTTCTTAAGACTGTGTGTACTTGGATCCTAGATTTTCTGGGTATAGTTTTTTAATAATTATATATTTAAACTATTTATCATGTATTAATGGTAAATAAAGATTAACATCTTATAAAATACCTAATTCGAAATTGTAAAATTTTTGTATTGCACTATCCCCATCACTTACAAAAGAACTTTTACTCAAATTTACAGGGGTTTTACTTCTTCTTAATCAAAAAATATAGTTCCACGACTCAAAAGAAAATATTATCTAATGGAATTAAGATTTTAACAAGGTATAAATTTCACAATCCGTCCACCCTATTATCCTTATTTAAAATATCAATTTCAAACATCCTTGATACATACTACATGTCATTCATATATATCATCTTCCCCTTTTGTATCCATGCATCGAATACCCATAACCATTCCATCCCTGTTTTCAATAAGCACTCACTGGATTTTATCGGCCATGGTTAACAAAAAAGCTTATCAAATGAGTGTGTATAAACGTGGAAGTAAGACATCCCTAGATAGTTATTACACCTCATAACTTATTTTAATAGGTAGGGAATAGAAAAAACACTTGGGAAACTTACTACTAGATCTCCCCACCTCTTATTTAATGGTTAAAACATGCGCACATGTACGTTTACTTAGGAAAACATCTAGATTAGATTCCATATGCATGATTCACTATTGTTTATATTATCCATCCAAATGTAATTTAAGGAGGCTGTCTAGGGATCTATTTTATCAAAATGAGATGGATGTCTGTGTTCACATTCAAAATTCCAGTTTCCTCATGTTTAAATATTGATTCCACTTGATTCTTTATTTTTACACTACTTTCTACAGTTCCAAAAAAACATTTTCCATGGTTCCCACTATAACTGGGTTATTTTCATTTTACTGAAAAGGAATTAAATTATTTTTCAAAAACATATTTCTATTTTTATCTTACTTCCAAAACAAAAAAAATCCAAAAAACAAAATTAATGAATGAAGTATTATTTTCATCCTATCTACTTTTTCCTCTCCTAAAAAGATATATTAGAAAATGCATCCACTAAATTTTAGTATATTATTGTTAATAAAAGGTATTTTTATGATATTAGTGTCTATACTATTATAAAACAAATATAAAACCTAGTGTTTCTTATTTATATTCAATAAGAAGGATGGTATACACCTCTAGTGGTTTCTTCCAAATGCCCTCATAAAATATATTCAGCAACCTCCCATTCACATTAAAGGGTTGTTGTGCTTCAAATCCTTTAATTTAAACTAAATAAAATAAATTTTTAGTAACTGTAATGCATCTAGTCTATTTGTAAAAATATGACCAAGCATGAGTTTGATCCTAGAGGAGAATAAAAACACATTTTTCATTGATTTTAATTTATTTTCTCCAAATGAGTTAATCATGTAATCGATGAAAGAGATATTCCCTAAATACTTATATATATATATATATGATATATATATTACATTTTTTTATTTCATGAAAATTATGATGTTTATGGGGTGTATAGTTTCATATAAAATATTAATTCATCTTTACTCAACCACATAAGGTACCATTTAAAAAATAGTTTTCATAAAATAAAACATATAGGTGGATATGAATTCAAGGATGAGATACATTAGTTACTAGTAAAATTTAGGTATACATTATAACATATGAATTAATGAAACCAATCCCAAGGAGAATCCTCATGTTTTATATAAATCACTACCATATGTTGAAAGTGGGTGTGTGTCATCGTTTCAGGCTTAGATGAAACTTCGCATCACCCAAATCACTCATTATTTTTAATACTTTTATTATGAGGTACTAGCATACTTTGTAATAAGGATGAATCCCATATTAATACCCAATTATTTTTTAACCCATGGATACCTTCGGAGGTGGGATATCTTTTAGTTAATTCTCAATGATCTCTTTCAAAACCGTGTGATGATGTTACATGATGTTGTGGGGGATTTTTTGGTGAATGATAAATGATAATAATATTACATAATTTCATTTTAATAAATTTTCTCATATTTATTGTATGAGTTATCCAGGAAAAGGGATATTATATTATACATCTAGGAAAAATAATTTCTATGAGACTCATTTAAACCCCAACAATGGTATTATAGAAGACCAATGTGTTTAGATTTGTGAAATTAAGATTTAAATGAATAAAAAATGAATATTAGAGGAATTTTTTTGAATTTTAGAAATTATATATTCAAATGGTTTACCATTAAATTATTCGGTTTTGTTACGGTACGCAAGTCTTTACCTCTTCACAAATGGGATACATAGTGGAAATCAATACCTTACATTTTTGTAACTCAGATTCATAAAGGTAATAGACACATTACATTTACATAGAATTCATACGTAAATGTAATATAAAGGTTACCTAAACATTAGGGGATCACATCAAAGTAGTATGATACCAAAAGTTATGTAAGGGGTTCACATAAAGGTAATGTGTTACTTGTATTTTCGAGAGGGGTTTTCACGTATGGGTAATCCATGGTTCAATATAACCTGAAGGGTTCATGTAATGGTGAAATATGAGAAACCTTACATAGTATATGCTATGTGATGGTCAAAAACATATACCCTTATATATATAGTTTACATAATGTTAGTAAGAGTATAAACTTACATAGAATATGGATTCCATGTAAGGGTTGATAGAAAAATTTAAAAAAAATTGACACATAAATGAATTCAATGGTATGTAAGATTTTATAAATAATAGAAAATGTGTTTTGGGAATATTTAATTTATAAAAAAATTATAAATAAATTATCAAAATTATAAAATGTTTATAAATAATTTATAAAATGTTTATAAAATATTTAAATATTCCGTAAATATTTAGTATTAATAATTAAATTATATTTTAATAAATTATATCCCATGTATTATGATCAACAATTAAAATTATTTATTTTAGAAAAAATAAGAGTAATTTATAAATTACATAAATAACTACAATATATAAATGTTTTATATTTAATTTTTGAATTTTTAATAATTAATTAATTTATACTATTAAAATTAAATAGTGTCATTTCGAATATCATTTATGCCACATCAAATGTAATTTATGATTTATTTAATAATAATTTAAATAATGTCAATTATATAATATTTAGATTATTTAAAATTTTTACATAATTGAAATTTTATTAATAATTGTTTTTAATTAATAAAATATCACGTATATATATTTGAAATAAAATTTTATAAAATGAAAAATATGAAATATTTTATATTGGAATGAGTATAAATAATTTGTATTCATAATTATGGATTGTAAAAAATGTTAAATCTAAAATTATAATTTGATTATAATTTTATTTTATTTATAGTTTGTTTATAAATGTTTATCTAGTGATTAAATATTTGATATATTCATTTATTTAAAGGTCATTACTTATTTTATTACTAGTTATAAAATATTTATATTCAAAATCAAGTATGGTTTTGTTTAAATATTAAAATGGTCCTAGTAAATAGAACCTTTCATTATATGATAGATACGAAAATGAATTCATATTTTCATATACACTGGATATGATTTGAAATCGAATACTTGAACTTAAACTTGATGTTTTTATATAGTTTATTTATATTATTATTTAGGTTCTTGATGAAATGAACTATATATTGAGTAATGTCTCATAGGGTTGAGGTACTTGGGGTCAAACTATCAATCGGCCAGGAGGATTATAGCATTTATGGAATGTTGAATGGGGTTATCTATTTTTCACACCATGCTTACTCATGTAGATATTATAAATTTCATATAAATATCTAATTTTAAAATTAATTTTGTATATAACTTATTCATATGATGAATTATATTATGTTTATATAAAATTGACTTCTATTTCTAGGTGAGTAACACAAACATGTGAGTTTTTTAAATAATTTTACATCAATATAGTTTGAACATATTGGATTGGTTGAGGGAATATGATTCTAAACTAATTCACCTGAATCACACAAAGATAAAGTAAATATTATAATATAATATGTTGGGATTAAATCCTATATAACCATTAAATTCTAAAGTAAGAACCTTATATTCAATATCATTAATGACATGGGACACAAATCTTGTAAGGGACTATAATACCCCAATAATATAAAATATATATAATTTTTAAATATATTTTATATATTATATATTTTATTATTCACCCAGCACTGAGATAGATTGTGTTATGTAAAATAGATACTTTCTTCAAAACCGTACATTACAAGCCGAATCGAGTTTTACCGAAGAAAAATATATTATAAAAAAAATTATTTAATATAATAGGATTTAACCTAGCTATTAAATTAGAAGTGATGAATAGGATTATATAAATTATGAAAATATTAATTTGAATTTATTGGTTATTTATTAATTATAAATGAATATTGAAATCAAATTAATACAATATAAATGTTTTTTTATAAAAACAAATTTTTATGCACCCATAGGTGTTTTACCATAATAAATTAAATTAATCACTATTATTGGATAATTATAAATATATATATATATATATATATCTTATATTCAATTAAATATTTTTAATATTCATCCAATAGATTTTAGAGGCATAAAATTAAAAAATCAAAAATTATGCAGAAAAACTAATATTATAATAAAGGCAATTTTACAGGATTTTAATGGAGAACCCATTTTAAATCCAATTTTTTGCACTTTTATATACTATATATGTAAAAATAAACTTAATATATTAAATATAAACTTAAAAATTAACATAGGGGAAATTTTTTGGTATTTTTCTGTGAAGATTTATTTTTTAATGAATAGTGAAAAATAATGAATTTTAATTCAAAACTACTTTTTCATATTCTTTATTTATAAGGATAAATTATATTTATATATAGTTTTGAAGATTTATTAGATTAATTTTTTTTCAATTAATTCAGTTTATTCCATTTTAATAAATTTCACTTGGAAATCATATATAGAAACATAGCAAACATTTAAGCGTTTTTACTATAAAAACCATCATCCTCATCCTGTCTGCTGGATTAATTTAAAATTAATTTCTAACACTTTTGAATTGTAATTTGGAAAAATTGATTAAATATATTGAATCAAATAAAAATATACTTTCTAATAAAGTGAAATTGGTTTTTTAACAAAAATATTACGGAATGTAATTAAAATTAATTACAACGATTAAGGTGAGGTCATGCTAAAAAGTGGATTTAAACATAATCTTATGGGAAAAAATGAACTATAAAATTTTCCATAATAAATTGTATGAACATATTCATACCATATACTCCATTTTATAAAATATTTATCATTATTGTATCCAATTTAAATAGAAATTTTTTTGGTGTAATTCTTTTTCCAAAATTTACCATAGTGTCAATCCTCCTCCACTCTAACAAAGCCTCCTCTATTCCAACATTATCACACCACTCATGAGACATTTTATCGACAAATATATGATCAAATAGATCCAAAAAATACATACACTCATCTTAAAATCCTCTCAATTTGAATAAAACCATCTAAGGAATCCTTTTTGGTGGAAACCAAAAGGAGTTACCCGAAGAAGAGGTAACTGATTTCCTTAAATCTTTTTAGTTTTATTTCTATTCTCCATCCACTAAACTATTATTATTATTTGATTATATAAAAACCCCATCATCCTAAATATACTAGTATGTTTTTATGAGATTTTTTCAACCTAAACACACACACTCGTTAATCTAATGTGTAACAAACATAGTATTTATGTGTATGATGACCTACCGCCTCACTAAATGATGATTGTTCATTTTCACTTTACAACATTTCACGGTTAGTCATTATGTTGAAAACAGTGCTTATATATGAAATATATGATATTTATTATGAATTTATTCTTATTTAATTCTTTTAAAAAACATACCATTATACTTTCCATTTTGTGTAAATATGATAACATCTTTTGTGGAACTGTGGACTACCGCCTTCTCAAAGCAATGCAATTTTTTCACACAATACATTGAATTTATAAAGGATTGTTTTAATTAAAAATATATTACATAAATTATATATATATATTATATTCTTGAAATAATTTCCTTTTTTAAATATAAATTATCATTTTTTACACTTTTTACACACACAAAAGTAATAATGCCGATTATGGATATGTGGACTATTGCCTCCTTGGCATGATGGGATTCATATTACATAAGAAGAACCCTATATATATTTATATTTTATTAAATTAAATTTTATAATAATCCTTATTAAAATATATAATTTTACTTACATTCTTCCCATAATGATCACTAAATAATGGGAACGTTACTCATGCATATGTATGGCCTGCCGTCTCCATGATTATAACATTGGTTCATTTTTCAAAACCACCTTTCATGGATGGTTCCAGAAGTGTATTTTCATTATTAATATGATAATTATTTAACATCTTTTATTATTATAGAGATGTTTATATAATGAAACCTTTGATCATATTCATTCCACCGAAGTTTTTTTGACACATAAGCTGAATATGATCAAAACACCTGATGTAAACCTAGTTGTTTAAGTAATTGAATTAAACATTATAATAAGTAAAGTAAAAGTAATAATATTAATGAAAATTTTCTCAATTAGGTAAATATTAATCATATGTTTGTTATTATGGATTATAAAGATACATGTGATAATCCAGAATCAAGGTATGGTATTTCATCTATATTTACATTCAACTGAGAATTATTTGTTGTTAAGAACAAATTCACTTTAATATAGGTTATATAATACCCTTTGAAATTTTATATCATGAATATACTTATTATATTGATATTATAAGTTTCATTTAATGTAATTAATTCAGGGGGGTTGTGATTCAAATGTTTCAATGTGGTATTGGACACTTTGGAATATTTAAAGATTATTTTACTCAATAATGTTTTAATAATATTTCAATGGTATTTCCATTCATTAACATAAAATACATTTGTTGTTACTTATCCTCCATGGGAGAATTATTGATAAATCTATATACATTATTCAATACAGATATTTGGTGATAATACATGTTGTTTATTAATAAAAGCTGTTATTCAATTTATAAGGAATTCTTTAGACTTGAAGTTACAAGAAGTGCCCGATTATAGATAGCCCATCAATGCATCGATAGCCTCATGAGATGAATTAGTTGGAAAAATCATATTATTTTAAACATTCTTGAGAGTAGATCTTAATAGTATAGTCATTAATGTTTCAGATAAATGAAGTCCAATAATATATCATTACCTTACATTCAATTATCATTCTTAATCAATTAGATTTTATGTTGACATATTTGTTAAAAAATTTCATTCTTAGTTCCCTGATTTAGTGGAAAGTGTTTCAATTTATTAACTTTCCATGTTTATTTTTCTATATATATTAACTTTAATGGAATTAATTGTTAGTTAATTACCTTATCATTTTGATTATTCACATAAATTCATGTTTTCATCCACTTTACGTACCCATATAGATCATTTGATCTCACCATTATTAGGTTTCCTTTCCTGGTTATGAAGAAGAAATATTTGAATAAGCTCACAAGGAATTATATTATCTAAATTTTTTATGTATCATGTTTTATTTATTATTTCCCAATTTAAGATAGATATCATATATGTATTCGGGGTTTTCAAAGCTAATAATCTATTCAATCCCTTGGGATTTGAATCTTTTATCTATTTCAATGTAACAATGTAATGCATGAACAGTAGTCTTTCAAGGGTCAAGGAATTTCAAATACCCTGAAAATTCTATGTGTTCTATTCCATCAAAAATTTAAATATTCATGAAATTTATTATCCAACTGGGTAGGGAATACCGTAGGTGGGTTCTCTTGGATTATCTCTTGTATGGAAAGAAAGGATGGGTAACAAAAGATTATCCTTGGTTAGGTTATTACATAGATGGGCACCTCTGGATTATCCCTTATTTGAATGTTCTTTGTTCTTATTATAGTTTACTATAACACCATGCTATTTTATGATATATTTATCATTAAATAAATTTAATTTCCCTGATATTTTATATTACATGACACAATGAGTTTAAATGAACCGTAAGTTACTATGGGATAATTGTTATTTAATATGAAACTAATCACCTAAACATTGGATTGGAGGTAATGAATTTTTCTAAATAATTTATGGAAAATTATTTTTTAAAGTTATTTATAACTAATTCATTGTTTATCATTTGATGAAAGCATCCAAATGTAAAAGAGATACCTTTATCCAAAAAATAGTGTTTATGTACATTATGTTTTTATATATTAATAATTTAAATTAATTTCTTTTTATGAATGATTTTAATTAAATATATATATTACATATTTGATAAAATGTTTAAACATTCATCGAATGATTTTTACTTGTAATTAGATAATAATTAATATATTTTTATTCTTAAAAAAATATTTATCTAAAAAGATCAGCACGTTTCGCATGTTTATTTTAAAATGGATTTATCTACTTTTAGAAACATAAAACTAATAATATATTCCATAATTTGAATAAATAGGTTTAAATTTTGTAAATATTCACCCTCTTTGGTCATTATGAATAGTAACCATGGTAAATATTTATCACCTAGGTAAGGGTAAAAGGGGTAAAATAGGGTTAAAACTGTAGGATAAGGCATAAAATATCAAAAAAACCTTAATTTATTTCATTAAATAGGATAATTTTTACATTAATTATACGTTCATTAAATATTTTGAAACTTCCTTCCACTTTACATTAATACTGACCTCAATATTATTTTAAGTACTGAATTAATACAAAATATCACTCTGTTTTAATATATGTAATATTTCTTTGATAGGAATAAAAAGATGTAATGTTCATTTATAAATGATTATTTGAAATATAAATGAATTTCATTTATCATGGAAAATTATTTTTAATTTTTAGTGATGGATTATTTACCTTAAATTCTTATGAACCTCTGAAAAAGTTCTTTTACATGGGATATAAATTTCAATAAATGAATTTAATAATATTAAAATTACAAAAATTTGGATAATTTATTACATTTAAAATGTTTTAATATAAATATAAAAAATTAGTGATGATTTAAAAGTTTGGATTCAAATTAAATTTTTCTCTTGTTTTTTTAAAGATATACTATGTGAATCGTCAATAAAACGACCTAAATGGCATCTTATGTTAAATAATATTTTATTAAATGATTTAAAATTCATAAAAAAAATATATTTGGAAAATTTAATGAGATATGGTTTATAATATATTACATTATCTACTTATGTGTCACCTTATCTTTTATAGTAGTTTTTATGATCACTAAATAGTAAAAAACAATCATATCACAATAATTATCAAATAGGATAATGAGTGGTTAAAACTAAAAGATAAGGGTTAAAACATCATATAAAATTATATAAATGTTATTATATAATAGGTTTTAGAGTAATAATATCCATATCTTATTAAAATATCTCTTTCTTGCACTTGAATCTAAAAATCAATTTATATTAATATAATACTTTATATATTTCCAAGAGTGCCCCTCCCCTCACTTAGAAAATGGAACATCCTCCTCTATGTTATTCAAATAATATAATCCTTATATATAACAAAATCCCCATACGAATATCTTAATATATTCTTTATAAAAATCCTAGTGTTTTTTTATTTTCAAAATTCCATCCATTCAAGGATTAATATCCAAGGAAGAGTAGGTTTCAGAATATAGAGGTAAAGTCTTATCTGGTTAATGGCAATTTTATTTTCTATTATACATTCTAAAAATATAAGGTTCCCATTATGAAATAATTAATTTATTTTAATAAATATATATAATATCTATTATTATGATTGAACAACCACTATCAAACTTTTTTCTATCCTATAGGAAAAGAAAACAACACTCGTTCATACTTGTGGACTATCACCTCTACGAAGCGATGTATTTAATTTTCCATCACCTAATAAAGTTTATTTTTATAATTATTGAATTATTCAATATATATAATATTTTCGATTTTATTATAACTCTATTTATATGAATTATCATTTAATTTTCTTTTTTTTACACCCATCAAAAAGAAGAAGTATTACTCATGAGTATGTACATACAATCATATCCACCAAATTATTTACATCATTTTTTATCATATATGTTCATGAATAGTTATATAAGTTTATATAATAATTAAATAATATAATAATGAGAATATTAAACTTCCGTAGGTGATGGAACCATGATCAAAGTACAAAGATTGATATTTTCAAACTAAAACATGCATTAAAAATGAAACAGTTATCACCATGAATAGTTATTTAACAAAAAAATTATTAAAGGGAGAAATGTTGTTATAAGTAAATAATATATGGAATTATATATATTATCATATTTATAAAATATATTTATAATAAATATATATTTACTTTTTAGGAGGTTCGAATGCATGTGAAACAAGATGAGACTTTAAGTAAGGGTTTGTGTTACAATCTCATTTCATTTTAGGATTATATATAATAAATTTATATTGAGGGATATTTTTATATATATTATCCTTAAAAATAAATATATTATATTTTATAACATTAATTAAAAGAATTCTCAAGCATTATTTCCATTTTTTCTCTTTGGTACATAAAATGACCGAGAAAATGTTTTTAAAGAAAATAAGACCTTATTTTCTCTTTGGTTGATTTTTTTATTCCATGTCCATACCCATAATAATTAATTTATAAAACCTATTACATATAATTTAAATATTCTAAAAACTTTATTTTCAGTACCTTCTACATGATTTTTATTGGGTTTAAAAGGAACCTATTGTGTTTCTTTATAAACATGTCATTTTTGAATTTTTATAAAAATAGTGGGAAAATGGTTTCATTTACTATTTATGACATGAGAATATTTTTCTAATGTTATGAAAATTATTTAATATGAATATTCCATTAAAGGATTCCATTATTTTTTTTAATGAAAATTAATTTCTTAATATTCCATGAATATTTATTTAAAATGATATCAAGGGGAAATTATATTATCTCATGTTTTTTAAGAAATGTTCGAATGATATTTTAATGATATTTTTCGTCTATGTCAACATATTTATGTATTTATTATTCTTAAAAATGTATGATATCTAATAATACCATCCATTTTTTTCATATGTATTCCATATGGATATATAATGATGAAATTTTAACAAAACTGCTTTCTTTTTTATGGGTTATCGCATGAGGAAATGATGAATGTTTTAAGATCATATGGCACATATATGTATGGTTTTTATTATGTTACTAGTGGATGTATTATATCCCTAAAAATGAATTTTTTAAATCCATATATATCATATGATAATTATGGTAAATGAGTTGATGTGGTTGATCTACTATGGGAAACATATATGGATGCCAGATCTTCTATGATATGCGGAACATGTGGTGATGTCTGATCTTTTATGATATGGGAAACATGTGGTGATGGAAAATTCACTATGATATGATGATTTGGTTTCTAAAAATGTCATATTATACGGTTTCTATTCTTATTATGGTTCCAAAATATTATGATATGTTTATATGCTTAAGATTTAGACTTAATAATCATCAATGATTTTTTGATGATTCCCCAATATTATGACATACTAATGTGTTATGAAATGACTCAGGATGTTGATATATATATTATTGTGTATTGTTTTTTTTATAATCACATGTTCTTATACCAATATGCTTATGATATTATTATATATGATCATTGATTGATATCTATCAGGTTTACCTTTATTGAGCATCTGAGCTCACCCCTACTTGTGTTAAAAATTTTCCCAGGTTATGATAAGGGGTTCAACGTATGATAAGTCTATAAGGGTACCTTATGTAAATAAACATTATAGTGATGATATATATTTTGCGTAAAAAATATGTTTATGTATCTATTATTCATGTAAACATAAACTTCATGGATCTCAAGCTATTTTATTTGGAAGATATATTGAATATTCCTAGAAAATATATAATACCTATGTATATTATGATTGTGTCACTCTAGATTATATTAGAGTATGGTTTAATTATTTTTTAATATTATATTATGTGGAATTTGGGAGTAAAACTTAAGAAATCATATGTTGAACTTAATGTGATATAGAATTAGCCTTAGAGTTTATATGTTGATAAGAATGAATCATTAATTAAGAAATATTACTAATGATTTTCGTGATTATATGGTTTCTTAATCAAATTATTGTAACTTGATGCTTAAACTATTATTTTTGGTTTTTTAATAGATAAAATTATAATGGATCATTTTAACATTGAATGTGATATAAAATACAATGATTTTCATCCTGACCAATTGAATTCAATGATAGTTCAAACCAAGAATCTTATTGCTATGAACACACAAATATTTAAGGATATGGATCATGATGTGCTTCAGAATGATCAAATGAAGGAACATGTACCATTTTATATTTCATGAGGAAACACGCTCCTTATTTTAGTGGGTATTCAAACATACTAGTGGTTGAGCGATGGATCAATACGAATGAAAAAATATTTCCTTTTATGTAGAGTTCAGTACATTAAAAGGTTAACTTATCCCTTTATTAGTTGGATGGAGAATCATATCAATGGTGAAATCATAATGTGAATTGATGTTGAGAGGAATAAATTGAATCCATGTAATGGGATTAGTTTAAGAGTATTTTTTTAATTACTTCTCTCGTATTCTACATACAAAAATGGGGATGTAATTACTTGAAAGTATGAAAAAGGATTATAAATCCATTGATAAATATGAGGAAAATTGTAAAATATTTTAAAGGTGTGTTTCTGGTTTAATAATTAGTCCTGAAAGAAGAATTTATCAATTGTGTAGTGTATTAAAACCAATTCTCAAAAAGGTGTTAACAATAAGAGAATTCTGTAGCTGTGAGGAAATCATTTGATTTTCACTCAACATAGAAATGAAAATTATAGATTCCAATCATTCCTAAGGGAATTAAATGGAAATAGAAATAGATTCTCCTAAAAACACAAATAAATAACATAGAAGAATGAAATTATAGTCACTTACATGCCCGAAATTTGGGAGGAAACATAATGTAAATAGATTAAGTGGAACCATATGGTTCATTAAATTTAGAATAAATGGATATAAATCCCATGAATATCGAAAGGTGATGAAGTGGTTGTACAATAAAATATAAGAAATGAATATAACAACTAATTCACCACCCATACTCTAATTCTTCAAATGCATAGTATATGATCATTATGCTAACAATTGCATGATACCAATGGTTTATGATCATTATCAGCATCAATATCCTCTTAATATAAAATTAGAAAACCCATACAATCATGACTACCAATGTGGGTTATGATAATTATGTGGTGAAATGAAACCTTATCAATTTCCCTAGAACAACTAAAGTATTATTCTTTTCTATCACTACCCATAATTTTATATCTATGTATTTTTTTGAGAGTATCATATTACCACCTTAAATATTGTATTGTGAGTTTGCAGTGATTACAACTATTGGTATGATGATCGCACATCAGGTCTATCTTTTCTCTTCGATTGATGTTTTTGGGAATGTGTTTCTTTTAAATATTTTTATTCACCCTATAGTTTAATTTAATTTGATATTAGGAATGGATTGATATTTTTAATATATATCCCATATCAATTCCCGAAGAAGGGAAGTTAGATTTCATATTCCAAATGAACCTATGATTGTTTATCAACGCAAGGATGAATATGAATATCAAATGGAAATCTTTTCTATCTTATGGGTATTAATTTATATCCATTAAGGGTATCTAATTTATATGGTTAGATAAAATCTCAACATTGGGTATATACTAATTATACATGATTTTATTGATGTCTTCACAAAATAGTATCCAAGTCTTCCCCCGAGTCATGATGTTGAGGTTTCAATCGAACTCATACATAGTGTTATGCCTATCTCAATGACTCCTAAAGAATAAACCCAAATAATTTTCATGAAATAATTAGTAACTCTAGGAAAATTTAGGAAATTGATTCATACATCATATAGAATCACCTTGGTAAGAACATATTCTTTTTATTAAAACGGAATATGATCCAATGTATCTTTGTATTGATTATTAGGAACATAACATTGCCATTATGAAGAAAATGTATCAACTACCTCATATAGATGATTTTTTGTCAATAACAAGTATTTTAATACCTATCAAATATTGAAATTTATTCTGGATATCACAAACTAAGGGTCATAAAGGAATACATACCCATGGAAACCTTCTGTTTGTGGTATGCGCAATATGAATTTATTGTGATGTTGTTTGGATATACTAATTCCCCTTCATTCTTCATTGATTTAATGAATAGATTCTTTAGAGATTAACTTGATTAGTTTTTAGTAGTCTTTATAGATGATATTCATATATATATGAATATTAATTAATGTAATTAGGATAATTCAAGAATTTCTTTGAACACCATGAGGAAGGATAAGATTTATGATAAATTTAGCAAGTGATAATTTGAGATTCATAAAGTTACATTCTTGGGTCATATAATCTCATGTGATGGTATATCATGGGACCCTTAAATGATAGAGGTTATTGAGAAATGGCCTAGATTAACCACGGTAACTAAGAACCATAGTTTTCATTGGTTGGATGAATATTAACACCAAATTTTGAGAAATTTATAATGACTATAAAATTAACTCACCTAGATGACTTGGATGGGAATTATGTTCTTATATAATGATCAGTGTGAAGGGAATTTCATGAAGTTGAAGATAAGTTTGTTTAATGCACATGTTCTCACACTACCCTAAAATAGAAAATGGTTTATAATTTAATGTAATTCATTAATGAATAGACCACGATTTTTCCTTATAAAGAATGACATAATGTTAATATATTACTCTCAATAATTAATAATCCATGAGAAAAATAACCTTACTCATTATTCAGAACTAGAATTGTTAAAATTTTCATTGAATATATGAAATAATATGGAATATCTTGACCCAAGATGCCCAGAACTCATGCATTAAATTATTTCATTGGAATGATTACATGGAATAAAATCCCAAAGGATTGAATATTTTAGTTGTTTTGGAAAAACATATTACATACATGATAACTATTTTTCAATGGGAATAAAAAATAAAACAAAATACATAACAAAATGAAATTCTCAGCATCTATAGAAGTCATTCCAAGAATATATCATCATACACTATGGAAAGAAAAACTATGAGTGATTTCAAATTCGTGGTAAGGATAAGGTAAAATATAATCTATAATTAATCAATAATGAATAATCAATATAAAAAGGTAAATAACTGAACACACATTCTATTTAAATTACAGAATGAGGAATTAACAATATGGAGATGTAGATAACTAGAAACACAATCCATTTAATCAATAGACTAAAAATGAAATGAATCCATATATTTTTTTCTTAGTGAATATAATTTTTCTAATAATAAGTGAATAATGAATGAAGTCAATGATTAAATATTGGTACCATGTTTCCTCAGTACATGGAACCTTTACCGTTGATATCTATTCTCCAAGAAGTTTAAACTACATTGATTTGGATAGCTGGTTTATCTCATGAAAACCTATTGATTCATCAATGTTCTATCTATAACCAATATCCACCTATTTTATACCTTTACGAAGCATTACTCATATATATTTAATAATCAATTTAATTAATAATCAATAATCCTTTTCATCAAATATCTGCATAGAATAAATAATACCGATTTATCTATATTTCATCCATAAATCATATAACATTCAATGTAGGAACCTTATATAAAAATTTTATATGGTTATGGAAATAATAATTTCCATGTTAAATAATGTGTATATTTATAGGAAGTAAATGTTCAATGATAATTGGAATGTGAGTAATGCAAGGGAAAGTTAATGATTATTAACAATGAATCAAGGAAGTGAATATTAATACAATCTTTTGATGAAGTAATCATAATCAATCCATAGAGGGGGTAATTATGGTGTTAATTAAAAAATATACCCAATGTATATTTTTTAACAAAAATGTTTGTTGATTTTGATGAATGGAAACAACATTAAAATATCGATAAAAATATTCTTGAGGAATATAATCTCTAGAAATTCCAATGTGTCTGTTACCCCTTTGAAACATTTGAATCATAATATACAAGAAGGAATGACATTAAAATAAAATTATATTATAATTATAATAAGGGTATTCATTATATAAAATTACAAATTTTATGGATATACACATTATAAAATAATATAGGTGTATAGTATGAGAAAATATCTCAATGAAGGAAAATTATGACAAAAATTCCATTACTGCATTGGTAACTTTGAAACCTTAAACCCCATGAAAGAAAGATACTAAATAGGATATTTAAATATAAATAAATTTAACAATAATAAAAATATATACATTCATGATATTTATATACATGAAATAACAAAAATAAGTGAAATGCTTCTCATAGAAATAAATGTGAGAAGAGAAAAAGCCTTACCTTACACTCTATTTTTGGTGGAACTCTCATTAACCTATTGAATAATGGCTTTAAAAATATTATTAATTTAAAAAATAACTATAAATTTTTTTAATAACATATATTATCCTCTTATAATATACCATTACTTGTTTGTTAATAATATATCATTTTATTACTATTTCAGATGTTAATTTCCCAGCTTTACGAGTATGTCTCTATCTATTTATTTTCTTTCCTGTTATGTAGATCTTAGTGTAATCATCTCCAGAGTGTAAAAAATGATTTTAATTCAATATATTTTAATTATATATTTATTATAGTAACACATAATGTTTTTAGATATAAAATTATATACATTATTAATATAGACAGCAGGTGCAAGTATACATAAACTCTGTTTCCTATATCAAGTCATAATAAAAGAATGAAAAGTATATGATATATATTTATATTATAATTTAATTATTATATTAATTTCATATTTATCACATATGTTAATTTAAACCATCCATAATAAATTCCATATAAAGCATGAAGGAATCACATCACTTTGAGGAGGCGGTAGTCCACACATCCACAAATGATGTAAATGTATTCCCCCAAAAGTGAAAGCATGAAGGTATGTATTATATAAAAATTAAATAATCACAAAAACATTATAAATGTCTTATATATCACATGTAAGATGTTTTTATATCATTATTTCAATTCTTTGAAGATGGTAAAGTATGAACTAAATACATTGATTCGTGAGGTGGAGTCTTCCATACAGACGAACGATGATTACACATCTCATTTGATGAAAGTATGTGTGAGTGTAGGTCATATCCTTAATGTAAAAAAATGATAGTATATTTATTATAATAATGTTATTATATAGGAAATATATAACAAGAATTGAAATAGTGGATAAAGAAAAGAAACAAAAGTGATTGTTGAAAAACATTACCTTTTATTCGAGTAACTCCTTTTGGTATAGAAAAACAATATACCATAGATTTTTGTATGACCAATGTGATGATTATAGCATTATAGGAGATATTTTTAAGAGATATACTGGTAGGGTTTGGTTGAGGCAAAGGGCATGAGAGTTGTGAATCAGTTGGAGGGGCGATTTCCTTTTTATAGTGGAGGACGAGTGCCATTTTTGTAAATATAAAAAGGTAAACACTATTGTTAGGTATATATTACATCATGCGACTCCAATAATTAAAAAAATTATAAAAAATTATTATGTATTATAAATATTTAAATAGAATATAAATTCTGACCTTTTTCAGGGTCATTTGGCCTTTATGTTTTAGTTTTATCCCCTTGTTATGCTTAATTTTATCTTAATCACCGTAATAAATTTTAATTGCATTCACTAATATTTTTGGTAAAAAAATAATTCTATATTAATAGAGATTATAAATTATTATTATTAAAAAATATTTTCCATTTTTTAAAATTCCAATCACATAAGTGGATGAAAATAATTTATAATTAATCCAATAGATAGGATGAAAAAATGGGTTTTCAATGTGAAAATGTTCAAAATATTGAAATTTTTGTCAATCCAAATTCAATGATACATTGATTACAACAACCTAATTTAGATTAATATATGAAAAATTTATTTAATTAAACTTTAAAACTAATTAAAATTATAATATAACACTATTAATTGTTTCGAAGAAAAACAGTTTTCAAATGAAATATAATATTTTTAACTATTTAAAAAATTGAAAAATCTCAAAAAATATTCACCCTAAGATAATTTTGAGGTTAATATTTAAAATTTTAATTTTAAATTTTCATATAAAATTGGAAAATATTATTTTTAAAATATGTACACCCTTAAAAGGTGACAAAATTGTATCTAGAAAAATAAGATTTGTATGCATAAATTTGGGTTTTTTCTTATCTTATTCCAATAAAATCTATTTAATGAATCTATAAAAATAAATTATTATATATATAATATATAAATCTCATTACGGTCATTCACAAATAGTAATTAGTTTTATTTATTAAGATAAAAGTCTTTTGTCAGCATAAAATATTTTCCTTTATATTTAATTAGTTTTAATATTCAATATTGTGTGTAACATAAGCCAACATAGTGGTTCATGTACCATAACATAATCTCTGAATTGTGTGTAGCATAATATTACCTTTTTGTTTGCATATAAATAATGCTGGATATTAAATTAAATATATTCTAAAAGGAAAATATTATAAAGTCTTGGGTTGTTACATTAACCCCACCATAAAAATATCTGTCCTCACAATTTAAAATTGATCATAGTAATTGAGGGTTTGATATTTGAAAATACTATTATTGAAATACCCACATCGTATATAGGGTAAATTACAAAACATCATAATAATAGGGTAAGGGAAATGCGATGGTCACCACAAAACTAGGCTTTCAAATATAAGAACAATTGTGAAAACATGGACATAGAAGAGAAATATAACCATCATGTTCTAATAGGGAGTGATAGAGAAAATGTTATTATTAATGTTGATGACCACAAATACTTAATCTATAGTTATGAAAAAGGTTATTCATTTCATAAAAAATGATGATAATATGAAAACTATTTTGTTTCAAAAAAAAATTTCCTAGAGTTGAGGAATTATTTTACTCTTTAATAATATAAGTAAATACATTATTCTATTTTATAAACACAATATTATTCATTGGTTGGGAATTAAACTATATCCACTTCTTTTCCAATCATGTTTTTCATCATACAGTGAATTAATACATTATCCTCAAAAACACATCTATTGATCAACATAATCCATTTCATAAATGGTAAAATTTTCCAAATGATCATTATCCAACATATTGGAATCATTTCCAAGGTAGTTAGTAGTACCCAATTTACATTATCCATGTCAATCATATATTTTTTTAAAACATAATTAACTCAACACTAGGAATATATTAAGGCTTATCATTCTCTAAACCATGTGTTTTACAAAAGTTAAACTTGATACTGAATTACTTTTATTGGTTATCAGTACAAATCAACATATGATTTTAAAACCTTCATGAAAACGTATTTATGTACAATCCTTATTCATTTCAAAATAATTATAACCAGAAATAATCAATAAACTAATTTAAAAGATTATTAAATGATCCAAATATAGGATAAAATTAATTATTACACTTCGACTATTTCAATAACATATGCTTGACCTTGATCCTTTAGCTTCTTTTGAGGTATTTTCTCTTGATGCATAGAGAATTCATTTTCACACTAACCCATATATTTTCTATTTTAATACAAAATAATAGTGTATTTATTCATCCATCTACATTATTTATCATTGTGACCATTATCTCTATACTTATAACATAGTCACATTCCCTTTATGTAAGTACCATGGTGTTTCTTTCCATAGTTATCACATGTGGTAAAATCCTTCTTTCCCTTCTCCACTTTATCTAGATTTCTATCATCCTACACATTCTTCTCATTATTCCCTTTGAAGACATAGTACTTGGAAAATTATTTTTTTATCTTGATAGATCATTAAACTATTTCATCTTATGAAGAAAAGGTTTCAGATAGTAGATCCTTTTAGAGGCTTAGATTAATCCATTAAAAAAGTGACAAATCTTGCACTCAGTGGTGCATATGAAACTCGTATCATACATTTAAATCCTTGTAAAGGTATCTTCATACTCTTCAATAATTTATTCCTTATTTGTATTTAAAATAAAGAACTTGATATTCATATATGTTTTTTAATCACAAGGGAAATATTTTTCAAAAAAGGTATCCTTAAAATATTTCCAATCCATGAGTTCTATTTCCTCTTCATACATAGTATTCTTAATCTACATCCACCATTTCTTAAAAAATTTATTGATACAATACACTACAATTGTAACTTTTTCCCTTTCACCCTATCCCAATGTAATGAATATCTTTTCAAAAGACTAAATCCATTTCTCATCTACCTTTGGGTGAGTGGCCCCATTAAATTTTGGGGGCCTCTGTCAAATAAAGCTATCCAACATTAGAAAATATTATTTTGGAATATGTTTCTCCATATGAGCAAGGATATGTGTCATAAACTAGTTAAGCTTCCATAATATATCCATAACATTCTAAGTTCCAATACCAACATTATCAGATTTCTCAGTAGGGAAACCTTTACATTGTCCACGAGTATTGACTCCATTTTCCCTTCTAGGTTCCATTCCTAAAAAATTTAATTTACTGGATTATATTATAAAATTATTAACTTTTTATAATAATAAATATGGCATAATACATAACCTAAATTTAAAAATTCATGCATATCTAAACTCATAATCATAACTACAGTTTCATTGGGGATATCATTACATATAAATCACTCATAAATTTTTTTTAAATTTTTTTGTATTATCCTAAGAATACCCCTAGGATTGTCAAATTAGTTTCACAATAAGTCCCATTTTCTTGTACGATGTTATGATTGCTTCAGGCCTGGAAAACATTTTCAGAGTTGTTACCCCAGGGTAAATCTCTTCCAAAACCACATCTACCAATAGTTTCAAAAAAGGATATATTTATAGTAATACCCACATAATATATACCTTACAAAAACATTAGTATGTTCTTATATACTTATCTTCAATGTCTACATTATGGTTATTTTCTGTAATCTAAGTTTTCTTAGATCTAGTTTCTATGGTTTCTACTAAACATCCTTTGATATCAAATGTGATGCCATGTACAGAGAAGCCCAAAGCTGTTGCATTACATTATTACATTATCACGCTTATAAGGAATCAAATCCTGAAGGACCAATTAGTTTAGTACTATTGGGAAACCAAATTACATATATGAAAACCATCTTACATTTAGAATAGAAAATGAAACATAATACATAAAAAATAAAATTCTCATCAACCATGAAACTAATTCCATGAATTTAGCTTCATAATATGGGGAATGGAATGAAAATAAGGGTGAGATCAAATGATCAATATGGGTAATTTACAATAGAATCTATCATGAGTCAATATTTATTAATCTATATGGAAAGGTAAAAAAATGAACACATATTTTATTTAAATAGTTTAATAAGGAGTTAACAATATGAAAAGGTATATAACTAAAACACATTACATTTAATCAATAGACTAAAAATTAAATGAGTGCATAGATTTTGTCATAGTAAAAATTTTATGGATAATAATTACTAAATAATGAATGAATTCAATGCTAAAATATTGACTCTGTGTTTCCCAGGTACATGGAACGTATAACATTAACATATATTCTCAAGACAGTTAAAACTACTCTAATTTGGCCAGTTTATTTGTCTCATGAGAACCTATCAATGCGTCGAGGTGCTATCAATAACTAGGTTCCACCTATGTCACACCAGTCTAAATTATTCCTCCAATATATAATGATAAATTTAATTAATAAAAAATATACATTTTCATTAAATGTATGTATTGAATAAATAATAAAGATTTATCAATATTTCTCTATTAAATCATATAACAATTAATAAGGGAATTGTATCTATAAATGGTATATGGTTTTGAAAATAATCATATCCATGATATATAATGCATATATTTAGGCGAAATTAATGTTCAATTATCACTATAAAGTGAATAACCCAATGGGATGTTAATGGATGTGAAAAATGTTTAAAGGAAGTGAATATCAATACTATTGTTTGTTGATATAATCATAATCCATTTAGAGAAAGTATAATGATGATATTAATACAAAATATCCCCAGTGGAGGATAAAAAAACAACAAGGTTTATTGATGTTGATGAATAGAAATACTGTTAAAATATCATTAAACCATTCATGAGTAAAATAATCTTTAAACATTACAATATGACTCATACCACTTTGAAACATTTGAATTACAATACCCATGAATAAATAACATTAAAATAAACATATAATATAATGATAATAAGTATATTCATGATATAACATGTCAAATGAGAATTATATACATATTATAAAAAAAATATAAGTGGATAATATAATAAAAATGTCACGAACCATCCTAGTGGGGCCCATGTCGTGACTCCCCAAGACCACATCAAATAGTCCAAGGGTTTGTGACTAGCACTGAGTAGGAATATCACTAATAAGGGAGGAATTTCCTATGTCCCAATATGCCCACACACATATCCAAGGCTATAAATTGATCAAATATAAACCCAACTAAGTATAAAATGCATTTAAACCACTGTATCCCACAATCAGAGTATGACATAGCAAAATTTAAATTAAACAGTGCCAAATAAAATACAATAAAAAATATTATGTAACCACAAGTCCAACCTGTAAGAAAAAGGTATTGGGACTATTGTCTATAACCACAAGAACACAGATAGTTATATATGATCTCAAAAAGAACTATCTAGTCTTGTTCCTCCTTAGACTCCATCCAATGGTCATAAATCTACACCAGACACAACACATGTGGGAAAATCCTATGTTGGGGTGTGTATATTAACACTCAGTAGAACACCCTACAACCATAATGTAGTACAAAAAAGTAAAGATACTTTCATTTTTACATAGGTATATGTCTACAAAACATATAACAAAAGTATCCATATATACTCAACTAAGACACATAGTCTAGAGGTAAGTCACAACCACTATATATCAATACTAGGAATTCAGCATTAAGGCTCCAAAAATAATTAATCTTTGAGAACACACTCGTGAGTTAGATAGTACTGATGATGTCCATCCAAGAGGAACTGCTCATCAGGTCCCTCCATGAGAAAGTTATGCTAATAAATTTTTAGAGAGATACATACAATAGATGAGGTTGAAAACTAGGTCTAGGGGTAACACCAATAACTCAATCTAGTTTAACCCTCTATGTAGAGGATCCATCCCTTCTTAGTATTAGTATTGTCGAAACAAAGAACTCCACCTAGGGAATGCATAAATGAATATAGGGTCCATCTCTGGGAATCTCAGGGGATTCCAATAACTCAATATAGGAAGTCTAATTGAAGGAATCATAGTCCTAGGAGTAGAAAATGATTCATACCAACTATTAGGGAAAAAATATGGGGAAAACCCTAATGAATTTTTTCCAAGATATGGAGGAAAAGTGCATCAAGCCTTGTATGAAGGGGTACACAACATGTAGTATGGTCACACACAATGTCCAATGACCCTGGGTAATTATTATGTAAAATGGATCATTTCATTCAAACCATGTCGTGTAAAACAGTGTTACATGACATATAGAAGGTAGTAAACACAGTGTACTTGTATATGAGGCCCACCGTTTTACTCCTAACTTGTTTCAGTACACTACATTAGCTCATGTGTACCTATCTAGTGTACTGGTACATAGGGTAGCCCGTGTACGTGGTCAATGACAGGTCATGTAGGGGATTAAAAACTATCTACGAAACCCATGTACTCTACCCCTTGTCCATGTACTTTCCATGTACATGACGAGTCATCCAACTAGGGGACATACACCGTGTAATCGGGAATACATGATTTGTGTATAGAGTTTTCTAGATACCCATCTACTTCCTCCTCTTTATGTTTTTGATCAACCAGATTCTTATTCGGGGGACCTCTCACCGTAAAAATCTAGATCTGAGCCTGATTTTCCACTATAACATTAGATCGATGGGATTATGGCCTTTAATCAGCTCTGAAAAATGAAATTTTTGGTCACATTTATTAATACCGAAGAACAAGATTCAATACCCATTGCATTGGATATACGTCTGAACTCACCATTACACCTCCAAAAATCCATCCCAATTCAGAATCTATAGTTTCGGATCATTGCACCAACAATCGTGTTCTCATTGATAAATTGTTCATAAAGGGGTTCAAATCCGAGGAAGAATGAAGAACGCATGAAGAACAATGAATTGGGGGAGAAAATCATAATGAAATCAAGAGGGAAGAACCATAATCAGTGTTCATGCAGATTTTGATTCTTAACTATTAAAATATTAAATTAATCAATAAAATATTCTACTCATAATGAACACATCATCCTGATAAACATAAAAATTAATCCCATCCTGTAAATATGATCGATTCATGGGATAATCTATTTATGGATTAGTCTTTATTCATCATAGGAATTAATAATAGGTAAAAAAATATAATTCATGTAAATTGGATTCAGATTGGTCACTGATTAATAATATTCGTCTCATCGTCATCATTTCTAAGATCTATCAAGATCAATTCTCTTTAATCGTCAATTCGTACATTTGTCCTCGCCTTCATGAGATAATTTTTTTGATCTCTCTATCCAGGGCCCCATGGGATTCTAGGGTTATGAGACTAACCTTGGATCTATGAAAAATAGTTTTTTAGTAAACCTATCTCTGCATCGTTGTATCAATGAAATAAAATAAAATAAAATTTCTTAATTTATTTTATTCATTTAGGCACCCATGATGACTTTTCACAATAGACCCACAAGGACCAATGTAATGACACGTATATGGTAAATCCACTATTCTAAACTCAATATTTTAGTCATTTTCTAATTTGGGTACTCAATTTGGTGTTACTAAGCTTTATTAGGGAAATTGTGTGCATGTTCTATTAAATTTTTTAATAATTTTTAATAAATTATTCTGGGCACACTAGGCCTTGGAATCAAACTCTGTCTCAGTTAATGATCTCAAAAGAACTCATATAATATCTCAAAATAATACATGGAAATAAGAGATGTTACATTCTCCCATCCTTATGGATTTACGTCCCAGAAAGCTAAAACAAAGGCTAATAAAACCGATGCGGGTACTAAGAATGAATATGAGCCTCCCACTCCCATGTTCCCTCCTATATATTCAAATGTTTCCACCAAGAATGCACCAAAAGACTAGATCACCCATGAAATATCCTCTACATTTAATCCATGATCTCTACTGGGTACTCAGAAAAATTCACTCTGTCCTCGATGTCCAGCTCACCCCATTTCATGGCATACGATAGGTCATGGACATTCCTCCTCATCTGCGACATGTGGAAGATGCTTTGTACATGGTCTAACTACGAGGGGGGGAGCTAAGTGGTACGCTACCTCACCAGCTCTATGTGATATCTTGAAAGGGATTATGAACTTCAAAGATAAATTACCACCCCTTCCAAATCGTTATAATCCACATCTAGGAGAAACCCTTAGGAACTCATGGTCTTCGTCCTCAAACTCAAAAGGCCTTTATCACCTATTAGAATGTTATTTATGATGGTTTTGTGTAGTATTCATACACTCATAGATTATTTTCACATTTTATATAGTCGATTGCACCAAATCTTGGCTCATAAGTGATGAATCTCTTAGGTTAGTCCAGCAAAATGTTGACCTAAAAGGTCTCCCATAAAATGTCGCAAACAGTGCCATGCCAATGGTGGAATGTTAGCTATTGGTGTACAAAAACTCCACCAGTGGTAGGTGATCATACCAACTATGGCCAAAGACCAACATCTAAGCTTGGACTATGTCCTTTGGAACCGTAATGGTTTGTTCCATCTGGCCATCCATTTGTGCGAGAAACACTACTCTCAAGTATAACAAGGTCCCAAATGACTCTTGTAATATCCTCCACAACCAAGACATAATGAGAGAATAAGTATCTAAAACCATCATAGGTGGAACTCCATGGAGATTTAATATCTATTACATGTAGAGGAATCCCAGGATATCTATTAAACTCTACTCTTAGATAGCTATGAATAGGGTTAACTTGGAGAGTGAGTCAAAGATCACCAAGATGGAATTAGGTCCCCTTGAAATATGTGGTAAGCCCATCAAAAAGTCCATAAATACCCCATACCACATCCTTTTTGTCACCTGAATTGTTTGAGATAAACAAATTGTAATCTAGTTCTCATACCTCACATATTGACAAGTAAGGCATCGAGAAATGAACTATACAACTCCATTCCTCATCCCTACCCCCCAAAACTGATATTGGAGGTCATGGTAAATATTTTCCAAACCTGGATGTACCACCATAGGGGATGTATGGAACTCCCTCAAAACCTCCTCATGCAATGTCACTGGTACTACTATGAATCCAATGAAAATAATGGCATGCTCCTTGCATTTTGAATATCCTTTAGAAGCATGTCTTGTGAACATATAAGCACATAGGGTCTCATAATCTCTATTCTTAAGTTCTGCCTACTAGACACACTGTAAGACATGTGGGGTGTTAACCCTTGACTAAACATAAGCTAATCCATCCCCATCAACTAAGGATAAATGTAAAAAGGTCAACTATCCAAATTCCTCATTCAAAAACAAGGAATCTCCAATTGAGATAATCTACTACCACATTCTCCTTTACAAGAGTATAAACAATCATGAAGTCAAAATCCTTGAGGAATAGAATCTATATCCTATATCTCATGATGAAATTCTTCTAAGAGAATACATACTTGAGACACTTTTGGTTTGCGTAGAAGATAAATTGCTCACCTATATGTTATTTTCACCACATCTTCAACATGAAGACCACCATTACAAACTCAAGATCATGGGTTAAGTAGTTGTTCTCATGTGGTCTCAATAGAAATAAACCATTGGTAATCACCACATTCCTCTAAATCATGACACAACAGAGCCTGGATCTTGACGCATCAATGAAAATTGCATACTCAATACCCTCCTCCATAAATCTCAAGTTCATAGGTCTCATAAACTCTACATCAACTATTGACAAGCTAGATGAAACATCTCTCTCGACCCAAAAGGATTCCCCTTTCGATTCGAATCTGTCATAGGTGATCATATATTAGAAATATCAGGTATAAATATCCATTAATATCCTTCCAACCCAAGAAATCTAAGCACCTCATTTATGATCCTAGGATAATCCCATGATAAAACATCATGTATCATTGTTGTATCATCTTCCACAACATCCACTAAGGGGGTCATCCTCGTGATCATGCTACTAGATCCTAGTAGGTATACACTGTATAGGATCCCTATAACAAACAAGATGTACCATAGTCAATGAGTATATCAGGATAGCTAACTCAATACGGGCATGGATACCAAAACCCTTCATATAAGATGCATGTGCCATTATTTCCCCTGTAACTAGTGTTCAAATGTACCGAGTCGAAAAATAGGTTATTATAGATCGGGTGAATGGATACATCAGCCTCCACACCAACAATGGAGTCCCTAGCCTAAAATCAGAATTCAAAACACATAACACTATTTTCCCATACCAATCACACACAGTCCTAGTCATAAATTTTAATTGACCTCCTCTGATGCCACATTGTCATGACCCATCTGAATGGGTCCCATGATATGACTCCACAATGCTGCCTCCAATAAGCTAGGGGCCTTTTATTAGTACCAAGTATAAATATCAATAACATGGGATGAATTAACTATATACATGTTTTCACACACACATCTCAAAGCCTACAAAATGATGAAATGTATAAACCACTACGTAAAATGTGCATGGATTCCACTATATCTCACAACCAGAGTAAGAAATAATGAAAAGTAAAGTAAATAAGTCCAATAAAATCCCAAAAATGGTTCTATAACAACATGTACAAATTTTAATAAAAAGGTACTGTGATGGCTATCTATAGAAGTAGAAAAAAACCTTTGTCTGTCCAGTCTGACAAAGCACCATCAGGTCGTAGTCTGCCTAAGACTCCATCTAATGGTCGATATTCTACAAAATACAAGACACCTGTGTAAAATTATTGTGAAGGTGTGTGTATAAAAATACTTAATAGGACACACTGAAACGATAATGAAATACAAAAAAATAAATTTATAGTTATCTGTACATAGGTATTTTTCTACAACAAATATGAAAAGAATATCAAGATATACTAATCCAAGACACATTGTCTCGAGGTATGTCACAACCAATGTATGCCCACAAGGGGAATTCAGCTCGAAGTGTCCATGAAGCACTCATCTATGAGAAAAAACTCATGGTTCCAATAACTCTATTGAAATCCATTCGAGAGGTACTTCTTGTTGGGTCTTGCCATGAGAAAGTTAAAATAGTAGATCTGAAGAGAGATATGAATCAATAGAGGAGGATCACTACCAGGTTCATGGTGTGACAAAAACAACTAAATATAGATTAACTCACTATGTAAATCAACAGTTCCCGTATAGTGATGGTCACATTGATACAAATAATTCCACCTCGAGAAAAAGGAAATGAATAGAGTATCATGCTCTAGGTTTATCGAGGGATTCCAAACACTCCATCAAAGAAGTATTAGTAAATGTATTACAGTCATAAGAGTAGGAAATGATCTATACAACCCTTCAAAGAATCATGTAAGATGATACACCTTAATGGAATCTGTTAATGATATGGAGAGAGGTGGCTCTATCCATGTAAAAAGGGGTTCACGGAGTGTAGTAGGGTGACATTCCATGTCCCTTAACCACATGTACTTTCTTGTGTACGATGACCCTTGTCATTAAAGTGATTTAATATATAATAGGGGTACACTACATATAGAGCGTATTACATACCATGTCCTAGAATATGTGGTTCTCTCATGTACTCTAGTTGTGTTCCAGCACACGACGCAAGTCCCTGTGTCTCTTTCATGTGTACTGGTTCTTGTGGTCTACCATGTTCTTAGTCTAGGACATGTCATGTGGTGGAGTACACACCATGTAGGAAACCTGTGTACTCCATCGTGTGTCAGTGTTCTTTCCATATACACACAGAGTCATCCAGCTGGGAGATACACACCATGTAGTCGGGACTACATGCCATGTGTATTGGGTTTTCCTAAAACCCATGTTCTACCTCCCACTCACGTTTTCGATCAACCGGAATCTGTTCTGGTGGTCTGTTCACCAAGAAACTCTAGATCTGAGCATTCTTTGCCACTCTAACACAAAATAGATGGGATTTAGGCCTTCAATCAGCTCAGAAATATGTAGTTTTAGGAATTCTTTGTCATTTCATTAGAATGTGGATTCAACACCCATCTTCATTTCAATATACTGATACACCCACCATCACACCTCTATCGAGTCATTATGATGGCATATAAATGGACTCATATCTTTTCTCAGAGTATCAGAGACACAATGATCGATTGTTCGAAAAGGGGTTCAATGGTAGGGAAGAACGAAGAACGTGAGAAAAACAATGAATCTTGGGAGAAAATCATGATCAAATCGATAGGGATGAACATTGATCGATGTTCGTGTTGATCTTGGTTCATCTCCATTATAATGGTTATCTATTCATTCACAATTTCTAATCAAATTGAATAAATCATCCTAATGAATATTAAAAATAACCCCATCATGAAAATACAATCGATATGCAGGCTATTATATTTGTTTTTTAGTCCAAAATAATCTTAGTAAACATGAAAGGGGGACAAATCAAAATAAGACATCCTACATGGTTTTGGATCACTCACTAGTGAAGAAAGGTCTCCCTTTCGTTACTGTAGGTGAGATCTGTCAAGATCATTATTCGCTAATCGATGATTCGAAGATTGGTCCTCACCTTCCCGAGAGAATTATCCAGATCTCTCTCTCTATAGGGTCTCTAGAAGATTCCAGGGTTATGAGAGTAACCCTAGATCGATGATAAATAATTTATTTAATGATAAACCTGTTACTGCGTTGATGAAATAAAATAAAATAAATTTTCATAATATATGTTATTCATTTAAGCACCCAAGAAGATATTCCACAATCGACCTACACTGATAAATTATAGGTCAACCCTTGGTAAATCTGCTATTCTAAACTCAATGGTTCCCTCAAATTTATGATTGTTCAATCCTTTTCTATGTTATTCCACATTTTTAGGGAAATAGTGAACACATGATGTTAAATATTTTAATATATTCTGATCATTTATTCCAGTCACACTAGACCATAGAATCAAATTATTTTTCAGTGAATTGTCTAAAAAATAAAACATATAATATCTAAAAAAAATCCAAAAAAAATACCATATGTTACAAAACATCTCAAAGAAGAAAAATTGTTCCAAAACTACCAATACCACTTTGGTAACATTGAATCCTTAAAACCCATGAAATAGATATCCCAAAATGGATATGCAAATAAACATAAATTTAATGATAAGAAACAGAAAATAAATTCATGGGATGTATATACACCCCCAAATAATAAGAAGTGGCATGTATCTCACAAAAATAAATGTGAGGTGAGAAAAACCCTTACCTTACACTTCCTTTTAGGTGAAAGTATCATTAACCTCATATATAATGGGTTTAAGCATGTTATTAACTTAAACTAGAAACACAATTATATTTATAATTCCATATATTATCCTTTTATAATATCTTATTACCTGTTTGTTAATAACATTTAATTATTCTTTCTATTTTGGTTTATAATTGAAGTGTTTTCAAGTATGTCTCTATTTTTTTTTTCATTTCTATTAATTAGATCATGATTACATCGTATCCATAATTTAAAACATGAATTAAATTTTATATATATCTATTACATATTTATTTAGAGTAATCCATAAATTTTCAATATTGCAAAGGAAATTCACAATTCATGGCCACAGTAGGCCGTATGAATGCATGAACGTAGTTTCCATTTTCTTGTCATATAAAAATAATTAATATTAAATGATATGTATATGTATATTATAACTATAGTATCATAGTAATGTAAAATTTAGCACATATTTCAATTTAATTATTCCTTAATACATTCCATGTAATACAATTACGAATCATATTGCTTTGAATAGGCGACAGTCCACACGTCCAAAAATGATGTTATCTTATTCCCGCAAAATGGAGTGCATGAAATTATGTATTACATTAGAATTAAAAAAGAATAATGATATTATATATATATATATATATCATATTTATCATATATAAACTATAAATCCTTTATTATTTCAATCCTTGAATGGTGCAAATGGAAGAATAGACAACATCAGTTTTTGAGGCGGTAGTCCGTTATAGAGATGAATGGTGATTCAATTTCCCATTTGATGGAAGAGTCTGTGAGTGTAGGTAATAAACATGATATTTAGAATTAAATTATATTTAAAATAATTATTTTATTATATAATATAGATATGACAATAATTTAAGGGTTTGATAATGAAATGAACCAAAAGTGATCATTGAAGAACGTTACCACTTATTTGGGTATCTTCTTTTGGTTTAAATAGAAAGACTTCCTCTGTATGCTTTATAAAAAAATTGTGTCTTCAAGGGTTAGTTTATGTATTTTTGGAGTCTATTTGGGAAGGATTTTGATGATAAAAATGGATTTATATGTTTGAATAAGTGGAAGGGGTGAGTGCATTTTTATAGTGGAAGAGGAGTGACATTCTAACAAATATAAACTGTTAAACACTATTGAGAGGTTGATATTACATAAAGTGCATCCAATTATGATCCAAATTAGATAAAATGGAGTATGTGGTCAAAATAATTCCATAAAATTGCTTTTGAAAATGTTTATATTTCATTTTGGCAATTATTTTTAATTTTTAGTCTTTTATTAAGGTTATTTTACCTTAATCACTGTAATTATTTTAAAATTCCTTCACTAATATTTTATGTCAAAAGAAATGAAATAAATATAAATTATAAAATATTATGATTAAAAATATAGAATAAATTTTCGAAAATTCCAATCAATTAAGTGGCTGGAATGAATCTTAAATGAACTCCGTATATGGGATGACAATGTGGGTTTTCAATGTGAAAATATTTAAAAGTTTGGAATTTTTTTATATCCAGTTTCAATGTGAAATTTATTAAAATGACCTAAATTGGATTAATATATTTCCAATTTATCTAATAAAATTTAAAACCATGTAAAAATATAATTTAACAATATAAATTATTTAGATTAAAAAGCAATTTTCAATTAAAATACATTACTTTTCACTATTCATTAAAAAATAATACTACTCAGAAAAATTTAAAAAAATATCCTAAGATAGTATTGGTGATAAAATTTAAAAAATAAAGTTTTTTCATATAATGTTTTTAAAATCATCAAAATTTAGTTTTCAAATAGGTAATTTATTAAAAGGCTGTAAAATTTTCTTTAAAAAATATAGGTTTATTTCTTTAAAATTGGCTTTGTTCTTGTCTTATGCCAATAAAATTTGATGAAAAAATGTAAAATTATTTTATTGAATATATATTATATAAATTACCATATTATAATTCAATAATAGGAAATAATTTTGTTTATTAGGATAAAACACCTTTGTGACTATAAAAACATTAATTTTATATTCAATTGATTTTTATATTCATTTATAATTAATTGGTAGTGAATTACATCATTTTATATTTTTTTAAAACATATATTTTCATAAATTTTATAATTATATTCATAAATTATAACTTTATGACTGGTTTATATCTTTTTATATTTAAAAAATAATATTTTAATAATATGTTTTTGTTCGGTAAAACTCGGTATTGCATGTTACAAAAGTTATCGAAGGAACTCTGTAATGTGTCTAACACAATCCAACATTGTGTAGCATGTACAACAAGATACTATCAGTGTTGTGGGTAGTATAATCATAAAATTAGTTTTCCAATAAATCAATCTAGGAATAAAATTACTTTTATTCTAAAAGGAATATATTATAAAGTATTGTGGTGTTTCAACATTATATTTATGGAGAAAGGTGTGAAATATATATAGATCATGAATTATTGAAGTATATATTCATTTAGAAAGATATGAATATGAACTATAGAAGATTTTTGAATTTTATTAAAGTCTATGACTTCTCAATAACTTACCACACTAGGAAGGAGAACATGGTAGACGATTCCCTGAGGCGAAATGATCGTGTTAGTTTGTCCATGATGAGGATTAAAAGTGATCCAATAATTATAGATTTAAAAAATATAGAACCTAAAATCCGGAGTAAATGGGATGAATCACATATTCTTATTTTAATTTTTAACCATCAATATATATCAGGATTAATGATGCGTAAAAGGATGATATAGAACTATCAAAGAAAATGGGTAATGTTTATAAGTTTAACCATGGTTTTGATGGAATGAAAAGGTTCAATAATAGAGTATGTGTCTTATAAATACCGAAAATTAATGAAGGATGTATTATATGATTCTGATAGTTCATAATTATCAATTCATATTGGATGTACAAATATGTAAAGAGATCTAATATTATATTTATCTTTGGAAAACATAAAAAGGGATATTATAGAGTATTTAACCTGATGCCTAGATTATCAGAACATTACGGCTGATAGATAGTAGACTAAGATGATTTTACAACCATTACCCATTCCTAAATTTAAATAACAAAACATCACTATGGATTTCATCATTGGACTATCCGAAATATAAAATTTCCATAATTCTATTTCTCTTATAGTTGATAAACTTATCGAATCAGTACGTTTTAATTACTTTAGATAAGATTTATACCTTGATCAACTCACTCATTTATATATTAATAAAGTGGTAAGATGTTATAGAGTACCAAATTCTATTGTATCTAATTAGGATATTAAGCTTAACTCATTATTCTAGACAATTATTTAGAAAACACTAGATAAAAAGATGAGTTTTAAAAATTCATATTTTCCACAGATAGATGGTCATTCATTAGGAATAATTAAAATATAAAAATTAATTTTAATAGGTTTATATATAGATTTTATAGGTAGTTTCAATCAACACATACTTTAGTGGAACTTTTTACAAAAATATATTTCAATCAAGCATTTAGATGGATCCGTAAAAAAAATTTATGATAGTAAGTTATGAACTCCACCATGATGGGATGAAGATAGATAAAGAAAACAATTGTAATTTGATCTATCTAAGTAAATAATAGATATTCTTAGATCAATCCAACAATATATCAAGGAATCTTGTAGTCAACAAAAAATGAATGTTGACAATCGTCTGTGAGACATATAGTTTAAAGTGGGAGAAAAGGTATTCCAAGGACAACATATATGAAATTAGGTTATTATATTTTAAAATAATTGAAATATGAGCCCTAGATATGTCAATACCTTATAAATTCATGATCTAATTTGGGTGGTATATTATCCGTTTTTGTTTCCACTGAATCTATTTCTAGTTTATGATGCATTAAAATAATCTTTATTGATAAAGTACATAACCAATCCTTCACATGTACAGAAATTAGTTTTTTTTACTACTATTTCATGGTCAATGTTTGGAGAAAAAATTAGTGTATATTCTATTGTTAAGACATAAATTTCCAAGGAACAAAACCAGTCAACATGTCAAAGTTTTGTGGTAAGAACAGAAATTTGAGGAACCTATGTGAGAACCAGAGGATGTGATATATAAAAATCATCCTTAGATTTCTTAATTTTAGTGATGGTATTTTAAGGGGTGAACTCTTATAAAGTGGTTTAAATTTTACACCCCATGATTTTATGATATATTTTTCTTTAAAATATTTTAATTTCTTATATATCTTGCTTTATACACAACACCCAATTTAAATAGATCGTGATATTATTTTTTTTATTATTTTTTAAAATAGTTACTACCTAATTTGTTAATTTGAGAGTATGAATTTGGATAAATGAATTATCAAAAATTATTTTATATACATCTATATAAATAATTTATTAGTTATCAATTAAAAAAGTAATATGAAAGTAAATAATAGATATTTTTCTATAAAACTGTTTTTATGCATGTAATGTGTTTTTATCATAACAAATTAAATGTATCACCATTTATGGATAATTTTAATGAATTTTATATATTAAATATTCAATAAAATTATTGAACATTCATAATATTGTGTTTACTAGTAATGAGATAATAATAAATCCAGTTTTATGCTTAAAAATAAATATTTTTAATAAAAGGTTTCTGTTGCGTTTTGCACACTTATTTTAAAATTTATTTCATCCACATCAAGAAATTAAATATTTCAAAATTTATTACATATTTTTTATAATTATTTTGAAATTTTGTAAATTGTACCCTTTTCATGGCCATTATGAATAGTAACCATGGTAAATATTTGTCACTTTAGTAAGGGTGAAATGGGAAAACATTGTCAAAACTATGATATAAGAACTAGAAATATCTAAATCAAATGAATTTATATATTGAATTGGACTGCTATTACATTAACGATCTTATATTATATATTTTTTCAATTTATTTATACATTCCTTTAATAATGATCGTAATACTTTTTTAAGTATAATATATATATAAAATGTCACTCCCTTTATTTTAATATATATACATTTTTCCACAAGGATGAAAATAGATTATATTTTAATATAATTCTTTATTTTAAATAATATGGATTTTTATCATGATAATTTGTTTTTAATTTTTAAAAATATAATAATTACCTAAAATGCTTGCACAACTATCACCCAATACTTGTTCAAGTAATATAAAAAAATAAATCATTTAAAAAAATATTAAAAGTATTACAATTTTGATGAATTATTATGTTTCAATAATTTTTTAGATAAATATAAAATATTAATTTTTTTGTTAAATTTATTTTTATTCAAATTATATTTTTACCTTGTTTTCTTTATAGTCAAACTATCTGAATAGTCTGAAAAATTAACATAATGATATGAAATGTTATACTATATATTATTTAATGAATTAAAACTCATAAAAAATATTATATTTGGAAATTTTAATGTTATATGGTCTATAGTATTTTCTATTTTCAACTTATGGGTCCCTTTTATTTTTATTGCAACTTTCCTGACCATTAAAGGGTAAAAATATTTGATATGGTTGTAATTACCAAAAGGGTAAATAGTGGGGTACAACTAAGAGATAAGAGATAAAACATCACATAAACATGTATAAATTTTATTGTATAAGATTATATTATCTCATAATAATCATGTATTCTAAATTTATTAATTTTATTTCAGTTGAATATGAAAATTGATATATATTGATTTAATACCATAGGCAATTCTGAGTGTACCCCTCCCCTCACTTATAAAATGGAATATGTTCTAATCCTTTGTTAAATTTATTTTAGAATTATATCATGAAAAAATAACTAAAATAACATCATAATGGATTAATTATCCATATCCTAGAACATTTTTTCTTTACCAAATACCACATTTTTAAGGCTTACAATTTAAGCTAAATGAGGTTTCTCAATGAAGGGGTATAACTCTTAAATGAGTACATCCAATTTTACTTCTTCTGATACCTCATCTTAATATATGGTATAAATTATAAATAATTGAATTAATTATCTCGAATATACATATTTTATTATTATTATGATAATTCGATAACTATTATTCATTTAATTTACATCCTATTGGAAAAGAAAACATTACTCGTGCGTTCATGTGAGCTACCGACTCCATAAAACGATGTGTTTCATTTTTCATCACAATACACATTTAATATTATAATGATTGATATAATTACTATATATGATATTTATTATATTATAATATTTTTATAAAGTTGAATGATTATTTAATTCTCTTTCATTCTATCCATTGAAAAGTGGAAACCTCACTCGTTTTTATGTACATACTATCACCTCTATGAAGTGATGTAATTCATTTTTTATATCCACTATATATGAATAGTTGTAAAAGTGTATATAATTATTATACCTGATACCCATTACAAAATTAAATTTATTTATATGTTGGAACCATGATTAGTATAAAAGTATTAGGACTATTGAACTGAACCACGCATGAAAAGTGTAGCAATTGTCACACAAAATATTGATTTTAATAAAGAGTTGCCAACAAACAGTTGTTAAAATGTTATATTTATATCATATATGGTATTATATATATGATTATGGTTCTGTAATATATTTATAATAAATATAAATTTATCATAAAGGAGGATCAAATGTTTATGGATGAAGACAAGACTTGACATATGGGTTTGTGTTATAATCTAATTTATTTTTGTGTTTGTCTATGAAAAATTTACATTGATTTTAATTTTATTCATATTATACTTTAAAACCAATTTATTTTTGTGTAATATAGTTATTCTAATAATTTTCAGGTATTAATTTCATTATTTATCTATTTGATACTTAAAATGACGAAGAAAATGTTTCTAAAGAAAACCCGACATTATTTACTCTTTTGTTGAAGAACATTTTATTCCAGGTCTATAGTCTTCAAAAAAATTCTAGAAGATCTTAATTATAATTGATGTTTTTAAAAAAGGAAATTGAAACTAACTTTTACCTTATTTATAATGTTTTAAAATGAAATATTGTATTTTTTTAATCATTTAATTTCCACTTTCTTAAAAAAGATAAAAAAGATGTTTTATTTTATTGTATATGATATGAATATATCTTCCCATCATCATGATAATTATTTAATTTATATATTACTTTAAATTTTTCTAATTTTATTTAAAAATAAAATAATTTTCTCAATATTCTATGAATTTTTAGTTAAAATGTTATCAATAGAAATGATATTTTCTCATGTTTTAAAAGAAATTATTGCATGATATTCTAAAGGTATTCTCCATATATGTAAATATATTATGATGTTTCTTATATTTTAATGG
The DNA here is from genome assembly GCA_963277665.1 of Viscum album. Classification (NCBI taxonomy): domain Eukaryota; kingdom Viridiplantae; phylum Streptophyta; class Magnoliopsida; order Santalales; family Viscaceae; genus Viscum; species Viscum album. The sequence continues at coordinate 1,506,122,221 of OY728136.1, read as the reverse complement.
GGATAATATCTAACGATGACATTGATGTTTATCATCTTGCTGGTTTAAGGACTTGTGATGATGAAATTTTTATGAAACATATTTCTCTTCCATGAGTTATGCTAGGATGAAATGATGAATATTTTATGATCTTATAGAAAACATAAATATATTTTTCATTATGTGAGGGGTGGATTCATGAGATATAATTGATCTTGATTAGTAATGAGCTACTTAGGGTTATCGTGGAAAATACATTAAATTTGATCTTTTTTAGTCGAACTCGAGCACGAGTTACTTGAGTACTTACTCAAGTTGAGTTCAAGTATTATAAAAAAATAATCATGTATCTCACAAGATTAATAATGAATTTAATTTTTTTAATATATTATTTTTATTTAAGATGTATGAATTTAATTTTTAGTTCAGTATTTTAATATCCTATAAAAATTTGATTTCAAGCAGAATTTCGAGATATATCTTGTAATTAAAATATTGATAACATATCCTAATCAAAACAAGTTGAGACTAATAGAGTAGATCTATTGAGACTAAGTCAAACATAATCTCTAGTTTTATCTAGTAAAAGGATACTTGGTAAAGAGTTGAGTCGAGCTCGAGCATCGAGTTCAAGTATCAATCTTGTACTCAAGTACTGAGATTCCCGACTCGACTTAACTCAATTAAACAACTTGTGGGTCTGTTAAATTTGTCCAAAAAATTGAGAAAAACAATGTATCTCATGATATAATTAAGGGAAATAATTTGAGGTTATCAATAAAAAATATTAAAGAGGTAGGGATTCCTGATCCACTATGACATGGGAATCACGTGGTGATGGATGATCCACTATGATATGAGAAAATGGTGGAGATTCCTAATTTTCTATGATATGATTCACTTAGTAGCTATCCTTAATATATGATATGGTTTCTATTATAATTATGGTAATACACTCTTATGAAAATTTTATGTTCTTCTGATTTGAATTAATGGATCATGTTTTATTTTTTGATGACTCCCTAATATTGTGAGAATGTAAAGTGTTGGAAGTGACCCTTGATCATGATTTATGAATTTTTGAGTATGATGTTATATTGATAATAACATGTCATCATATAATTATGATCATTATATTCTTATATATAATAATTTATCGATATATTACATGTTTTCCCTTATATATCATCCAATCTCACCCCTTCCAATGTCTTAATTTTTTACTTGGCAGTGATGAAGGGTACTATGTATGTTGATTCTAGAAGGGTACCTCGTACCAGAAATAAATCATGTAGATGATTAATATTATAATTATGTAATATTTTTATGCCTATAGCATCAAATTATATTACACATTTATGGTTATTTACGTTGTTTATTTTTGATATATATTGAATATTCATAAACAAATATAATATCTTTGTATATTTATCTTAGATCTCTATAGTAACACAAGCTAAGAAACCATAATAGGATTAGTTTATTGGATTAATGGAGTTTTGTTTATCTAAATAATGAATGGGAAAAATAATTATTTTCTCAACCATCCAAGTGTCATATATGATATTGTAGAGATTATCTGTTACCTAAATAACTGATTGGTAAGAGATGTTCTACAATAGAATATTTACTTAGTGATATATGAATATTATACCACTATTGGGTAATATTTATTTTAAAAAGGGGTTATAATTTTGTTTTTATCCCATTTAATAAAAATCTAAATTATGTTGCTAAATAAAATGATATTCATCTTATAAAATCATTTATTGCAGATGAAGAACGTCATCATTATAAAAAAACATTGAGATTAATCCTTTAAATAAGAGGATTAATGTAAAATACCCCTAAGTATTATCATGGTTTTGTGTATGAATTCATTATTTCCTATGGGGTTAATAAAATATTTTAATTTATATCTAAACACAAACTAAAGCTACTGACTAATTAAAAGTAGTAAGTTGTGAGCTTATGATCAAACCCATGAGAAAGTTTTAAATGATTTTAGAAAAGTTGATTGTATTTAGCTGAGACTAAGAATGTGAATATATTAGATTGAAATCAATTAGGGTATGATTAAAAAATATCTACAATTATGGGGTAATTTTCTAGTACAGTGATATCGAATTTTTTTATTCATATTATTACTAGAGTTCAATCTATGTGAACCCTTGATCTTAGTGTTCTCTCTATAATGTTATATTTCCCCTTTTCAGATGTTCAATTATTTTGGGTTATTAATAAATTAGGTTGATTCAATACCATGTTTAAGAATATTTAGTCCAATAAATATAATGGTCATGGGTGGATTATAACAACTATACATTCATTTAAAAATTACATCATAATTTGATCATCAATGGTGATGATTAAGGTAGAGGATGTATATAAAAATTAAATATGAAATAAAAATACCAACAAGGACTATTTAAGAAAATAATTATCAATAGAAAACTTCCCTATTACTAAATTTAATGGAACACGAATAAACTTCCCCCACATGCTAATCATGATAGAGTGAGGGAATTGTAGAGAATAAAAAATATAGAAATGGTCGAGTATCCTTGAGGAATAATATGCGATAGAAGTACATTATTATCAAGTATAGATATTGTTCCCCCTACAGAAGAGACACTCACACACTGTATTTATTTGTATAAAACTAACATGTATTAGTCTTAATTACAAAAATTCATCCCTTAAATTCAAGTGGTTCAATTCTAGGACTCCTCGATCGAGTCAATGTAAATCCCCCCTAAGGATTCAATAATGATTCATAAAATTTAATTTTTATTTTTTCTATGGACATAGTATCATGATGTAAAGATATGTGTCACACTATTAAAAATCATATTCCACTATTAGGCTTTATTTTTATACAAATCATCTCACATTACAAAATTTTGGTTCCATTCCCATCGTGAATGGGGTGTCACAATGTGAAAGGGCACAAGATAAATTAATTTTATATACTTTTACTTTATCCTTCCACTTCAAGGTTTGAAATCATGATTTGAACCTATACCACCATGAATATTATTTTCATGTTGTGAATCATGATCGATCCAAATTCATTAGTTTATTTTGACTTCAATCTTCTAATTTCATTGTGCACCACTTCATGTCGCAGCGCAAAGGCTTCAAATCTCATTAATTAATTTATTTATTTAATTAAATGACCTCCCTTAAAAAAGATTAATAAACCCATGAATATCAAGGGAAAAATTTTAAATTATTAAAATGGTTTATTAATTTACGCTATAAAAAATATATGCATGAAATAAACCTATCAGGTAACATAAGAAATGTTCATAGTCTAGACTATTAATAATAATAAAATTTATAGTTGGTGATTATTTTTTTGTTTCTAGAAAATTCCATCCAGAGTAACCATGTTTTGAAATAGTTAAATAAGGGAATATATATTTTTATTAATCTTATATTGGTAAAATTACAGTTAATAATGAATTAAATGATAAATGGATTAAGGAATTCTACATTCATATATTCAATAAGATCTAGAATTCCAAATAATATTCAACATGATAAAACATGTTAATGATTTGGTGAGACTAAAGGTTTCTTTAAGGATTATTATAAATGCAATGTGACATATTTTATATGATTAACAATATCTATAAATATATAGTATTTCAAGAGATGATAAGTAATTAATGTTTGTACATTAAACTTTTCTTATATGAAATAGACAAAAGAAGTTTCTTCATTGGTAACTTGGATGCTTAAATACTGAAATAACTTATCATAATATGAGTATTTATTTCATTTTCTCTTGAAAATTCCCTATAAAAAATTATTGTTTAATAAAATGAGATGGGTGTTGTTAAGAAAAATAGTTTATGGTTTTTCCAATTTTATAACATGATTTAGATGAGACTTAAAATTTATTGTTATTGTTCAATAATTCATCATGTTCTGAGTTTTGGAAATGTTCTGACAATGAAAATGAGTTCAATAACAGTATACCCAATATTCTTAAAGTGTCTTGGATTGATGAAATAGACATGTGATGTCTAGAAACTAGTGTTGTGTTTACAATTCTAAATGGTAAAAGCTTAAAAAATATGAAGAAAAGTTATATGGAAAGTTAAAAAATGTTTATTTGATAATAAATTAAAGGTCATTTAATCGTAGTGTTAACATGAATGGGGAATATTAATTCATATTATTTGGATGATATAGAATACCTGAAAAAGATTAACTAAATCCATGGAATATCCATGTCAATTACAAGTGTTATAGAAATTATTTATTTATCTTTGATTGGTATGTGATTCCAAATGTATTTTTACATGTGTTTTGAATATACATTATCTCAAAATCAAAGAGATAATTGATATAAATTACTATTTTAATTCAAATATTTATGTAAAGAGGTTCTATTAAAAATATATAATTATAAAAGAATTTACCCAGATCAGATGAATCTGAGTATTGGATGTGTTTCTTCATGTAATTTATATTATATGATCAGATAAGTTGTTAGATAACAAATTTTTTTTATGAACAACATGATATGATTAATATTATATTCATGGTTTATGATTAATATAATTCGATAACAAGTATTTTGATAAGGACATAGGGATAAAAACGTCTTATCTAGGATAAATTATTTGTCTATATGTTTTATTAAATTTAAGAGAATTTTTTCCCTCCACATTTCGATGACATATATTATTAAAGTATTATTTTTATTAATGATTAATGATAAAATCTAATATAATACCATATAGAAAATATAGCTTATATGTGAAGTATTCCTACTAAAAATAAATAAATTTTATTTCCAAAATAAAAAGTTATTTGTGTATATTAATTGAATATTCTAAAAGGAATTTTTTTACTAATATTTTTATGGGAGTATTTTTATACCTGTAGAATTTAAATGTTAAAAATAAAATATAATATAATTTTAATATGAAAGTGATTTTTTCTACTTAATATCCAAAAAGAGATTTGGATATGTGATTCTAATTAAAAATAGTAACGAGTTACATATAGTTACCACAACAAGTGAATATCAATATTTATGGAAGGATTGTACCAATCAAAATACAAATCGAATAAAAAGATATATTCTCAAATATTTTAGGGTATCCTTGTATTTTAAATTTAAATAGTTACATTTAGTTAACATAATAAATTATGTTTCAATTTATTCTAAAAAGGTTTTTGATGTTCTGGTATAAAAATAATGTATGTATTTAAATTAAATTAATGTAAATTTTAATGTAAAGGGTTCAAGGGTTGACAGATAATAATTAATAGAGAGTTATAAATAAAAAATAGAATTTTACATCATAAAATTTATTATTTTCAAGTTAATGAGTTTGAATATTTTAAAGTAGTTGATCATTCTAAATTGCATTACTAAATCACAAAATTATTCAAAACTGGCTTACATCACAAATGAATCTCATTAATGAGTTAACAAGATGGATTTATAAGATATTCACATATTTAGGTAATATGAATTTTTTATAATCTAACGAGTTAACACAACCCATAAAAGCGTCGAATACATAAGGCTGATTTTCATTTTATTATATATGATATGAAAATATGTGCTTATGTTGGGTTGGATAAATATTATTAAATTAGTTATAAGGATATAAAATTCATCATATTAGATTAAATATCCACATTTAAATTATTTCACATAGGATACATATATGTTTATATAGATAATAATATCATGAAGTGTAATGATAATTTACCTATCATAGTATGACTTTTTGTTATTCCTAAGGGTTGTTTATCATGAAGTATTATAGGTTATCACTTAATTTTATGGTGACCATGAGGCAAAAAATTAATAATAAGATAATTTTTGTGCACTAGATAACCCATGATGTTTACCACATCGAGATTCATATATATTCCTTTGGTATACATGGGGTGCATGGATCATATTTGAGTCCCCATTACATAGGGTTGGTGAGATGGCTAGCATAAGAAATTTCATAATTTGATATCCATACTTATATAAGACTATATGTCTACCTAGAAAACATGGGGGTCTTTGGGTTAGTTATTTATTATTTCATGGGTTATAGATTAACCAAGATGATGTTTTTCCTATTGTATGATGAGAATAATGTATGGTCCCTTTATTAAGATAAAATATAGAGTGTGCATCCACACCTAGAAAGTACATATGATGTTCTTATCTATTTGAATGAGTAACTTATGATGTGATCATCCATGTAGCTGAATGGGTTGTGTTTTATTCATCATATATGTCAGTATATAATATGAAAATAGAGTACATATGAGTAATCTATATGATATTGTAATACAATGTATCACATAGCCACTAAATATCTTAGATAAAGGGAAAATATGAGAAGTCATGTTTGAATATGATGTATACTGGTGGATAGAAGTATAAAGATACATTTAATTAATGAAGATCATGTTTGATCCCTTTATATAATGAGTAGCATTGACAATTTTATGGTGTCTACTATTTTATTGAATTTATGAATTCAAATATTTTTATGGATTATTAATTCTATAAAGGCCTATGGGGTCAAACTAAGGGTTTAGTGAATAGGGTTTGAGTTTGAATCTGAGAACTACTCTTAAAGTGTTTTAGAGTAAATCCAAAAATATATTGGATTGCTATTGACCTGGTATTACATATGATGAGATACATAGTGAAGATAATAATATCCTTACAAATGTTATTTCAATGATATCATAAATGATTTTTGGATTTAGCTTCACAAGATATAATATAAGTTACAATATAAGGTGAAATGGAATAAGGTCATTGAGACGTTAGTGAAAGTGAGATATTAAGCGTGATATTTCCAAAAGCCTTTTATGTGTATGTTGTATATAAGTTATTTTATATTTCCTGAGATTCATGATTTAAATGGGGTATTTCATTTCACCCAACCTATGGGTTCAATATTATTAACCCACATACACTATCATTTAAAGATGTTGTTTAATATGATAAAACATATATCAGGATATGCATTCATTCGTTAGATATATGATTTTGACCATATAATTCAATATTGTGTTATAAAATATTAATTAATGAAATAAAATTAATGGAGAAACATATAGTGTAATATAATTAACATAAATTTGATTGAAGTTGGTGTTTGTGACCATTTCATTATTTTTTTAAAATCCACTTTTCTCAAATATCTCTTTATGTTCCAAATTTTCATTTGAGGAACTAGAATTCCATGTATGAAGGAAGGACCCCATTCAAACATCAGCTGAATCATTCAATTCATGGATACTTTTAGAGGTGGGATGTATATTGGATTCCACTTGGTGATATCATCACACAAATGAGATGGAATTAAAAGACATAGTAGTGGATTCTTTGGCGAATGATAAAGGTTGATAGTATTTTTTATTTTCAATTTATACATGTTTTTAATAATTATAGTAGGGAGATCCTCAAAAAGAGATTTTTTACATTCCTATTGATCAAATAATTTTATTTAGAACCATTTAAATCCCAACATAGACATGGACCTTCCATTATGTACTAGGGAGTTATCATAAGCCTCATTCTATATATCATCTAGTTCGATAATATATAGATTTATCTCTTCACGATCTTTATTGAGTTCAAGATTTGTTTTATTTAAAGAAATGTAGGATTTTTTTTATTGTTTAATAGGAATGTGAAAATAATTAAAATAAATTATTCTTTTAGGGGACAAACCTAGGGGTTTTAGAAGACATTTTATAATCCCAAAGTACATCATCTAATTTCTTTCTCTAATCCGTTCTTTTGGGACGATCAATCTTTTACAGAATGATTTTTAATACCTATTGGATACGTTGGTCATCGCATTAGTTAATTGGTGGTAATAAGTACCATTCATTCATTGTACTCCATATCTATTCATGAATAATTGATTTATTATTTATATTTATTCCTAGTCACTGATTATTTCTTGAGGTATATCATTCCTATAAAAACACATGATCATCAAAAACTAATAACAAATATTGAATAATCATTTCTAGTTATTTGAGTTTCAACCAATTTATAATTATAATCTATGACTAGTAAAATATAGGTTAGTCCAAAAGAAATATGAGATGACCCTATGTTGTGTAATGACCCTGACCCTAGTAGACAATAGAAAGTGCCTTACCTCATTACATTGGCACTCTGAACAGACAATAACATCCCAAAGGATAAAATAGTTTAGTAGTATAGGAGAACTAGGTACATACATGAAATTAAAATTACATTTCAAACATATAGTACACAAAGTATTTTTTTGAGAACATTGTTATTCCCATTTGGTAAACCATGCACGCCATATCATAATATACATATTGGCTTCCTGGAAAAAATAAAACATCTGAAAGGGGTGATATCAAATGTTCAACAACGGTACGAATATATTATAAGCTATCATAAACAAACATAAATAAGAAGGAAAGGTGAATAAATACAAAGACACTTCGTGATAACATAATCTGGAGTATAATATTCTAACACCTCGAGATTTTATGAAAAATATTCTTTTAATTTTATCAATTTCTGGTGTTGTACGCTTCACCAAAATTATTTAGTGCTATATGCAACACCGTATTATCTTATATTATACACAAACACTGATCTTGGCTAGTGTTGCACGCAAGAGCAACATTTTTCAATAGCGTGTGTTGTACGCAATAATGAGTTTTACTAAACAATGATATATTGTTATAATATTATTATGCACCAAACATTATGAATAGTAGTAACTATGTTTTGGAATTTTATGACATTATAATTCTTCTAACAGATTTTATAGAACATGGTATGAGAACAAAATAAATATTTCAGGTAAAATAAGTATTTTTCAAAAAACACAATTTTGCTGCCATTTGATGGCACAACCACATTATATTTAGTTTTTTACATGTTTATAAGTTAAATATGAAAAAAAATCTTCTTTTTAATCAGGATATAAAAATTTAATTTTGATAAATTTTTGATATTTTTCTTATAAGTTTCTAATTTTGATGAATAGTAAAAATACGCTAAATTTAATTAAAAACAACTTTTAACATCAAGATAATTTATATGGTTAAATTATAATATTTAATGGTTTTAAAGTATAAATATAATTAATTTTTTCCATTTAATATAATGTAATTCATTAGAATTTATTTTACACTTAAATCATAATTAAAAAAATTTCAATCTTTTGCAACATTTTAACTTTTAAAACCTGTTTTTTCAACACCGGGATTAATTTTAAATTAAATTCTGAAACATTTCTGTTTTGAATTTGAAAAAATGGATTACATATTTGTATTCAGTAGTACCAAATTATGTTAATAATATACTTTTTATTAGGCATTATGAATAGTAACTACGGTAAGTTTTATTTACCATAGTTAAAGGTAAATCTGGTAATTAAGGGTAAATATAATATTATAAATTTAAACTAAAAATTGTCTTAATATAATTTGATGATTATATTTTTCCATAAACAATAATTGGGTATAAATGAAATATAATGAAACCCACTTGTATTTGATTAGGACCTTTTATTTATTTTATTAATTTCAAAGTGAAATATGTCTCACTGAAACTTTAATAAATAGATTATTTTTTATATTAGGTTATATAGAATATAAATTCGATTATAAATACTCAATTGAAAGCTAAGTTTTTTTCTTTATCATGGTAATTTATTTGTAATTTTTAATAAATATTTAATTACTTTAATATCATATAAATTAATTATGTAGAAATTATTTATTTAGTGAAAAATCAATAATATAGTTTTTATTAAAATAACAATACCTATCAAAAGGACCCGAAACTTGACCAAACATTATTTGTCGAGTATATTTATACCCTAATCATCCGAGGGTATATTTTTGGAACATTTTTATTCGTATAAAATAGATTAGGAAATTTAATTATTTTATTTTAAATGATGTCAAATATTTCACCTTCATAATTTAATAAATATAACAATTTATATTTTGTGATTTTAAGATGATAAATTCAAGTAAAAATATTACTATGAAAGTTATTATATTTATCTTCATATTAATATTTTAGGTATAATTTTTATGCAAAAAATATGTATATTAAATAATTATAAAAAAATGTTCTAGTAATTATTTTATTAAGAGATACACCAAATAAATGGTTTTACAAATATTATAATAATGAATATATGAACAAATTAATTTTCTACATGATTTTTTTTATTAATATTACATGTTAGGAATCTATTATATATTTTGGGTCGAACATATCCTATGTTTGGTTTTTATTTAAATTCAAATAATGAATAGTGTCAAAATTAACACTATTGTTATTTTATAAAAATATCATATTATTAAATTATTTAAAAATCAGAAAAATAAATTAAAACTACAAAATGAAAATTATATGGTCTAAAAGTTTATAAAGTATCTAATTATTGAAAATTGACAATATTTAATTATTTAAATATAACAATTTAAAATTTAGAATTTTTTTACCACAAATAAATCTAAATAGATTAAATAATGATAAATCAGGTTGATAAGGTTTAAAATAAACATAAAACATCTATATATTTTATTCTTTGATGAGATTAAAACCCTATATCATATCATATTCAATGTGAGTAATTTTGGAGGTTTTAATGTGGGGTTTCATTTTATTATTAATTAATATTTTTTAGGTTTCCAAAAGTGCCCCTCTCCTCTCCTATATAAGGGCACCTCCATCCCTCTCCTCTTCACACAATTTTGAGCCTTCAAGCTCGGCCACACCCAAAAAAATTATATTCTAAACCTATATAGTTATGTTATAGAGGTTCTGGTGTTCTTCAAAAGACAAACTCTAGTTCCTTAAGAGGAATCTCAAAAGAGGTGCGTCGAAGAACAGGTAATCTCATCTACCGATTCTTTCAAGTTTCATTCTTCTTCAACTTATTCTTCTATAGTTGTTTCATTATAAATAAGTAACATAAGTATCAATAATATACTGATATGTTATTATAAATATGAAAAATTACCATTTCACCTTCTATCTATCCTACAGAAAATGAAATCACCGCGCGTGCGTACGTAAAGAATACCGTCTCCACGCCGTGGTGTAATTTGTCTTTCCACCACCATTTTACTTGGATGGGTATAATGGTGTAAAGAATAACTATATATGGTTATTATAACATCATAATTATTCTTATATATTATATCATACACTCCAATTGCATTCAATAATTATGGGAATGATATCATCACTCGTGCGTACGTACGGATTGTCGTCTCCATGACGCGATGAGATTAATTCTCCATGTTAACCAATAAAGAACGATTATAAAGTATATATAATATATAATAATGGTATATATAAAAACAATTATACTGTATTTATGTGTGTGTATATATATGTCATCTACATACTTCCATTCAAGCCAATAAGGAAGGGAAAACAACATTCATGCGTACGGACGGCCTACCGTCTCCATGAACGGTGTATTTCATTCCATTTATCGACCTATCATACATATTTATATTCTGAATATATATTCTATATAAATCATGTTTTACATTCTTTAATTAAGTAAATCAGGAAATATGTAAGAACAACAAGTCGAAACACGTACGATAAATGAAAGGATTTTACCCAAAACGCTATTTTAACATGGAATTTACAAAATAAAGGGCAATATAAGGTCATATGTGAACTATATATGATATCATAACAATGAATATGATTCTTTAATAAGTGAATGAAATTATTTAAATAATTATACCGGAGTTTCGGATACGTACGAAGCATATCAGACATACGGTAAGGGATAAATTTGAAAATCACATTTTTATCCGAGATTTCTTATACGTAAGTATTTTCTGGGGTTATATTTTTCATCCATGTCCATTAAAATGTTTATCATAAAATGTTTAATATTCTTCCATATATGTTTAATGTCATTTTTACACCTATTTTACTTTTCCATTATGTTATGAAAGGAGTCTTTCTTTTGTTTACCATACAATGAACTTTTTGACTTTTCCGTTAAAAGTACGAGGAGAATGTTTATTTTAACTTATACGGCATGAAAATATTTTAATGGTTTCATAATGCCTAATTTTCATGAAGATTCATCAACAAGATTTCATGATTATTTTCAACAAAAACCTTATCATTTAAAATTGAATGGAATTATTTGATAAGAAAATGATTTTAATCAAGAAAGGATATTTTCCTCAAGAATTAATTTCAAATGTTTTTTCAAAACTACTTTCTATATATGATGACATCATTTAGTATGATTATGTTTCACGTATAATGTCTCTATGATTTTCATGTTTTCGATTTTTATGATGATATGAAATCCATTTGTTCTATATGGATTATGTTATGATGGGATGATGTTTATGAAACCCATTTTACTCTTTGGGTTATGATGGATGATTTATGTTTATTTCATGGAACAAGTGATAATTATTTCATTATGAGATGGGTGGGACCTATATCTCCCTCTAATGCATTGGGTAAATATTTATATCTAATGAGATAGACATGGATGGAATGGCGAGTTAATCAGATTCTGTGATACAGGACTGGAATGAGGAGTGAACTCGATTCAGTAAGGGACTCTGTCCAATAAGATGGTCTCTGCCGCATTGCCTTGGCTACTATAGAAAACATATCATGTGCTTAATGGTTTCCAAAAATTACATGTTTTATTCCCATGATATTTTATCATGATTAATGTTACTTTATGATCTATGCCTTATGTACTTCCATGATTTATTTCGCAAGATTTTGATGTTTAAACTTTATGTTCATGTTTTTTAGGTTCAAATGTACATTATTTGTTTTATTTTCTCCATGCCTACCCTTACTAAGAATTTGAGCTCACCCTTTATAATTTTTTATTTCGCTATGATTTAATGATATGTTTTATGTAAGAAAAAAAAGGGGAATATCTTTATGGGAGATTTGGAAGATCTTTCACCATGATTAAAAGATTATGTTCCGAGTTTCCAAAGACACTAAACTATTTCAGTCCTTAAGTGTTAGTTATTTTTATGTATTAATTATTCCTCAAAAGTAATGTAATGTACATGTATGTCAAGATTGGGTATCTATAGTTGGTATTAGAGGAAAGGTTTAGTTAACCTTTGAAAACTAGGATGCGAAAACATTAGTGAGATCCCTAGAAGATATTTCTAAGGTATGTATAGGGATGTCCCTAAGGTTACATATAGTATAGGGTATAGTCCTATATTTACGGTAATTATTTTAGAATTTAACCTAAGTTGTTAGATATTGAAGGTACTCCCCCTTAATTATGATATTTTCCTCTCACACTATTCTTTTTGAGTTTTAGAAAATTTCTGGAAAGAGGAAGATTCATGATAATAGAGGATATGATGGACAATGGAATGATATTATTCATGAGCAACAAAATAAAAATGGATTAGGAAGTCCACATATCTTTATTATTCATAATCATTAATCTCATAATATGATCAATAATCTCAACTTTGGTAAGTTTCCCGACTCAGATAATAAGAGAATGATGGAGTTTACTGATGATCATAGTGGAAAGAATGTTCAATTTCTCTCTTGTAAAACATGTGGGAAGAGGCATCAGGGAGAATGTTTCAAAGTAATTAGAAGATGATTTTGGTGTGAAAAAGAAGGACACAAAGCCATTAATTTTATTGGAAAAGGTATAGTTAACACCATGGAAAAGGATAATGGTATTTCTAAGACATCAACAATGGTTAAATGTTTTAAATGTGGAACGTGCGGGAATTATGAAAACCAATTCCTTAAGGGAAAATCTCATGAAGAGAATCAGCATGGTCGTATGGGTAGTATTTTTGTTGATGATGATGAAGAGACTAAAAATGTTATATGAGATAAAATAATTTTTGAGGAATACAATGATGAAGCTCGGTCAATGGTTTAAGAATGCAGTGGAATGATTGCATGTTTATCAAGAGTAATGTTGTATAAGTAATTTCATGGTACTCTGGAATAAAGAGACATCTTAGGATTGTTAAACTATTTTTTTACTTATGTTTTTTGAGAATATATGTTTAATAGAACTGGTAACCATGATAGGATATTCAGATATTTTTGGAAAGCAGATGATATTTTCATAATGAAGGGATAGGGAGATAATTAAATGTTTGATAATGTTAATGAGCTCATGACTAATATAAGGACAAAGTTATATCCTGGTTTGAGTATATAGAAATTCTTGGATCATTCATGTTTTCACAAAGATTATATGGTTATAAATGATTCAAGAGAATACATGATTAAGGTATTCACATGTTTGAAATGCGATCAACTAGATATATCTTATGATATATGGGCGAAAAATGATGGTATTCACGTACTTGTAATGCCACCTTTCAAGTAATCATTTTCTTTATACATTGAGATTGGACAAATGTATTTTGGATAAGCCTAAATATTGGAATGAATTATGTTGGAAATCATGTAGTATTATTTAAGTATAGAACTTGTTTTTCGATATTATTTCTGGAATGTTATAATAGTATAGTTTTAGAAAACGGACAACCCATAAGGCGAGCGACAACCCGTCGCATCGGGCAAGGCTATGGGAATTGAACCCAAAACCGAAGTGCGACAGCCTTTATCACATACCACTGGCCTACAGGAAGACCCCGGTTAGTATAAATTAGTTTTAATTTATTAAGTGGTATGATATATGAAGTATTAGTTCCTTTTAGGAACCATATACGATTAATCTCGTTATAGATAGACTTATGTATATTTAATATATTTTACTAACCTTTTGTCTTTGATAGATGGAATGACCTATCATTCTGTCGCATGATCTACTAACACTTCATGAATGAAAAATTCAACTTCATTTCTTTAAGATATAACGTTGAAATTGTTCATGGAATGACCAATGGTGATATTGTACCAAAATAATGAATGTATTTCTTCAAATTCCAATTTTTCAACATTAGGGAAATGATCTTGAAAACCAAAAATGATGTCCTATTACCCTCATATCTGATGAATCAGATGGTTCCTTAGATCATCACAAATTTATAGCTTTATGATTATTGTATTTTTCATATCCATGTTCTCTACCACTCTCCATTAGAACATGATGGTTAGATTTCTCTTCCATATCCATATTTTCACCTATGTTCTCCTATTTGGTAAACCAGTGATTAGTTAATTTGGGTATCTATTAAATTTCATAATTTAGTTTTTAATGTTAAGTTTTGGTATTACTTTTTACGATGTGTGTTTATAATAATTAAACTTTCAAGTAGTAAACCGTTTATAACACCGGCGAATTTCGAGGGCGAAATTCATTTTAAGGGGGGTAGAACGTAACACCCAGAGATTTTATGAAAAATATTCTTTTAATTTCATTGATTTATTGTGTTATACTCTACACCAAAATTATCTTGTGCTATATGAAACACCATATTAGCTTATATTATATAAAAACACTATTCTTGGCTTTTGTTGCACGCAAGAGCAACCTTTCTCAATAGCATGTGTTGTATACAATACCGAGTTTCACTAAACATTGATATATTGTTATAATGCTATTATGAACTATCTGTTATGAATATTAGTAACTAAATTTTAAATTTAATGATAGTATAATTCATCTTACACATTTTATAGAACATGGTATGAGAACAAAATAAAAGTTTCGGGTAAAATAAATATTTTTAAAAAAATGCAATTTTGCCGCCTTTTGATGGAGAACCCACATTAAATTTAGTTTTTGGTATGTTTATAAGTTAAATTTAACAAAATAAAATTCTTCTTTTGAATTAGAATATAAAAATTTACTTTGGATAAATTTTTGATGTTTTTCTAATATGTTTCTTACTTTGATGAATAGTAAAAATACGCTAAATTTTAATTAAAAACAAATATTTTAATCGAGATAATTTATATGGATAAATTATAATATTTAATGGTTTTAAAGTATAAATAGAATATATTCATACCATTTAATATAATGGATATCATTAGAATTAATTTTACATTGAATAAGAAGTAAAAACATTTCAATCCTTTGCGACGTTTTAACTTCTAAAAACTGTTTTCTCAACAACGGAATTAATTTTAAATTAAATTCCTCAAATTTTGTGTTTTGAATTGCAAAAAATGGATTCCATATTTGTAATCATTAGGTTAAAATTATGTTAACATGCAAATTTTTATTAGGCATTATGAATAGTAACTACGGTAAGTTTCATTTACCATAGTTAAAGATAAATCATGTAAATAATGGTAAATATAATATTATATATTAACCCTAACAATTGTATTAATATAATTCTATGATTATATTTTTCCCTAAATCATACTTGGGTCGAAATTAAATCTAATGGAACCCACTTGTATTTTATTAAGACCTTTTTTTTATTTTATTTAATGGAATGTGAAATATGTGTCACTAAAACTTTAATAATTAGATTATTTTTAATATAAAGTTATAAAGAATATAAATTCGATTATAAATACTCATTTGAAATCTAAAATGTTTTTATTTATCATGGTAAATTATTTTTAATGTTTAATAAATATGTAATTACCTTAATATATTATACATTAATGATGTAGAAATTATTTATTTATTGAAAAATTAAAAAAATATAGTTTTTATAAAAATAACAATACCTATCAAAAGGACCAGATACTTGACCAAACATTATTGGTCGAGTATATATATACCCTAATAATCCAAGGGTCGATTTTTGGACCATTTCTAGCCTTATAAAACCGATTAGGACATTTATATTATTTCATTTTACATGATGTCAAAGATGTAACCTTCATATTTTAATAAAAATAACCATTTAAATGTTGTTATTTTATAATGATAAATTCGGGTAAAAATATTATTATTAATGGTATTTTATTTATCTTTATCATAGGATTTTAATTTTAAATTTTATGATAAAAATAAGTATATTAAATAATTATTCAAAAATGTTGTAATAATTATTTTATTATGAGATATACCGAATAAGTGGTTTTAAAAATATTAAAATAAATAATATATGAAAAAATTAATGTTCCCCATGAATGTTTTTAATGAATAATAAATTTTTGGAATCTATGATATATTTCATTTCGAACATATCTTATTTGTGGTTTTTATTTAAATTGAAATATTGAATACTGTCAAAAGTGACACTATTGATATTTTATAAAAATAACATATTATTAAATTATTTAAAAATCAAAAAAAATATATGAAAACAACAATTTGAAAATTATATGGTCTAACAGGTTATAAAGTATCCAATTATGGTATATTTAAAACATTTAAGTATTGATTTATAACAATTTAAAATTTAAAATTTTATTACCACAAATAAAATTAAATAGATTAAATAATGATAAATCAAGTTGATAAGGTTTAAAATAAACATAAAACATGTATAACTTTTATTTTTTAATGATATTACAACACTATATCATCTCATATTCGAATATAATCATTTTTGGATGTTTTTAAGTGGTGTTTCATTTTATTATTTATTAATATTTTTAAGGTTTCCAAAAGTGCCCCTCATATCTCCTATATAACGGCACATCCTTCCCTATCCTCTTCACACAATTTTGAGCCTTCTAGGTCGGCCATAACCTGAAAATTTATATTATAAACCACTCTAGTAATATTATAGAGGTTCTCGTCTTCTAAAAAAACCCAACTCTAGTGCCTTAAGAGGAAGCTTAAAAGACATGCGGTGAAGAAGAGGTAATCTCTTCTACCAAATCATTCAAGTTTCATTCTTATTCAACTTCTTATTCAGTAGTTGTTTAATTATAAATTAATAACATAAGTATCAATAATAGAATGATATGCTGTTATAAATATGAAAAAACCTCATTTCGCCTCATGTCTTTTTTCATATTTATAACTCAATTAAACAACTTGTGGGTCTGTTAAATTTGTCCAAAAAATTGAGAAAAACAATGTATCTCATGATATAATTAAGGGAAATAATTTGAGGTTATCAATAAAAAATATTAAAGAGGTAGGGATTCCTGATCCACTATGACATGGGAATCACGTGGTGATGGATGATCCACTATGATATGAGAAAATGGTGGAGATTCCTAATTTTCTATGATATGATTCACTTAGTAGCTATCCTTAATATATGATATGGTTTCTATTATAATTATGGTAATACACTCTTATGAAAATTTTATGTTCTTCTGATTTGAATTCATGGATAGTGTTTTATTTTTTGATGACTCCCTAATATTGTGAGAATGTAAAGTGTTGGAAGTGACCCTTGATCATGATTTATGAATTTTTGAGTATGATTTTATATTGATAATAACATGTCATCATATAATTATGATCATTATATTCTTATATATAATAATTTATCGATATATTACATGTTTTCCCTTATATATCATCCAATCTCACCCCTTCCAATGTCTTAATTTTTTACTTGGTAGTGATGAAGGGTACTATGTATGTTGATTCTAGAAGGGTACCTCGTACCAGAAATAAATCATGTAGATGATTAATATTATAATTATGTAATATTTTTATGCCTATAGCATCAAATTATATTACACATTTATGGTTATATACGTTGTTTATTTTTGATATATATTGAATATTCATAAACAAATATAATATCTTTGTATATTTTTCTTAGATCTCTATAGTAACACAAGCTAAGAAACCATAATAGGATTAGTTTATTGGATTAATGGAGTTTTGTTTATCTAAATAATGAATGGGAAAAATAATTATCTTCTCAACCATCCAAGTGTCATATATGATATTGTAGAGATTATCTGTTACCTAAATAACTGATTCATAAGAGATGTTCTACAATAGAATATTTACTTAGTGATATATGAATATTATACCACTATTGGGTAATATTTATTTTAAAAAGGGGTTATAATTTTGTTTTTATCCCATTTAATAAAAATCTAAATTATGTTGCTAAATAAAATGATATTCATCTTATAAAATCATTTATTGCAGATGAAGAACGTCATCATTATAAAAAAACATTGAGATTAATCCTTTAAATAAGAGGATTAATGTAAAATACCCCTAAGTATTATCATGGTTTTGTGTATGAATTCATTATTTCCTATGGGGTTAATAAAATATTTTAATTTATATCTAAACACAAACTAAAGCTACTGACTAATTAAAAGTAGTAAGTTGTGTGCTTATTATCAAACCCATGAGAAAGTTTTAAATGATTTTAGAAAAGTTGATTATATTTAGCTGAGACTAAGAATGTGAATATATTAGATTGAAATCAATTAGGGCATGATTAAAAAATATCTACAATTATGGGGTAATTTTCTAGTACAGTGATATCGAATTTTTTTATTCATATTATTACTAGAGTTCAATCTATGTGAACCCTTGATCTTAGTGTTCTCTCTATAATGTTATATTTCCCCTTTTCAGATGTTCAATTATTTTGGGTTATTAATAAATTAGGTTGATTCAATACAATGTTTAAGAATATTTAGTCCAATAAATATAATGGTCATGGGTGGATTATAACAACTATACATTCATTTAAAAATTACATCATAATTTGATCATCAATGGTGATGATTAAGGTAGAGGATGTATATAAAAATTAAATATGAAATAAAAATACCAACAAGGACTATTTAAGAAAATAATTATCAATAGAAAACTTCCCTATTACTAAATTTAATGGAACACGAATAAACTTCCCCCACATGCTAATCATGATAGAGTGAGGGAATTGTAGAGAATAAAAAATATAGAAATGGTCGAGTATCCTTGAGGAATAATATGCGATAGAAGTACATTATTATCAAGTATAGATATTGTTCCCCCTACAGAAGAGACACTCACACACTGTATTTATTTGTATAAAACTAACATGTATTAGTCTTAATTACAAAAATTCATCCCTTAAATTCAAGTGGTTCAATTCTAGGACTCCTCGATCGAGTCAATGTAAATCCCCCCTAAGGATTCAATAATGATTCATAAAATTTAATTTTTATTTTTTCTATGGACATAGTATCATGATGTAAAGATATGTGTCACACTATTAAAAATCATATTCCACTATTAGGCTTTATTTTTATACAAATCATCTCACATTACAAAATTTTGGTTCCATTCCCATCGTGAATGGGGTGTCACAATGTGAAAGGGCACAAGATAAATTAATTTTATATACTTTTACTTTATCCTTCCACTTCAAGGTTTGAAATCATGATTTGAACCTATACCACCATGAATATTATTTTCATGTTGTGAATCATGATCGATCCAAATTCATTAGTTTATTTTGACTTCAATCTTCTAATTTCATTGTGCACCACTTCATGTCGCAGCGCAAAGGCTTCAAATCTCATTAATTAATTTATTTATTTAATTAAATGACCTCCCTTAAAAAAGATTAATAAACCCATGAATATCAAGGGAAAAATTTTAAATTATTAAAATGGTTTATTAATTTACGCTATAAAAAATATATGCATGAAATAAACCTATCAGGTAACATAAGAAATGTTCATAGTCTAGACTATTAATAATAATAAAATTTATAGTTGGTGATTATTTTTTTGTTTCTAGAAAATTCCATCCAGAGTAACCATGTTTTGAAATAGTTAAATAAGGGAATATATATTTTTATTAATCTTATATTGGTAAAATTACAGTTAATAATGAATTAAATGATAAATGGATTAAGGAATTCTACATTCATATATTCAATAAGATCTAGAATTCCAAATAATATTCAACATGATAAAACATGTTAATGATTTGGTGAGACTAAAGGTTTCTTTAAGGATTATTATAAATGCAATGTGACATATTTTATATGATTAACAATATCTATAAATATATAGTATTTCAAGAGATGATAAGTAATTAATGTTTGTACATTAAACTTGTCTTATATGAAATAGACAAAAGAAGTTTCTTCATTGGTAACTTGGATGCTTAAATACTGAAATAACTTATCATAATATGAGTATTTATTTCATTTTCTCTTGAAAATTCCCTATAAAAAATTATTGTTTAATAAAATGAGATGGGTGTTGTTAAGAAAAATAGTTTATGGTTTTTTCAATTTTATAACATGATTTAGATGAGACTTAAAATTTATTGTTATTGTTCAATAATTCATCATGTTCTGAGTTTTGGAAATGTTCTGACAATGAAAATGAGTTCAATAACAGTATACCCAATATTCTTAAAGTGTCTTGGATTGATGAAATAGACATGTGATGTCTAGAAACTAGTGTTGTGTTTACAATTCTAAATGGTAAAAGCTTAAAAAATATGAAGAAAAGTTATATGGAAAGTTAAAAAATGTTTATTTGATAATAAATTAAAGGTCATTTAATCGTAGTGTTAACATGAATGGGGAATATTAATTCATATTATTTGGATGATATAGAATACCTGAAAAAGATTAACTAAATCCATGGAATATCCATGTCAATTACAAGTGTTATAGAAATTATTTATTTATCTTTGATTGGTATGTGATTCCAAATGTATTTTTACAAGTGTTTTGAATATACATTATCTCAAAATCAAAGAGATAATTGATATAAATTACTATTTTAATTCAAATATTTATGTAAAGAGGTTCTATTAAAAATATATAATTATAAAAGAATTTACCCAGATCAGATGAATCTGAGTATTGGATGTGTTTCTTCATGTAATTTATATTATATGATCAGATAAGTTGTTAGATAACAAATTTTTTTTATGAACAACATGATATGATTAATATTATATTCATGGTTTATGATTAATATAATTCGATAACAAGTATTTTGATAAGGACATAGGGATAAAAACGTCTTATCTAGGATAAATTATTTGTCTATATGTTTTATTAAATTTAAGAGAATTTTTTCCCTCCACATTTCGATGACATATATTATTAAAGTATTATTTTTATTAATGATTAATGATAAAATCTAATATAATACCATATAGAAAATATAGCTTATATGTGAAGTATTCCTACTAAAAATAAATAAATTTTATTTCCAAAATAAAAAGTTATTTGTGTATATTAATTGAATATTCTAAAAGGAATTTTTTTACTAATATTTTTATGGGAGTATTTTTATACCTGTAGAATTTAAATGTTAAAAATAAAATATAATATAAGTTTAATATGAAAGTGATTTTTTCTACTTAATATCCAAAAAGAGATTTGGATATGTGATTCTAATTAAAAATAGTAACGAGTTACATATAGTTACCACAACAAGTGAATATCAATATTTATGGAAGGATTGTACCAATCAAAATACAAATCGAATAAAAAGATATATTCTCAAATATTTTAGGGTATCCTTGTATTTTAAATTTAAATAGTTACATTTAGTTAACATAATAAATTATGTTTCAATTTATTCTAAAAAGGTTTTTGATGTTCTGGTATAAAAATAATGTATGTATTTAAATTAAATTAATGTAAATTTTAATGTAAAGGGTTCAAGGGTTGACAGATAATAATTAATAGAGAGTTATAAATAAAAAATAGAATTTTACATCATAAAATTTATTATTGTCAAGTTAATGAGTTTGAATATTTTAAAGTAGTTGATCATTCTAAATTGCATTACTAAATAACAAAATTATTCAAAACTGGCTTACATCACAAATGAATCTCATTAATGAGTTAACAAGATGGATTTATAAGATATTCACATATTTAGGTAATATGAATTTTTTATAATCTAACGAGTTAACACAACCCATAAAAGCGTCGAATACATAAGGCTGATTTTCATTTTATTATATATGATATGAAAATATGTGCTTATGTTGGGTTGGATAAATATTATTAAATTAGTTATAAGGATATAAAATTCATCATATTAGATTAAATATCCACATTAAAATTATTTCACATAGGATACATATATGTTTATATAGATAATAATATCATGAAGTGTAATGATAATTTACCTATCATGGTATGACTTTTTGTTATTCCTAAGGGTTGTTTATCATGAAGTATTATAGGTTATCACTTAATTTTATGGTGAACATGAGGCAAAAAATTAATAATAAGATAATTTTTGTGCACTAGATAACCCATGATGTTTACCACATCGAGATTCATATATATTCCTTTGGTATACATGGGGTGCATGGATCATATTTGAGTCCCCATTACCTAGGGTTGGTGAGATGGCTAGCATAAGAAATTTCATAATTTGATATCCATACTTATATAAGACTATATGTTTACCTAGAAAACATGGGGGTCTTTGGGTTAGTTATTTATTATTTCATGGGTTATAGATTAACCAAGATGATGTTTTTCCTATTTTATGATGAGAATAATGTATGGTCCCTTTATTAAGATAAAATATAGAGTGTGCATCCACACCTAGAAAGTACATATGATGTGCTTATCTATTTGAATGAGTAACTTATGATGTGATCATCCATGTAGCTGAATGGGTTGTGTTTTATTCATCATATATGTTAGTATATAATATGAAAATAGAGTACATATGAGTAATCTATATGATATTGTAATACAATGTATCACATAGCCACTAAATATCTTAGATAAAGGGAAAATATGAGAAGTCATGTTTGAATATGATGTATACTGGTGGATAGAAGTATAAAGATACATTTAATTAATGAAGATCATGTTTGATCCCTTTATATAATGAGTAGCATTGACAATTTTATGGTGTCTACTATTTTATTGAATTTATGAATTCAAATATTTTTATGGATTATTAATTCTATAAAGGCCTATGGGGTCAAACTAAGGGTTTAGTGAATAGGGTTTGAGTTTGAATCTGAGAACTACTCTTAAAGTGTTTTAGAGTAAATCCAAAAATATATTGGATTGATATTGACCTGGTATTACATATGATGAGATACATAGTGAAGATATTAATATCCTTACAAATGTTATTTCAATGATATCATAAATGATTTTTGGATTTAGCTTCACAAGATATAATATAAGTTACAATATAAGGTGAAATGGAATATGGTCATTGAGACGTTAGTGAAAGTGAGATATTAAGCGTGATATTTCCAAAAGCCTTTTATGTGTATGTTGTATATAAGTTATTTTATATTTCCTGAGATTCATGATTTAAATGGGGTATTTCATTTCACCCAACCTATGGGTTCAATATTATTAACCCACATACACTATCATTTAAAGATGTTGTTTAATATGATAAAACATATACCAGGATATGCATTCATTCGTTAGATATATGATTTTGACCATATAATTCAATATTGTGTTATAAAATATTAATTAATGAAATAAAATTAATGGAGAAACATATAGTGTAATATAATTAACATAAATTTGATTGAAGTTGGTGTTTGTGACCATTTCATTATTTTTTTAAAATCCACTTTTCTCAAATATCTCTTTATGTTCCAAATTTTCATTTGAGGAACTAGAATTCCATGTATGAAGGAAGGACCCCATTCAAACATCAGCTGAATCATTCAATTCATGGATACTTTTAGAGGTGGGATGTATATTGGATTCCACTTGGTGATATCTATCACACAAATGAGATGGCATTAAAAGACATAGTAGTGGATTCTTTGGCAAATGATAAAGGTTGATAGTATTTTTTATTTTCAATTTATACATGTTTTTAATAATTATAGTAGGGAGATCCTCAAAAAGAGATTTTTTACATTCCTCTTGATCAAATAATTTTATTTAGAACCATTTAAATCCCAACATAGACATGGACCTTCCATTATGTACTAGGGAGTTATCATAAGCCTCATTCTATATATCATCTAGTTCGATAATATATAGATTTATCTTCTCACGATCTTTATTGAGTTCAAGATTTGTTTTATTTAAAGAAATGTAGGATTTTTTTATTGTTTAATAGGAATGTGAAAATAATTAAAATAAATTATTCTTTTAGGGGACAAACCTAGGGGTTTTAGAAGACATTTTATAATCCCAAAGTACATCATCTAATTTCTTTCTCTAATCCGTTCTTTTGGGACGATCAATCTTTTACAGAATGATTTTTAATACCTATTGGATACGTTGGTCATCGCATTAGTTAATTGGTGGTAATAAGTACCATTCATTCATTGTACTCCATATCTATTCATGAATAATTGATTTATTATTTATATTTATTCCTAGTCACTGATTATTTCTTGAGGTATATCATTCCTATAAAAACACATGATCATCAAAAACTAATAGCAAATATTGAATAATCATTTCTAGTTATTTGAGTTTCAACGAATTTATAATTATAATCTATGACTAGTAAAATATAGGTTAGTCCAAAAGAAATATGAGATGACCCTATGTTGTGTAATGACCCTAACCCTAGTAGACAATAGCAAGTGCCTTACCTTATTACATTGGCACTCTGAACAGACAATCACATCCCAAAGGATAAAATAGTATAGTAGTATAGGAGAACTAGGTACATACATGAAATTAAAATTACATTTCAAACATATAGTACACAAAGTATTTTTTTGAGAACATTGTTATTCCCATTTGGTAAACCATGCACGCCATATCATAATATACATATTGGCTTCCTGGAAAAAATAAAACATCTGAAAGGGGTGATATCAAATGTTCAACAACGGTACGAATATATTATAAGCTATCATAAACAAACATAAATAAGAAGGAAAGGTGAATAAATACAAAGACACTTCGTGATAACATAATCTGGAGCATAATATTCTAACACCTCGAGATTTTATGAAAAATATTCTTTTAATTTTATCAATGTCTGGTGTTTTACGCTTCACCAAAATTATTTAGTGCTATATGCAACACCGTATTATCTTATATTATACACAAACACTGATCTTGGCTAGTGTTGCACGCAAGAGCAACATTTTTCAATAGCGTGTGTTGTACGCAATACTGAGTTTTACTAAACAATGATATATTGTTATAATATTATTATGCACCAGACATTATGAATAGTAGTAACTATGTATTGGAATTTTATGACATTATAATTCTTCTAACATATTTTATAGAACATGGTATGAGAACAAAATAAATATTTCAGGTAAAATAAGTATTTTTCAAAAAACACAATTTTGCTGCCATTTGATGGCACAACCACATTATATTTAGTTTTTTACATGTTTATAAGTTAAATATGAAAAAAAATATTCTTTTTAATCAGGATATAAAAATTTAATTTTGATAAATTTTTGATATTTTTCTTATAAGTTTCTAATTTTGATGAATAGTAAAAATACGCTAAATTTAATTAAAAACAACTTTTAACATCAAGATAATTTATATGGTTAAATTATAATATTTAATGGTTAAAAAGTATAAATATAATTAATTTTTTCCATTTAATATAATGTAATTCATTAGAATTTATTTTACACTTAAATCATAATTAAAAAAATTTCAATCTTTTGCAACATTTTAACTTTTAAAACCTGTTTTTTCAACACCGGGATTAATTTTAAATTAAATTCTGAAACATTTCTATTTTGAATTTGAAAAAATGGATTACATATTTGTATTCAGTAGTACCAAATTATGTTAATAATATACTTTTTATTAGGCATTATGAATAGTAACTACGGTAAGTTTTATTTACCATAGTTAAAGGTAAATATGGTAATTAAGGGTAAATATAATATTATAAATTTAAACTAAAAATTGTCTTAATATAATTTGATGATTATATTTTTACCTAAACAATACTTGGGTATAAATGAAATATAATGAAACCCACTTGTATTTGATTAGGACCTTTTATTTATTTTATTAATTTCAAAGTGAAATATGTCTCACTGAAACTTTAATAAATAGATTATTTTTTATATTAGGTTATATAGAATACAAATTCGATTATAAATACTCAATTGAAAGCTAAGTTTTTTTCTTTATCATGGTAATTTATTTGTAATTTTTAATAAATATTTAATTACTTTAATATCATATAAATTAATTATGTAGAAATTATTTATTTAGTGAAAAATCAATAATATAGTTTTTATTAAAATAACAATACCTATCAAAAGGACCCGAAACTTGACCAAACATTATTTGTCGAGTATATTTATACCCTAATCATCCGAGGGTATATTTTTGGAACATTTTTATTCGTATAAAATAGATTAGGAAATTTAATTATTTTATTTTAAATGATGTCAAATATTTCACCTTCATAATTTAATAAATATAACAATTTATATTTTGTGATTTTAAGATGATAAATTCAAGTAAAAATATTACTATGAAAGTTATTATATTTATCTTCATATTAATATTTTAGGTATAATTTTTATGCAAAAAATATGTATATTAAATAATTATACAAAAATGTTCTAGTAATTATTTTATTAAGAGATACACCAAATAAATGGTTTTACAAATATTATAATAATGAATATATGAACAAATTAATTTTCTACATGATTTTTTTTATTAATATTACATGTTAGGAATCTATTATATATTTTGGGTCGAACATATCCTATGTTTGGTTTTTATTTAAATTCAAATAATGAATAGTGTCAAAATTAACACTATTGTTATTTTATAAAAATATCATATTATTAAATTATTTAAAAATCAGAAAAATATATTAAAACTACAAAATGAAAATTATATGGTCTAAAAGGTTATAAAGTATCTAATTATTGAAAATTGACAATATTTAATTATTTAAATATAACAATTTAAAATTTAGAATTTTTTTACCACAAATAAATCTAAATAGATTAAATAATGATAAATCAGGTTGATAAGGTTTAAAATAAACATAAAACATGTATATATTTTATTCTTTGATGAGATTAAAACCCTATATCATATCATATTCAATGTGAGTAATTTTGGAGGTTTTAATGTGGGGTTTCATTTTATTATTAATTAATATTTTTTAGGTTTCCAAAAGTGCCCCTCTCCTCTCCTATATAAGGGCACCTCCATCCCTCTCCTCTTCACACAATTTTGAGCCTTCAAGCTCAGCCACACCCAAAAAAATTATATTCTAAACCTATATAGTTATGTTATAGAGGTTCTGGTGTTCTTCAAAAGACAAACTCTAGTGCCTTAAGAGGAATCTCAAAAGAGGTGCGTCGAAGAACAGGTAATCTCATCTACCGATTCTTTCAAGTTTCATTCTTCTTCAACTTCTTCTTATATAGTTGTTTCATTATAAATAAGTAACATAAGTATCAATAATATAGTGATATGTTATTATAAATATGAAAAATTACCATTTCACCTTCTATCTATCCTACAGAAAATGAAATCACCGCGCGTGCGTACGTAAAGAATACCGTCTCCACGCCGTGGTGTAATCTTTCTTTCCACCACCATTTTACTTGGATGGGTATAATGGTGTAAAGAATAACTATATATGGTTATTATAACATCATAATTATTCTTATATATTATATCATCCACTCCAATTGCATTCAATAATTATGGGAATGATATCATCACTCGTGCGTACGTACGGATTGTCGTCTCCATGACGCGATGAGATTAATTCTCCATGTTAACCAATCAAGAACGATTATAAAGTATATATAATATATAATAATGGTATATATAAAAACAATTATACTGTATTTATGTGTGTGTATATATATGTCATTTACATACTTCCATTCAAGCCAATAAGGAAGGGAAAACAACATTCATGCGTACGGACGGCCTACCGTCTCCATGAACGGTGTATTTCATTCCATTTATCGACCTATCATACATATTTATATTCTGAATATATATTCTATATAAACCATGTTTTACATTCTTTAATTAAGTAAATCAGGAAATATGTAAGAACAACAAGTCGAAACACGTACGATAAATGAAAGGATTTTACCCAAAACGCTATTTTAACATGGAATTTACAAAATAACGGGTAATATAAGGTCATATGTGAACTATATATGATATCATAACAATGAATATGATTATTTAATAAGTGAATGAAATTATTTAAATAATTATACCGGAGTTTCGGATACGTACGAAGCATATCGGACATACGGTAAGGGATAAATTTGAAAATCACATTTTTATCCGAGATTTCTTATACGTAAGTATTTTCTGGGGTTATATTTTTCATCCATGTCCATTAAAATGTTTATCATAAAATGTTTAATATTCTTCCATATATGTTTAATGTCATTTTTACACCTATTTTACTTTTCCATTATGTTATGAAAGGAGTCTTTCTTTTGTTTACCATACAATGAACTTTTTGACTTTTCCGTTAAAAGTACGAGGAGAATGTTTATTTTAAATTATACGGCATGAAAATATTTTAATGGTTTCATAATGCCTAACTTTCAGGAAGATTCATCAACAAGATTTCATGATTATTTTCAACGAAAACCTTATCATTTAAAATTGAATGGAATTATGTGATAAGAAAATGATTTTAATCAAGAAAGGATATTTTCCTCAAGAATTAATTTCAAATGTTTTTTCAAAACTACTTTCTATATATGATGACATCATTTAGTATGATTATGTTTCACGTATAATGTCTCTATGATTTTCATGTTTTCAATTTTTATGATGATATGAAATCCATTTGTTCTATATGGATTATGTTATGATGGGATGATGTTTATGAAACCCATTTTACTCTTTGGGTTATGATGGATGATTTATGTTTATTTCATGGAACAAGTGATAATTATTTCATTATGAGATGGGTGGGACCTATATCTCCCTCTAATGAATTGGGTAAATATTTATATCTAATGAGATAGACATGGATGGAATGGCGAGTTAATCAGATTCTGTGATACAGGACTGGAATGAGGAGTGAACTCGATTCAGTAAGGGACTCTGTCCAATAAGATGGTCTCTGCCGCATTGCCTTGGCTACTATAGAAAACATATCATGTGCTTAATGGTTTCCAAAAATTACATGTTTTATTCCCATGATATTTTATCATGATTAATGTTACTTTATGATCTATGCCTTATGTACTTCCATGATTTATTTCGCAAGATTTTGATGTTTAAACTTTATGTTCATGTTTTTTAGGTTCAAATGTACATTATTTGTTTTATTTTCTCCATGCCTACCCTTACTATGAATTTGAGCTCACCCTTTATATTTTTTTATTTCGCTATGATTTAATGATATGTTTTAAGTAAGAAAAAAAAGGGGAATATCTTTATGGGAGATTTGGAAGATCTTTCACCATGATTAAAAGATTATGTTCCGAGTTTCCAAAGACACTAAACTATTTCAGTCCTTAAGTGTTAGTTATTTTTATGTATTAATTATTCCTCAAAAGTAATGTAATGTCCATGTATGTCAAGATTGGGTATCTACAGTTGGTATTAGAGGAAAGGTTTAGTTAACCTTTGAAAACTAGGATGCGAAAACATTAGTGAGATCCCTAGAAGATATTTCTAAGGTATGTATAGGGATGTCCCTAAGGTTACATATAGTATAGGGTATAGTCCTATATTTACGGTAATTATCTTAGAATTTAACCTATGTTGTTAGATATTGAAGGTACTCCCCCTTAATTATGATATTTTCCTCTCACACTATTCTTTTTGAGTTTTAGAAAATTTCTGGAAAGAGGAAGATTCATGATAATAGAGGATATGATGGACAATGGAATGATATTATTCATGAGCAACAAAATAAAAATGGATTAGGAAGTCCACATATCTTTATTATTCCTAATAATTAATCTCATAATATGATCAATAATCTCAACTTTGGTAAGTTTCCCGACTCAGATAATAAGAGAATGATGGAGTTTACTGATGATCATAGTGGAAAGAATGTTCAATTTCTCTCTTGTAAAACATGTGGGAAGAGGCATCAGGGAGAATGTTTCAAAGTAATTAGAAGATGATTTTGGTGTGAAAAAGAAGGACACAAAGCCATTAATTTTATTGGAAAAGGTATAGTTAACACCATGGAAAAGGATAATGGTATTTCTAAGACATCAACAATGGTTAAATGTTTTAAATGTGGAACGTGCGGGCATTATGAAAACCAATTCCTTAAGGGAAAATCTCATGAAGAGAATCAGCATGGTCGTATGGGTAGTATTTATGTTGATGATGATGAAGAGACTAAAAATGTTATATGAGATAAAATAATTTTTGAGGAATACAATGATGAAGCCCGGTCAATGGTTTAAGAATGCAGTGGAATGATTGCATGTTTATCAAGAGTAATGTTGTATAAGTAATTTCATGTTACTCTGGAATAAAGAGACATCTTAGGATTGTTAAACTATTTTTTTACTTATGTTTTTTGAGAATATATGTTTAATAGAACTGGTAACCATGATAGGATATTCAGATATTTTTGGAAAGCAGATGATATTTTCATAATGAAGGGATAGGGAGATAATTAAATGTTTGATAATGTTAATGAGCTCATGACTAATATAAGGACAAAGTTATATCCTGGTTTGAGTATATAGAAATTCTTGGATCATTCATGTTTTCACAAAGATTATATGGTTATAAATGATTCAAGAGAATACATGATTAAGGTATTCACATGTTTGAAATGCGATCAACTAGATATATCTTATGATATATGGGCGATAAATGATGGTATTCACGTACTTGTAATGTCACCTTTCAAGTAATCATTTTCTTTATACATTGAGATTGGACAAATGTATTTTGGATAAGCCTAAATATTGGAATGAATTATGTTGGAAATCATGTAGTATTATTTAAGTATAGAACTTGTTTTTCGATATTATTTCTGGAATGTTATAATAGTATAGTTTTAGAAAACGGACAACCCATAGGGCGAGCGACAACCCGTCGCATCGGGCAAGGCTATGGGAATTGAACCCAAATCCGAAGTGCGACAGCCTTTATCACATACCACTGGCCTACAGGAAGACCCTGGTCAGTATAAATTAGTTTTAATTTATTAAGTGGTATGATATATGAAGTATTAGTTCCTTTTAGGAACCATATACGATTAATCTCGTTATAGATAGACTTATGTATATTTAATATATTTTACTAACCTTTTGTCTTTGATAGATGGAATGACCTATCATTCTGTCGCATGATCTACTAACACTTCATGAATGAAAAATTCAACTTCATTTCTTTAAGATATAACGTTGAAATTGTTCATGGAATGACCAATGGTGATATTGTACCAAAATAATGAATGTATTTCTTCAAATTCCAATTTTTCAACATTAGGGAAATGATCTTGAAAACGAAAAATGATGTCCTATTACCCTCATATCTGATGAATCAGATGGTTCCTTAGATCATCACAAATTTATGGCTTTATGATTATTGTATTTTTCATATCCATGTTCTCTACCACTCTCCATTAGAACATGATGGTTAGATTTCTCTTCCATATCCATATTTTCACCTATGTTCTCCTATGTGGTAAACCAGTGATTAGTTAATTTGGGTATCTATTAAATTTCATAATTTAGTTTTTAATGTTAAGTTTTGGTATTACTTTTTACGATGTGTGTTTATAATAATTAAACTTTCAAGTAGTAAACCGTTTATAACACCGGCGAATTTCGAGGGCGAAATTCATTTTAAGGGGGGTAGAACGTAACACCCAGAGATTTTATGAAAAATATTCTTTTAATTTCATTGATTTATTGTGTTATACTCTACACCAAAATTATCTTGTGCTATATGAAACACCATATTAGCTTATATTATATAAAAACACTATTCTTGGCTTTTGTTGCACGCAAGAGCAACCTTTCTCAATAGCATGTGTTGTATACAATACCGAGTTTCACTAAACATTGATATATTGTTATAATGCTATTATGAACTATCTGTTATGAATATTAGTAACTAAATTTTAAATTTAATGATAGTATAATTCATCTTACACATTTTATAGAACATGGTATGAGAACAAAATAAAAGTTTTGGGTAAAATAAATATTTTTAAAAAAATGCAATTTTGCCGCCTTTTGATGGAGAACCCACATTAAATTTAGTTTTTGGCATGTTTATAAGTTAAATTTAACAAAATAAAATTCTTCTTTTGAATTAGAATATAAAAATTTACTTTGGATAAATTTTTGATGTTTTTCTAATATGTTTCTTACTTTGATGAATAGTAAAAATACGCTAAATTTTAATTAAAAACAAATATTTTAATCGAGATAATTTATATGGATAAATTATAACATTTAATGGTTTTAAAGTATAAATAGAATATATTTATACCATTTAATATAATTTATATCATTAGAATTAATTTTACATTGAATAAGAAGTAAAAACATTTCAATCCTTTGCGACGTTTTAACTTCTAAAAACTGTTTTCTCAACAACGGAATTAATTTTAAATTAAATTCCTCAAATTTTGTGTTTTGAATTGCAAAAAATGGATTCCATATTTGTAATCATTAGGTTAAAATTATGTTAATATTCAAATTTTTATTAGGCATTATGAATAGTAACTACGGTAAGTTTTATTTACCATAGTTAAAGATAAATCATGTAAATAAGGGTAAATATAATATTATATATTAACCCTAACAATTGTATTAATATAATTCTATGATTATATTTTTCCCTAAATCATACTTGGGTCGAAATTAAATCTAATGGAACCCACTTGTATTTGATTAAGACCGTTTTTTTATTTTATTTAATGGAATGTGAAATATGTGTCACTAAAACTTTAATAATTAGATTATTTTTAATATAAAGTTATAAAGAATATAAATTCGATTATAAATACTCATTTGAAATCTAAAATGTTTTTATTTATCATGGTAAATTATTTGTAATGTTTAATAAATATGTAATTACCTTAATATATTATACATTAATGATGCAGAAATTATTTATTTATTGAAAAATTAAAAAAATATAGTTTTTATAAAAATAACAATACCTATCAAAAGGACCAGATACTTGACCAAACATTATTGGTCGAGTATATATATACCCTAATAATCCAAGGGTCGATTTTTGGACCATTTCTAGCCTTATAAAACCGATTAGGACATTTATATTATTTCATTTTACATGATGTCAAAGATGTAACCTTCATATTTTAATAAAAATAACCATTTAAATGTTGTTATTTTATAATGATAAATTTGGGTAAAAATATTATTATTAATGGTATTTTATTTATCTTTATCATAGGATTTTAATTTTAAATTTTATGATAAAAATAAGTATATTAAATAATTATTCAAAAATGTTGTAATAATTATTTTATTATGAGATATACCGAATAAGTGGTTTTAAAAATATTAAAATAAATAATATATGAAAAAATTAATGTTCCCCATGAATGTTTTTAATGAATAATAAATTTTAGGAATCTATGATATATTTCATTTCGAACATATCTTATTTGTGGTTTTTATTTAAATTGAAATATTGAATACTGTCAAAAGTGACACTATTGATATTTTATAAAAATAACATATTATTAAATTATATAAAAATCACAAAAAATATATGAAAACAACAATTTGAAAATTATATGGTCTAACAGGTTATAAAGTATCCAATTATGGTATATTTAAAACATTTAAGTATTGATTTATA
The DNA here is from genome assembly GCA_963277665.1 of Viscum album. Lineage (NCBI taxonomy): Eukaryota > Viridiplantae > Streptophyta > Magnoliopsida > Santalales > Viscaceae > Viscum > Viscum album. Next base: position 1,506,087,670 of record OY728136.1, on the reverse strand, counting down.
ACAATTTAAAATTTAAAATTTTATTACCACAAATAAAATTAAATAGATTAAATAATGATAAATCAAGTTGATAAGGTTTAAAATAAACATAAAACATGTATAACTTTTATTTTTTAATGATATTACAACACTATATCATCTCATATTCGAATATAATCATTTTTGGATGTTTTTAAGTGGTGTTTCATTTTATTATTTATTAATATTTTTAAGGTTTCCAAAAGTGCCCCTCATATCTCCTATATAACGGCACATCCTTCCCTATCCTCTTCACACAATTTTGAGCCTTCTAGGTCGGCCATAACCTGAAAATTTATATTATAAACCACTCTAGTAATATTATAGAGGTTCTCGTCTTCTAAAAAAACCCAACTCTAGTGCCTTAAGAGGAAGCTTAAAAGACATGCGGTGAAGAAGAGGTAATCTCTTCTACCAAATCATTCAAGTTTCATTCTTATTCAACTTCTTATTCAGTAGTTGTTTAATTATAAATTAATAACATAAGTATCAATAATAGAATGATATGCTGTTATAAATATGAAAAAACCTCATTTCGCCTTCTATCCATCCTATGGAAAATGAAATCACCGTGATTTATGTATATTAAAAGTATGAGAAGAATGTATATTTAACCAATGCATTAAAGGAATCTTTCTTTTGTTTACCAAACGATGAACTTTTTGACTTGTCTATTAAAAGTATGAGAAGAATGTTTTTTAACTTATACATAATCAGTTGATTTCTACGGTTTCATAATGCCTAATTTTCATGAAGATTCCTCTATAATATTTAATGATTATTTTCAACAAAAAATATTCTCTTTAAAAATTGAATGGCATTTTGTGTTATGAAATTGATTTTAAAGAAGAAATAATATTTTCCTCAAGAATTCATTTCAAGTGTTTTGTCAAGACTATTTTCCATATAATATGAAATTATTTAGTATGATTATTTTTCAAGTATAATGACTCTATGATTTACATGGATTCACTTTTTTATGATGAAATTATATCCATTTATTCTATATATATTTGTTATGATGGGATGTTGTTTGTGAAACCCATTTTATACTTTGGGTTATGATGAATGATTTATGTTTATTTTGTGGTAAAACAAAGAATTATTTTCTAATGAGATGGGTGGGACCTATATCTCCTTATAATGCATTGGTTAAAAATTTATATCTCATGAGATAGACATGGCTGGAATGGAAAATTAATCTGGTTCAGTAATAAAGGACTTGAATGAGGAGTGAACTCGATTCAATAAGGGAATTTTTTCACTAGGATGGTCTTGATAACAATGCCTTGGCTACTATGGAAATTATATCATGTGCATAATGGTTTCCCTAAATTACATGTTTTATTCCCATTCTATTTTATCATGATTAATGTTCCTCTATTAACTATGCCTTATGTACTGTAAGGATTTATTTCTCAAGATTTTGATGTTTAAAATTTATGTTCATTTTTTTAAGTTAAAATGTATATGATTTGTTTTATTTTCTCCATGCTTACCCTTAATAATAATTTGAGCTCACCCTTTATATGTTTTATTTTCTCCAGGATTTAAAGAAATGTTTTAGGTATGAAAAAAAGGGGAAGATCTTTATGGGAGGTATTGAAGATGTTTCATCATGATTAGAAGATTATGTTTCTTGTTTCATAAGACACTAAACTATTATGGTCATTTAGTGTTGGTTCTAGTAATGTATTAATTATTCCGAAAAAGTATTGTAATTTCCATGTACGTTACGCTTGGGTCTCTACAAATACGGAAGGAATAAATGTTGACCAAATTATTCTATATAAATAATCAAATGAGAATGAAAATTAACAAATGATATTCTTATATTCAAATAATCACATGAATTGTCAATAAGTAATATGATAATGAGGGAATGCCTAATGATGGAAATCATAATCATATCATTAATTCATCATCTATGAATTTTACATAAATGGGTATGTCCTTGGCTAGACCAAGCCTAGTTTTTCTCATGAGTCCAATTGATGTATCAAGGGGTTATTGCAGTCCCCACATGACACTTACATGGTCCAATTCATTCCTCATATAAAAGGGGAGAAATAGGATCGACATATAATTTCATATTGTAACTAGAATATGAAATTTAAATCGCATCCATAATCAGTAAACATAGTCATAAAATATCAAGAGTAATATGACAAATAGTATTAAGTTAGTAAATCCCCAGTCAAAATGATCATAAAACATTCAATAAAATATGGAAGATGGTTTCATAAGAAATTAATGTATATTAAGAAGAATATTAAATAGATGGAGTTGAAATAGAAGAACGTAATCTTAAAAATCATTGATAAAGTCTTGAAAAAAATACCTTTTTTATTTTGGTATCATTAATTTAAAATGTTTTTCAATTATAAAAGAGATCATTTAATTTTATGTCGATCTTATGAAATGTAAAAAAATTGTAAAAATGTCTTTAAATGATCATAAGAGAAGAGAAAAACTATTTTTGGAAACAAATTTAGAGAACATGGACATAGAAGGAAATGATATTTTTAAAGGATATTTTAAAAATATAATTTTCTAAAGAAACTCCCTTATAATTATTTAAGTGTGTATTATTGAATCAAATATTTGTATCCATTATAAATCCACAAAAAACAAGTCCAAATAAAACATATGATATTATAAATCATTTTCAAAACAAGCTTAGAATGATATAATCCATGAATATTAAATTTATCCCAATGAATAGAAATTGGGTTAACAATCCCCTTACCACTTTGAAAACAGTCGAACCATATACCCCATAAAATTAATGATCGAGAAATGAAACATTAAATACTATGATGATAAATAGTTTTATGATATGATATATTAATTGGAAGTATACATACATGACACACAATAAATATTCGTGAACATGTTATATTTCATAGACCTAAAAGTGAGATGAGAAAACCCTTAACTTACGTTTGAAAGTGTTCTTCACTTCTAATTAATTTACTCTTGAATATTTTCTCCTTTATAACATCTTTAAAGAAATTGGAATTGGTATTTTTATGATAACATAAACAATATATTGTTACTAGTGATTAGGGGAAGAGATTATGGCCGATGATGGTCAAGAAAGAAGGATCAAGATTATGAAATTAAGAGAAGAAAGGAGTCCCCTTTTATAATTGAGGTTAGTGTTAATTTAATACTTACTTAAAATATTAAAATATATTAAGTTTAATATAGGGGTAAATACTTACAAATTGCCAATAAATAATACAAGATTTCATTTTTGAAAATATATCATTTTCCATGGCCGGGTTAAATATTTTATGATTTTTAAATAATTTAATAAAATATTATATTCATGAAATATAACTTTTTTCAAATTTAATAGTATTTATTAATTTGAATTTAAAAATATCAAATAAAAGTGTAAAATTAGAAACTAATATTTTATTATATCATATAAATATCATATTAAAATATAGAAATTGTGGATCACCTTAAAAATATCAAAATATATTTATATTTATATTTTAAATAGCATTTATTTGTTTTTTCACAAATTAAATAATTTCTACATCATCATTGTGAAATCCATTAAGCTAATTATTTATTCACTAAAAATTAAAAATCAATTTATAAGAGTAATATAAATTTATTACCATTATAATTACTATTTATAATCTAATATTACTTCAAGAAAACTATATATTAAAATATTAGTCAAATTAAAAATTACATAGTGAACAACATGACTTTTTTTTAAATAATATATTATATGGGTTTTAACAATGTCCAATTGGATAAAAATAGAAATTAATTATACCCTTGAAAAAATGGTCTAGATATAAAAAAATTAATATTTAACCATGTTTTTTGTCATTTAATGGTCCTTATAATTTTAATTGAAATATATTTTTTATATTTTCTTCGGCTTGCAAAAGCTCTAAATCTCTGTTACATAAGAATTAATGTTTATAATTTAATATATAAAAATTAAAAATATGTTTATAAAATTAAGTAAAAAAATTTGGTTCAATATAATCATTTATATTACTTAATTATGTATATTTACTCATATCCATGTTAAGATAACATATTTAATTTGTTAATTTGAATTTTGTTGCTTCACAAAAGTATTGCACATACATTTGGACAAGATTCATTTTATATAACCCTAAAATTAAAAAATATCAGAAAAAAATTAAATGTAGATAAATATTTAATAAATATTTCGTGCAAAAACTTTTTATCAGTCAATTATTATATATAAGGAACCAAATTTTAATTTTCCAATGTTACACAATCACAACGTTAGAACTAATAATGATTTTTATCACGAAAAAAATTATAATTTACATATTATGAATTATTTGTTTAAAATATTTATATTATAATATAATAATTTATTCATTACATATGTCTATTAAATATTTATTTCAAAATTATATATTTATGACATCACAAAAGATATCACATTTTATAAAAAAATGGATTTTTTACTATTCTCCAAAAATTTATGTTTTTCAAAAAATTCTCAAATTTTCACCGTAGACTAATTTTGATATGATGATTTCAAAAATATAGAATATATTTTAAAATAAATTTTATATAATTTAAACAAATTAATTACATTACTTGTACATAAAAAGCAATGAAAATCTCTTTTTGAAAAAAAAAACTGAAGATTAAAATGGGTTCACTAAATATTTTGTAATTATTTTCTAATAATATATCAATAAATTCAAATTTTTTTATAACTTTATATTTATTTAAAAAATTATTCACTAATATTCATACTTACTAACTTATAATCCATGTTATAACTATCACATTTTGAATAGTATATCTTGGTTTTTTTAAACTCGGTGTTGCATGCAACCAAAGATACCAAAGATGATAAATTTAAATGGGATACATCATAAAATAGTAGGGTTTTATATGACGTATATAACCATTATATTAAATATTTTATAAAAATATATAATATATTTGGTGGATTTCATATCATTTGGTAATTTCTTTATTAAATTGATCTTTTTTATATGGTTTGCATAAATCATGTTAGTATTTATATTTTTTGGGCCAAAATAAACCATCTTAATTTTTTTGTGCTCTTCTAGATCCAAATTTGAATCAACATGTGAGGGTATAATAATATTAATTATTTTAATTTTCATGTTTCTCAGGTATGAATCTTCTAAATACTTGTTTATTATAGATATTCCATAAGTATTTTACCTCCTAAAAATAAAATTTGATTCATATTTTATCATAAGAAATCTATTCATAGAAAGTAACTAAGGTAACTTTGATATAGAGAAGTATTTCACCAAGTAAGAATATCAGGGTACCATTATTATTTTATATAGCTAGTCACTATAGATTTCGACATCCAATGCTATATATATGTGTGTTTCAGCACCAGTAGTATGGGGAAATATTCTCATGTGGTCTAAAAATAGGATGTCACATGCATTATTATCCCTGATCTTCTATTTGAATTCCAATAGTATAAGTATCAACATTACTAATCTTGAATTTTTATAAAATTTTATAATTCGGTGTCTGATAACTATATGATCAATATAAATTGTTTGTTTACTCGGTAACAAATTAGAATGAAAATTTTATAGTGCAATAACTATTGAAAAAATATATTTCTCTATTTTTGTATAATTGATATGGAAGATGTATAGGATATATGAATTATAACATTACACATGGGAGTGTCCATTGATCTTCTAGGATAACACAAATCAAATTGCTTGGTTGGAGTCATCAAACAAAACATAGAATGACTATTCACTTATTGGTGGTGTAATTATAACAAATGTTGTTAGGAATCCTTTGAACTTTTAAAAATAATTCCTATATGATTCATCAAATGTAAAATCAATATATTTTTAAGTAGGTTATTTATATTTAATTCAATATTACTAAAATTTATATTAAATATTCTATTAAATTCAGTATATATTATAAATGATCTAAAATGTTTAATAATGGTGGGATAAGACTGTGTATAAATGATTTAATATTTGTCCTTTTCTACTTAAATTCCTTCCTTAGAAATTATGTGGAATAGGAAGATTCATTTCTTTCCACCATGAAATGAAATAGTATTTAGAACTATGTTATTTTATATGCACCTCTTTAATAATTTTTCTATATTTTCATGATACATTTGTAGACGTGTTGCCTAAATTATAAATCCATTAAAAAATATCTTCATATAGATTTAAATTATATCTAAAAATATTATAACCATACAATTTTGGTAACTATATGGGTAATTTTATAATCAAAAATGCATAAGTCAATATGAAAATGAACCTATGTGTTAAGTGAATGTAGTTTTTTATTGGTCTTTTAGTGCTATAGAGACCCGAAAATATCCATAAAATCCATCAACAAAACTATAATGTCCCCCTAAACTAATATATATTATATATAATATAAAAAAAGAATAGGTCTTTTTTCATTTTGGGTCACATGATTCAGTTTTCTATAGTCAATACAAACCAGAAATCTATTTTGAATCCTTGTGGGAACTACCTCATTGTTCTCATTTTCCATAATGGTGATTCTAGACTTTTTAGGTATAATGTGAAAGAGGCTCACTCACTAGGTGTATGGGATAGGGTATATGATTATTTCTCCCAAATATATTTTAATTTTATTTTTTAATAATTTCTATTAAGGTCTAGCTGGTCCATTTTTGGGGAGACCTTATAGGTTTTTATTTGTTTTGAAGGAGGATCAAATGTATAGAAATAATGGGGATAATCCAAGGGATGTATTTTAATGAATAGAATATTCCAATAATATTTAACTTTTTTTATATTTATCAAATTATTTTCTTGATTAGGTTCTAATATATTTGAAAATATGATACACGCGTTTTGATTTCACTTGATAATTGTATATTTCAAATTAGAGGGTAGTGACTGAAGTTCCAATTTAGGTGAGTGTTCTAGTGATGAGTTAAAATAAATGTTTCACATTATTTTAACATGTATGAGAAAAGTATAATTATCAATAATAGATAATTTTAGATCATTAAAATAATATTCAGATATCTATTCAAATTAATCATTACACCAATTTGATTATACATTTTGTTCAATTTAAAAAATATAATTTTCCAAAATATTTCATGATTATATGGTTACTCCTAGTTTTATTATTTCATATAAAATTTCAAATTCTTGTTTACCATAAAAACATAACTTTACAATGATATAGTGTTAAAATGTATTTTTCATCATGAGGGTATTTTATTGAATCTATAATACTAATGTAAGGTGTTTCTTTTTCAGAATCCACTGAAAGGGATCCTTCATGAAAATTTTATAATTTTTTACTAGTTTTCAAAAATTATCTACTTATGATGATATTAAAATGATTTATAGCTATTTATTATTCTATGTCCATGATTTAAAAACCATAATGGAATAATATGAATTTTAATATAACTAGTACATCCTTTAAAACTCCAACTCGATAAGTATAATTTTAGTATTATAGTTGAATAAAAAATTTAGTTATCTATTTTTTATATATTATTAATAATAAACTAAGTGAGGCATAAAATTAATTGATGCTCATAGATAATGTAATATATTAGTGAATGTATTCTCTGCCGTAGTATATGGGATAGTCAAACTACCTTTATCATGATATTTCTAAGGAAATTGTTGAGTTATTATACAAGAACCATTTATTTATATATAAACATTTTCATCTCTTTATTGTTTTATTTTTTAGTAAACATCTCCTTGAGTAACCTTTCATACATTGGGATTTTTTTGATTACATATAGTAATGGGATGTAGACTTCCACATTATTAAAGGATACTAATATCTCTTATTTTATATCCTATTCATTGATTATCTTAAATACGAATATTATTATAGGGAAGGGAGGTTGGGATTGTGGTATACATTTCATCATACATTTTTATTTATATTTTTTCACTCATTATACCACTAAGGTCACCTTCTCTTCTTTATTATTTATTTTATTAGGTTATTCCTTGTGTTCCTTGGTTTTTCCACATCAATATATATCTTCTCATGATGGTCCTTCACTAATAATAATTTCCATGCAAATTTATAAAGAGATAAAACACAAATTTATTTAAGGGATAGAAATTGATTTTCCTAGAATCTTACATCATCCTTGATATACTAAGTTATTTAGAGTATAAATCTTTTTCTAAACAATCCTTTATCCTCTATTAGTTTTGATCCATGAGTGGTAATGGTGGATTGTTGATCACCTTGATATTCGAGTAGCTGTCTCACCATGTTATTCATGGATATCTATTTGTTCATTCCTTGATGTTAGTAGATTTTAGAGGTTTGATATTTAATTCATAGTAATGTCGGTGGGTGGTAATACTTTTTAAAAGTCAACTCTAAGGGTGGACTTGTGGGATTATTATTTATAGACCCATAATAAATTGTTGGGTAATATATGAATCTTTTGTTTATTAGTAGTTCTTAGTACCGAATATGGTTCATGGATTCAATGTTTTTGGTCTCATAAACGTGAGGAAATCCATTAGTAAATTTATAGAAAAAATTTTCTAACAAGAAATATCTCGAGGGTTTCAACTTTTGATTCTTTATAAACATTGTTAATTTGAATGGTGTCACAAGTAAAGTTGTTTCTTTAGTTTTAGTTTCATGTAAACGTGTTCTGTAACTTTTTACATCATAAAATAATCTAGTAAAATATATTTTACAAAACTATGGATATCTCTATGATATCCTCTATTAACTCTATAGCTTTAGCTTGGGATTTTATATCAGTGATCCCCTCTTGGAAGCAACCAATTATTTTGAGACAATTTCCAATAATATATGGTATAAAACACTAAGAAGGTCTAGTCTACAAACTGGAAATGTGGGTAGTATGTGACCAGCATCTTGAATATCTCCCCAAAATCATATATAGTCTCTCTACTAGATTATTTGGTTTCATAGATATCCTTCCTTAGTTAGGCACTTCTTCAATCTTATAATATTTTTTAGATGAAGGATATATAGATGTAATCTTAGGTGGTGATTTATCCAAGATACATATTATACAACCACTCCTTGACTGTTACTTTTAGGGATAAGGGGATAACCATCGAATTATTCAATGATTCTAGGACTCCACTATATTCTATGTTTCAACACACATTCTTAAATTCATTCAGTTCTCAATTAGGTTAATATCCATCCAATCCATAAAACTTAGGCAACCATTTGATTAATTTGGTCTTTAGCTTAAAATCATATTGATTATTTTCTTGAATCATCCAATGAACAATGTTGAAATTATTTATATACCATTTTCTGATTGTTCTATATATTTTAAAAATATTATCTTCCATTTTTTCACATTTTAATGTATCTCTATTTGAGGAATAAAATTAAAAGGGGGATGCTGAGTTAATCATAGGGATTGTGGAAAACTCTCTTGTTTCTTTTCTAGTGATTATTAAATTTCAAACTCTATATAGTAATTTTTTATCAACATTTAGATAATGGATAAAGATGTGATCTAAATTATAAAATTTTATTTATAACAAATATTTCATAGAAAAAAATTAATTAACCAAACAATGGGATGCCTCCTCGAAAATAATGTTGGGTTGATGTCAATGTAGTTGTAGGCCTCACAAAAAAATTTAAATTCATGTAAATTAGATAATTATGGTACATAGGTATTATCTAAAGAGAATGAATTTTTTAATGTTTTCTTTTATATTTTGTAAAATTAGTTTGTGTTGAAAAACAATGAAATATATGTGTTTTTGTGTGATTTGAGCTAAATTAAGGAGCATTTGAGTTTAATATAATTTTTTTTATATAACCTTGATTATTTAATCACTTTTATATTAAATAATGATGATATTTAAATGATCCTCTTGTATATCTATCTTATTATATGAGATCTCAACTATTCACCATTGACTACCAATTTTGGATAAAATATATAAATTAAATAATCACAACATTCAATATTTTTTCATAAACAACTGATCAATGATAATAAATCTATACTAAATTATTTCAAACTAACCTCCATTAAACTTCAAATGAAGTGGTTTTTTGGGAACCCATGCATGAAATTTATAATTATTATAAAATAATTCAAATAAAATATAAATGGAAACATTCTATTGTTTAAGGAACCAAACACATCTAGATAAATCGGTTAGAAGATAATTAAAAACAAATCATATAATTAATAGATGGGTGTAGGAAAAATACTAATGGATCAAACACTATGGGAATAGTGTACCATTAAAAGAGAAAAATTATTAAAATAAAAGGATGAAAAACAAAATTCCCCTCAGATGTAGTAGCTGACTACTAATCAACAATAACACCATTTCACATCACCTATCCTTTTGTAAGGGAGGATTAATATTCCTGAATAACTACCCCTAATTAATATTATCCACTCCCTCATTAGTGTACTTTCACTTTAACATGGGTGACAAGAGATTACCACTCTTCCTTAATTTAGTGTTGTGTTCCCTTGATGCCTTTAGCATACTCTTATGTCTCCGTACAAATCCCCCACATCCTTTAATGGATTACACATGTCTTAATTGGGGGTTGAGATTATCTATATGGAATCATATTGACTCTTCCACCTTTGTAATCCCTTTCAATTATATTATTATTCTGCTTCAGTTTAGTTGATTATTGTTATGTGCTTAGTTTTGGACCTTTTTAACTAATTTTGGTAGACTAGAGGAATGAAAACTTATTTTAAGAAAATCCCTATTTATTTTGATAAATGTGTGTTTTAATTTAATTCACCATATTTTGGTACATCCCAATATCTTGAGTATGATTCAATACTAGTATGGATCATATTACATATCATCTCCTCAGATTTGAAAAGGGGTAGTTTCTTATATATTAGCTTAGTTCCACTAACAATTTATTAAATATAATTTTTTCCCTCTAAAATATCATTTTATCAATGATCTTTAGTATGGAAAACCTATTATGTTTAAAATATGGAGGGGAAAATATGTTACGCTTATGTTCTCCATATTCCCGCCTATAAAATGTTATTCACCGGCAGGCAGGCCTCAAGGTTATCACGCTCCATCTAAATCAGTTGGGGACTTTGAGCCGATGGTCCAGGGGGCGCTGTCAGGGGAGGTGGATGCTCCATTGATAGGAGTACAGGCAGAAGTGAATGAATCTGGGGGAAAGGAGACCATATCAGGGGCTGTGGTGTCTACCCCTCTAGAGGTTTCTGGATTGGCCAACCGGGAGAATGACAAGCAGAATAATCTGAGCCTTGATGCTGCAACCAATATACAGGGCCGGGACATGAATGAGGAATGTAATCTCCAGTATATGGGCAGGGGACATGAGCTTCAGCAAGGCTTGGGTGAGCCTGAAATGCCAGAACAGAACACCTCAACAAGTCTGATTAAGGTGGGGGTGGATGAGGCTATTACTTGTTCCCCAAACCGTTTTGCTCTGCTGGAAAACCCGGATGCTGTAGTGGAGCATGCTGGGGAAGATGAGCCAATACCTTTTCATCAACAGAACGAAGGTGATACAACTAATTGTGGCATTTCCCACGGAATGATGGCTAGCCAGCCTGGGGGTGGTGTGGCTGATTCGAAGGGAGTCATCAGGGCCGAACCAGATCAGGTGATTGAGGGGGCTCCAATTCAAAAGAATAGTATGTGCTGTAAAAAGAAGAAGGGGAAAAAAGATTACTCCTTGCTTCCCCCTCCATTAGAGACCCGCTCTGTGAAGAAACTACCGGTGACAATGCCCAATGGGGTGAATCAGGCTTTAAGCAAGGGGAACATAGATGAAATAGACATCTCTACGGGGAGGATGGGGACTAGAAAGGAACCCATCCTTAGTTCCGAGGAGGATATGGTCGAGGAGTTCCTGTATGTGGACATTCCACAGGAAGAGGCTGACATGATGGGAAGGGCGGTAAGAGTGGAAGTCGATCACGAACAGGAAAAGTGGATTGACAAGCAAGTCTTGATATTAATGAGAGGCTTCAATGACAAGAAAATCAGCAAAGAGGAATATATCTGCACTTGGGACAAAATGGAGAACTATTTGGAAGATGTTATTGGAGAAGATCCTGGGGCTAAGGTATGGATAATGCACTGGAATCTCTACAGGGAGGAAAGCAATAATAGGCTAAGGTTGTGTTTTGGTAACATTTCCTTTTCTTATGAGGCTTCACCCCCGGTTTGACTTGGGAAGTGCAGTCGAGGCTTCCTCATCGGGCTAGAGCACTCTACCTTTCCTTGGAGGGTCATTCGGGACATGGCTGATTCGGAGGGATGGCAACATCGGGAGGGACCATGCTTGCATGGGATCGTCGAGTGGCCATCTTAGGGATGGTGGTGTTGTTGTTGCTGGTATGTGGTAGTTTCTGCTCTTTCTGGTGTTTTTCTGGGTTTGTTTGGCTGCTTTGTTGAACTTTTGGTTTCTCACTTTTCCCACAAAAGTGTTTTCTTAATTAAAAAAAAAATAATTGTCAGTCAGTAACTTCTATAAATTCATCCTTTCATGATCTAATCTTTTATAATTTTCCAGGTAAATGGATAAAAATTAGAATCAATGTAGTAGTGTTCCCTAATATTACAAAATTATATAATTCCAAAAAATGATCATATGAATATTTTAAGAGTAATTAGAGATTTAACATTGTTAAAAATTTAATAAATTTATCAACTAATAATTCTATTAAATGTTGAAAATCCTATGAAATAAATAAAAAAAATTTGAAAAAAAAATTGGTTAGCGGACATTGTGATCAGGAATTGTGATATGATGAGAAAATTTATAATATGATATTCATTTTCTATATTGTTTTTTATTATATGGGGTAGTGTACATGGAGTGAAGTTTATTTATATAAGGATATAATATAATGGTTTGTTATATATCATTAATGGGATGATTTATATACATAAAATAATTAATTTATTTTTCATTGATAAAATTATTTGACTATAAGGGATTAAACATGATAATCCCACTCTTTGATACATCATTGCGATGATGGTGTAGATCACATGTTGTTATGACATATATATGATTCTCCATGTTTACGTTTAAAAGGTTGATTAAAATTATGTGATAACTTAAATGAGTATCTTTGAATAGGAATTTTTAATAACTGAATTTAAATAATTGAGTAATATCAGGTTAAACAACGACTAGAGTTGGTTGTAAGTGTCTATAACTATTGGGAATACATGTAGAAGTTTTTGGAGGTATAATTGTAATGATTTAGGTTATTTTGGAGGAGTGCATGGGAAAGTGAAAAGTAAGGTGGATAATTCATTATGAATATAATATTGTGATAGAGGTTCTAGTGGAAATATAGGGAAATACATAGTTACATACATCTTCATAAGTACCATGAAAGGTAATTGAACATTTTGGAAAATCTAATATAGTAAGGTATGCATAATAAATATTCATTGTCACTATGATAATTCAGTTGGTTCATTCAACCATTTTATAAGGGGAATGAGGATCATTTTTTTATTAAACTTTTCAAGGATTTTTTCAGTTTTATTCTTTGGTTATAGGGCTCTTGACTCTATCAAATTTTTGAAGTGATTTTTAGAGATCAATACTTCTAAATTTTTTCTCCATTGGATGTTGGAAAATATTGAGGCTAGATTTAAGGTATATCATTCATGGTTTACTTTTTTATCACTATCTTACTAGATATATTGTTGGGACCTAGTAGTAAATATAACTGATGTAAAAATAGTTCAATAGTTATAGATTTTATTGTTATAGTTTTTATAAGCATAAAATAATTATGGAAATTATGGTTGGTGGTATTATTATATTTTTTCCTCATAATTGAGGTTGGTGGATTCTTCCACACCCACTTTTGTAATAATTATATTGATATTTTATGTGGTATGTTAACTAAATTATATTATGGTGGTAAAATAATTAAATTATGGTTGTGATTTGATTATAAAAATGGGGTATTTTATGTCAGTTGATTTATTGGAAAATAAAATTGGTGGATTTTTAGGCATGGGTATAAAATTTTTAAAATAAGAATATTTAAAAAGTTGGTATAAAAATGGTCTAATTTATTTATGAATTATGTTACATGTTTTTTTATTGTTTTTGATTTATAAATTGATATTTATAGATTTGGTCTTGTTGTTGATTTACATATTGATTTTCATGGAATTTAATGTTGTGATTCATATTGATGTGATTAGTGGGTGGCGTCTTGGGCATGATTCATAATTACTATTTAATAATAGGTTCCATGAAAGGGTTAATATAAAACATAAAACTACACTAGAATCCAGGGGCCTTGTTAGGTAGAGAAAGGTTGGTTTTGGAATCTACAGATGACTACGATGTAATATAGGTAATTATGGAAATCCCACATTAGTTTATGAGCTACTGGTAATACAATTATGGTGATTGTACCAATCTGAAGTTTCTATATCTTTTGTTGAGTAATTGGATTCATAAGTAATTGGTTTTATAAATGGTGGAGTTGTGGTGTATCAAGAATGTTTTTTGTTTTTGTTTACATATTTCTAGATTGTAATAAAATTCCATTTGGTTTTATAAATATTCATGATATTGTTGAATGTATTATAGAATTATATAAAAAAATTGGTTATTTTTTACATTCATGTGGTGAATGAGAATTCTTGGGGACAACTAAATAGGTATTATACTAACCCCAACATGTGTATCTTAGTGAAAATGTAGATAATTCTTCCTAAATAACATGTTACTGGATTCATTTATCTATTATATTATTAAATATTGTAATATGGAGAGTAGTGGAGCTATCATATTTAGTTGTATCATAGGCCTTTTCATAGGGTTGAAAATATATATTATAATTATTAATATTTTTTTATGTATTAATGTTATATGAATTTATATTCATGGTTACATATATATATTATACTTTTATACAGTTTTCGGGTGTGTTATTTGATACTTCCTTCCCCTCCACTTAAATTTTGGTTTTGGTAATATTATTATAAAAAAATTTAAGGTCTAGCGGTAAGGCTAAATTTCATGTATCATAACAATTATTATTGAGGTTGGGTTTAGGTAATAAGGCCAGTTCAAGATGTTATAAATGTTATCAGTTTGGTTTAGTTATTGTTTGGTGGGCATGGATAAAATATTAATTTGGACTTAGAAGGTAAATTATAAAATTTATTGATCAATTCCATTATAATGAAATGTTATTTGCAAGTTATGTCTGATAAGTGAGACTTATCAATTTACTCTAAATTATTATGTTTTTTTGGAATTCTTTGATAATTAGTCTTGTCCACATGGAATCTAATAGGGTTTATGTCTCATGCATCATATATTAAAATGATAGGGAAATCTTGGAATATGGTTTATTGCCTATTATTTTTAATGTTTCATTCATATAACTAAATTTAAAATGGTGTTATGGAATATGTATTCTCCTATGGTAAATGTTTTGGATAATGAAAAAATCATTGATGTGGGATATCGACTACTGTTTCACTATTATAAGAATAGATATTTTTAGAGTAATACATGGCTATGGATGTGTATTTGGTATTTTGGAATTTCTTTAACCATTGATTGGTTATTTAGTTACTATCGTTGATATGAGTCTATATTTTGAACATTTTATATTGATCACAATTATTATATATCAGTGATAAATTTTATAATACTATAACATAGGGGGAATATTGAACAACTTAAAAGGATATAATTATCTTTATATAAAACAATAAATATTTCTTTGTGGTGAAACATTTTATCAATCTATATAGTCCACTATATGTGTAACAAACTTTGATTTTTAGGTGTTTGATGAGTTAATTTCATCCTTTATTCATGTGTTTTTAAACAATAATTTTTTAGGATGAGTTCTATTATATTTTTGTTTATTTTGGAGAGATTTAGAGAACTTATGGGGTTGCATAATTAGTTCATGGTTAGGGGATGCCATACAGTTGTCTCGAGGAAACTGTGGAGAATGTTTGGTGAAGGATAATGAATGGATTAGGGTTGGTTCATAGTTAGAGCTAACCATGTAAATTTCACCAAAACTATTTTAATTTTAATAGTGGATAGAAACACTGTGGGTGTATAGTTTATCAAACCATGTCGGTACCATGGAGAGGCATAAAGCCTCACACAGTTGCCACACAATTTGGAAAACCGTGAGACCAATCTACATTCACATGATTTAATGATCCAAAAATCCACTTTAATGGACAAAAATACTACATATTGACTCATTATTCCTATTAATTATATCAATACCAAACATAGCTATTTCATAGGATCTCATTAGTGATTTCCTTCCCTTCTATGATCAATTCATGTGGATTATATTATGTTATTGATCGAGGAATTATGGTATATGATCTATGAACATATATTATTATGATTTAATATAGATCCACCATTCCTACCTTAAAACTAATCATAGAAATTTATTATATTGGAATGATATATGGGTTAATATTCCATCCAATTATTAATTATTAGATCATAGATAGATCAGTGGTGGATTTAGTGCATTTGATGACTTCTTGTAATAAATCATAGAAATTGTGATGTGGGTGGATCATGAGAGGAATGCAGAAGTATATCCAATACCATAGACTTATAATATTCCTGAACGAAATCCTATAACACTAGATTTGTTTTAATTAGGATCAAATATTGGGGTATTTTTTGTGTGGGGTTGATCCGGTTGGTGAATGGGTGTGACTCAGGTATCATCTCTCAACATGCCACACAGATTATCATACTCATACTAAAGATAAGAATTTATTACCATATAGGGATTTGATAATTATTTTTCTTCCCTGTTATATTATATGTGCATTCTTATACATAAGTTCCTTATGTGACATGACATGTTGGTCCGTGTGTAGATATACAGACAGTACCATTATGTGATATGTCATTCATTTGTGTGCGTGTGTAGGCCGTGAGACCCATGATTGTTTTAGTATGGATATATGTGACCTCCTAGATTAAATGTCTTCCATGTGACATGTTTTTTATATTCTATATTTTTTTCTTTATTCATTGTACAAGATTGAATGGGGGGCCCATTGTGGCTCAATATCCCTAGAGGGGGAAAGTGATCAGATTCTACACATGACATGATGACATGAACAAGTTAGTTTATATGGAATAATTGCCTTTTGTGGCCTTCCAAGGGTGTATTAGGGTATTATATGACCTCACTTAAGAGTCCTCTGTGATTACAGGGCATGGTAGCCTTGTGGGGATTGACCTATGTCATTGGGTCTAGAGATCGTCCATAGTAGCCTTATGTGGCTTGACCAGTGTCCTTGGACCTATATTACTACAATGTAGCCTTTTTGATGGATCCTCCACATCTATTTTTCCCATGAACATTCCAAAATTATTCCGATATAGAGTCAAAGAGTGTACAACTGAGGTTTATGGTGGTTTAGTTAATACAAAAATGCTCAGTATGGTATTATTTTTTTTTGAGTGTATTTTATTTATTATCATGTAATAAATATCTATATACATGTTAAATTATGTTAATTATGCATTAATGGTCCCATACTAGGTTATACTCACCTCATACTTGTAAATTACAATGCACATGTATATTTCATAATAAGGAATCCACTAAAGGTAAATATTCTTGAGATAGGGAGCTGAGGAGATAGAGGCTTGGATTTAGTGGTGATACTAGGACACACACATGATTGTTTCTACTACATTTTTTTACTTTTCCATTTCTTGATATTTGGAATGACCCACTACATTTTTGGTGAATGTTACTTAACATTGGGTTAATTCATTACTACAATATATTTTACTTATCTTCCACTCTGATATTCTGTTTTTTTATATTTAATTATGATAATGGTGAATGGATATTATAATTAATGGTGTAGACTTCCCACTGTAGCCTTTAACCATCTTTTTCAATGAACATCCACATGTGTGTTGGGAGGAATCCAATAGGACCTATAACGTCTCCCCTTGGGTGATGTTCAAGTAATCTATGTTGGGGTGTAACAAATTTGTATCAAAGGAAGAGGATTTATTTCTTTTATTCTCTTTTCAGGGTATAGAAGAAAAGATATAAGATAGGTGGAAAATAGGAATGGGAGTTTCCATATTCTTTGCCAGCTCTTGTGCAATGGACCATCGAGTTGTAAATGATGGGAGTGTTGTTGTAGTTTTATGGTATTTTTTTTTCTAGGGTTCATGAGTTGGAACATATGATTGACTACCACAAACACACACACACACACACACATATATATATTGACTGCTACATGGTAGTTAGTTAATTAATTTCATTCATTTATTCAATCTATTGAGTGATATATCTATGTTATCAATATATGTTATATAATTATTTATAATTAGTTAATTAAACTTGAGAATAGTTTTACGTATATATATGAATATGACTAATGTGTAGGCATGAATGACTATGATTGATCCTTGGGTTAAACTATGATGGTAATGCCTTATGTTAGGTTATCATCAAGGAGATGTATTCTGATAGAAATCACTTATGTATTCTTGAAAGTCACTTAATATATTTTCTTTTGTAAATTGTTATAGGAATTATAAATATTTGTTTGGCATTTCATAATATTCCACCTCAGAGATAACTGATAACACCATGTACAACAATGCTCTAAAATTCTCCCACAAGGAAGAACGCCCCTATACAACCCCCAAATGAATAAGAAGGTGCAATTAAACATTCTCTTACACCTTATTCTGTGATTCGAGAGGTGGAGTCAATCTAGGAAAGTGTTATTAATATTTTTCCCATATAAGGAAGTTAAACATATAGGGCCATGGTTGATTATTCTTAAGATTTCCATCTACAATATCCCCCCTCATTATATGGAACTAAATGTCCCTAGGATTCATGGGACTAGATTGAAATCATTGATTGAATCTTCAAATTGGTAGTGACTCCAGATGATCAGCGGGTTATGTTCGAAACCATAATATTTTAGGGTGCCACTAGAAGAATGTGGAATGTTATGAACTAGAATAGAATATATGAGTGTTTTTCATGGATTGAATTTAAGGATTTATTCTTTGATGATTAATTTATTTACACAATGAAGATGTACCCTTAGGGAATAATGTCTGTAACTTCCTTTTTATCACATTCCAAAAAAAATTCTCCATTCAAATACTCTAATATTTGGGAATAAATCATATAAGTAAATTATATTTGAAATAGGTATTCATTTATAGAATTAACACTAGGTCAATAACTTTGATATGATAAATTACCCTAAGGTTTTGTTCATGGTTTTCAAAATCAAGAAGGGATTTGATGAGGAATCTAAATGATTTATTCTTACATTTCCAAGTGAGTAAATGTGTGGTTTTACTAGTATTTCCATGAATACCTCTTCTAGTGGAATGAAAATGTTGGAAAAGGATTAGCAAAAGGATAGTGATAGTTATATGGAATGTGGTTGGTCTTCATTAGTTTCCTGTAGGGAATGCAGTGTTTTCCAATGTTACAACTAGTGTAAGAGTGAAAATTATAATAGGGATTTACCAAAACCTTATAAGGAGTTCCACTAATGCGGAAATACAAGGTAGCTGCAACATTTATTCCCTAAGGCATCGAATATGTGGTCTCAATTAGATACTACATAGACAAAGGCATTAATCTTGGGAACTGGTCAGGGTCCTCAAAAAAAGGTTTATACCCCTCACATGTTAATGGATATGGAGAGTTATGAATATTATGGATAGGGATCTGTAGCTTAGGAAATATGGTAAATGCACTGAAAAAGATTCTAGCTGACAGTGTTGAAGGACCATCAACCATCCAAGCTCTGATCTTAATCACCTCCACTATATCTACCACTCTATTTTATATTGGAAGTTCATATTTATTTATATCTTCTCGTGTTTTTTATGTACTATAATTACTAAATACATTGAATTTTGAGTTTTTTTCTCTCAATACACCCTTAATAAAGAAAATTGATCATCACCAAAGGTTCCAAAAATTTTCAATAGTTTTTATAGGCTATATAAATCTATGGGATTTCATAATCCCTAATATGAATTTATTTGATGTGATCTTTAGGATGGACTAGATGACAACATATTATGATCAAATTGACTTTTATTTGAGCTGGGTTTAATTAATTTCACTTTAAGGGATAGAATGTAGTGTTGAATGTTGAGTGGGATTTGGAATATAGTAGCGTGGTAAAATATTTGATCCAGGTTAGAGATATCAATACACAAGTATCAGGATTGAATCCTAGAATAATATTCAATAATAAGTCCCTCCACCATCATTCCATTAGTTTTTAGTTATCCTGTTATCTTCCTATATTACTTCTCAGTACATCCACCAAATATGGGAGTTGATTTTGATATATAAATAATATTGGGATAACAACCTATTTGAATTTACAATTATCATATGGAACTATCCATGTTTAAGGAACTCAATGTGTAGCATGATGATTTTGTAATGAAAGGATTTATAAAATAGAGTATATCACCTTTGGGTGATCCCATGTTGTTTTAAATAATGAAATATGATAGTATATAGCTTTCTGGGGACTAAAACACGTTAAATCGGTTGACGGTGAAGAATATTTATCCACTACCAATTATTGATGATCTATTTGGTTTGTTATATGGAGCCTGGTGATTCTCCATGATTGATGTTCATTTGAGATACCATGTAGATTATATCCTTATATATTCCAAGATATCAGATATATTGGTCAAGAACCTTGATATTGTTTGGATTAAACTTTGAATTGATCATATTTAAGCCATAATTCCAAATTAACACTTTAGTCTTTTGGAGGTGTGGTTCGATGGTATGTTATTTCTAAGACATGGATTTTAATGGACCCGATGAAGGTATAGGTTTTGAGATCATAGGATCAACCTCATAATTATTTTGAGACAATTATTTTCCTATTGTTGATGGATATTATGGAAGGTTCTTCGATGAATTATTCCTCTTAGAAGCAGTTATAAATATGTTGAAAAATATTGGGGGTGAACTTTTAATAGAAAATCAGTGTCATAAGGTTTTTCTAGAGCTAAAGAGGGGATTGATAAAAACCCTAGTTTTGGGTATTTTGGAGAATGGTATTTAATTTTTAGTGTACTATGATGCCTAATGGGTTATACTTAGAGTTGTGTTGATTCAGATAAGGTATATATTTTTTTGTGGTTCATGTTATAAATGACCCCATGAGCAGAACCACCTAACACATTACTTAAGGTGGGTAGTTTTGGTCCATTCCATGATGTGGGGATGATATTATCTATTAGGTGAAAGATTTATTATATACTTCGCATATAAGAGACTATGATATGTATTTTATTAGAGGGTCCTAAATCTGAGATGGGGGTATTGGATAAATTATCTATATAAATTTGATTTTGAGATGACTAGTTCTCATAATAAAGGTAATTTATTTGTAGGTTCTCTATGTAGGAAGTACAAGAAACATATGAGATAGGAGATAAGAATTCATAGGTGGAATTAAATCTTATGAGTTTGATGGTATAGGGGTTATAGGATGATTTAGAAGATCATGGTCTGATTACATGTGGGCCTTTGGTTATTACATTTTCCATGGTTGATATAGTGAATTAAAACCAAGAGTCATATCATGAGTGTGTGGTGACATGGGAATTCTTGTTAGGTGATGTTTCATTTCCAATGTTTTCCTTAGATAAGGATGAGATAATATATTTCCATGGGAGGGTAGTTTTTCATGCTTCCATGAGGAATAAGTTGATTAGAGTCTCTCATGATTTGAAATTGGAAGTACATACATGGTTGGAAAATATGTACAATGATATCTGATACCATTTTTGATGGTTAGGTATAAAGAGTGACATCATTTGTTTTGTCTCATGATGACTTACATTCCTAAGGATAAATTCCAAGTATCATCATCTTGGTGTTTTCCTTTAGCAACTTTCAGTACCTATGTGTAAGTGAGACAACATGATTATGGACTTTATGCTGGGGTTAACTAGGACCTTGAGGGTTCATGATACTTTTTGGGGGAAATTTGATCAGTTGATTTAAAAATTCAAGACACCATTTTAGTATACGAGTTAGGGAATTTTAATATACAAGAGATGACATGGAAACATGGAGCTAATGTGATCATCATGTTATAAATTTATGAGAATTTGTTGTTGTAGTTTTATTAGATATTACAAATGGATTTGGATACTGAAATGAATCTGAGTACCAAATATCATCCATATACTTCACTAAAGTCATAGAGTAAAATATATATTTTAGAAGATATGTTGGGGGTCGAATTTTGGACTTTGGTGGAGCATTGGATGATCACAAAACCATCATCGATTTTTTAAAAAATAAAAGTTTCTAGGCTTCTATACAGATGTTACATTTTGAGGATCGTTATGTTCATCTTTTTTACTCATTTTTATAATAAAACGAGTTGGGAGATATAGTTTTTGAGGTGTAGATAATGGTATAAGAGACCTATTAAAGAGTGTAGTTTATCCTGAAGTGGTTAGTCACTTCTCAAAGAAGGAAAATATCAAATTTCGGCAAGACGTTGTGTCCATTGTAATTCAATATCGGTGATTGTGTTATATTATTTGTTATTTATCAATTTGCGCATCAATTTCTATATAATAAAGGAGATCTAGCCTAGGTTTTTTTGGTCCATTAAAGATTACCAAGAATGTCGGGACAATGGACTTGTATTGGGATCTTCCTCCATGGTACTGAGGATTGAATGATGTATACCATGTGTCATGGATTCAAAGGTACATGGTCGATCCTATACGTGTGATCAATTATGATGATTGTAACACCCCAAGATTTCATAGTATGTTATTTCTTCTAAGTAATTCAATAACTTTCGCAACACACAACACCGAGTTCTAGCGCATCATGACTTACCAAACAAGCCGTTCAAAAGAGGTTAAGAATAGTATTAACTGAATTTTGAACTTTATATAATACTTATATTTTTAGAGTCCATATTCTGAGTTTCTTAGACATAATGTAAGAACAAATACATTTTTCAGATAAAAGAAGTATTTTTCCAAAAATGCAATTTTACCGCATTTTAATGGCATAGAATTTTTAAATCCAATATTTGAAACTGTTATATATTCAATTTGAAAAAATGAACTTCTTATTTAGAATCGCGAAAAAAGAATTTAGTTTCAATAATGTTTTGGTGTTTTTCTGATAACTTTCATATTTGCGTGAATAGTGAAAAATACTATATTTTAACTGAAAACATATTTTTAAATCAAAGAAATTAATATAGTTAAATTATATATTTTAATGGTTTAGAAGTATAAATAGATTATATTTTTACCATTTAATCCAATGATGGTTATTCTATGTAATTTCACTTTGAAATTGGGCATAAATATGTGTCAATCTTATGGTTGTTATTATTTTTAAAAAAATACGCCTTTTAGTTTTGACAGCGGGAATTAATTTTAAATTAATAAATGAAAATTATATGATTTTAATTTGGTAAAATAGACTTTATTATTGAATTCAGAAAATCAAAATTATCTTAGAGTAAATTTGTGGTATTTTTCTGAAACATTAAATTTTGATGAATAGTGATAAACATTGAGTTATAGTTTAAAACTGAATTATTATTTAAATAATTATTTATTTTATTTAAATTTATTTTTTGTCAAAATAGATAAATACCACATATATATGTTTAATGAAATTCACTGGAGTCAGTTTATAATAATTTTAGATATATAAAAATTTTATTGAACAACTAACCGTCTTTTACCCACCACCTAAGAGAATTTGCAAATTCACATAAAAATTAATTTTACCGCTTCTGTGAGTGGAATTTAAAAAATCAGAAAGACAATGTTTATATCAAGGAGTAAAATGTGGTTAAATAAGATAAAAATAATTTTTGGTGAATAGTAACTTTTTTCTTTTATTTACCACGGTTAAAAGTAAATAGTGTAATTAAGGGTAAAAATGACATTAATATTATCATAACACATGTACTAATTCTATTGGACAAGTTTATCTCGACCAAAAAAAACCTTAAGAATAAAATATTTTCATTTAGGTCTACTTGGATTAGATTAGGACAATTATTATTATTTAATTTCAAGAAGAGTTAAAAGGGTTAATATCAATGTTTAATTACAAAAACATTTTTAATATAGGGTTATACATAAGATAAATTCTATTATAAATATTAATTAGATAGATAAAAATATTTCCTACATAATTTTAAATTATTTATAATTTTTTTATTTTATATAATTGATTTTATTTTAGACACAAAAATGATGCAGTAATTACCTTATTAGTGAAATATTATAATAATTGATATTATAAATACCCAAATAAATATAATTTGAGACTTTTAATGAATTAAAAGAAATTTATAGCTTATCATGACATGTTAGTATTTAGTTAATTATGTATTTTCGATGTAATCATGCAGTTATGACTTTCACAAAAATCAAATACCAAATAGTGTCAAAATTGACATAAAAGTGTTTTTAAAACAAATATTATATTATTAATTGATATTAAATTCCTAAAAATATACGGTTTGGCCAAAGGACTTATATCATGATAGTAGTATCATTAAAGGACCACTTTGGGGTCTCTTGGATGTATATTGTATGTTTATTAACTATATAATATAAAAATATAAAGTGAAATGGTAAGTGTCAAACTAATTAAGTAAGAGTTAAAACTAAAAGATAATGTTAATATAAGGACCCAAACATATCTAAAATCAATTGGTTGAAAGTATTTCGACCCACCCCACCTTATAATTTTAATAATCTACTTTGGAGCCATTAGAAACTGAATATAAATTTATTACAAATTAATATTTTATGTTTTTTCAAAAGAGCCCCTCCTCCCCCTTATAAAAGGACACCACATCTAACCAATTCCTCACACCTCTCAAGCCTTTTTCATCATCCATCCTATGCCCAATTAAGATCCCACCATACCTATCTTCCTCTTAGAAGCCTTACCATAGGCAGAAGGAACTTCAAGAGTACAGATTGGATTAAACCAATGGGAGTTACCCAAATTAAAGGTAACGATTTCTCTTAGCTTCTTTTATTTTCTTTTACATCTCCAACCGATAAAAACTTCTTTTTATTTTCCTTTGTAACAAAACCAATATCCTAAATATACTAAGATATTGTTATGATAAGTATTCGAACTACACATACACAAACCTTCATAAAGTGGGTGAAGAACATAATGTTTCTGTGGATGGAAAACAAACACCTCACGAAACGATGATAGTTCAATTATCTCCAACCACCTCTCATGGTTTCCATTATGATGGAAATATAATTAAATATGATATTAATGATATTTATTTTATATATAATAATCTTTAATTCCATTTTATATCATACCATTATTCGTTTCATGTTGTATATATAAATGATAATTTCATTTGTGGAGGTACGGACTACCGCCCCCTCAAAGTGATATGACTTGTTCATACCATAAGTGGAATGTATAAAGGATGGTGTTAATGAACTTAAGTAAGTAATATAAAATATTATATTATACTGAATAATAATATACCTATGTATCATTTTTTTTATTCCCTTTATAATGAAAAATGAAATGGAAGTATCATTCATGTGTACGTACGAATTACCGCCTCTGCGAGCGTGATGAGATTCATTTCCTCATCATATCAATTCAATAATAATTCTTGTTTGATTATTAAAAGTAATTTCTAAATAATTGATATCATTATGGATATAAATAAGATACAACCTATCCATAACAAACACTTCTTATGTAACGAAGCATATAAAGGCAAACGAATCAGTAAACACCCGAAACGATTATAAAACTAAAATATTATTAACAAAGAAATATTAAAAGATCATATATGAGATAATATATACGTATATGATTCTTGTATAATTTAATAACAATGATTTAAATATAATACATAAGGTTAACATACACTATATCAAGGAAAAGTACAAGGTAAGGGGTTTTCATCTCACTATTTATTCCCGTGAGACTCATGCCATATTACCACTATTACCTTTTGTGTGGTGTATGTGCTTCCCATATTTCTATTATTTGTGTAATAAACTTTAATTTATGTGTATTTACATATTCATTGTATGATACCTCTTTCATTGGGTGTATGTTTCGTAAGTTACCAAATTGGTAAGGGTTAATTTCACAATCTCTTTATTATCCGAGGTTGTTTTTACGTAAGTATCTACTGGGACATATTTATAATCCATGTCCATGTTTTATGAAAGTGTATTAAAAGATATTCTTTTAAGGGACTTTTTTTTCTAAAACATCATTTCAAATGTTTTAAATATTTATTCTTCTAAATCTTTCTCATTAATGTCCATGTATTCAAAATGGGTTTTAAGGATTTATTTATATGGACATGATTGTTTTTATAATGATAATTACTTTCAAAAGATTCAAAGTGGTATGGGACATATTGATTCAAAAATGTCTTTAAATTTCTTCTTTTCTAAATTGTGTGACTTTTAAATTTTTTCAAGAAAAATGGATATTTTTCTCAAAGAGTTTTAAAAATCATTTTCATCTATGTCAACATCCTTTGATTTATTTTAAACTTGTTTTGAAGTTGATTTATCATAATACAAATCTTCCATATTGTGTTTAAGGTTTTGTGATATTTTTGACTATGGATGTGTTATTTTTATACCATTCACGGTTTATGGAGAAAGTATTTACATTTCGTATTCTATTTTTAATGTGATTTTTTTTATGTTTAGACCTTTTCATATAAGGAATGCATTGTACATAGTAAGTGACGGGTGGAGGCCGCTATAGCTCCTCGATGCATCAGTATGTCTCATGAGAAAAACTAGTTTCTTGGCATAAGGCGTTGACAAAATCTTATTTGTAGTCTTGGTACGAGGCATTGGCTATGTGGGTATGATAGTCTAGCATTATGCATTCCTTCAGTATGAAAGTGGTTATTGATATTGAATGTGATTATTCGATTAGTAGAATATCCATGTGAATAAGTAAATGGAATTATTACATTTTATTTCTGCCATATTATGCTGAAGTTCATGTTTAAAAGGCTTTTGTTTTAATATACATTGCCTTAAATGTTTATGATTATTTATGAAATTTTCTGCTATATTGTTATCCTTACTGGGAATCTGAGCTCACCCCTTTCTATGTTTTAATTTTCCCAGGATGTGTGGAATTATTTTAGGAATGACCTTTGTGTTGTTGTAGTTTTCATTTTATGATGTAATGTAAACTTTATGAATGTATCTAGTGATTCGAAGGATACTAAACTAATCGTTCTTTTGAGACATGATCTTTTGTGATCATGCCAATGTTATGTAAGAATGCACCGACTCTGGGTAACAGGGGTCGGTGAGTTACAGTTGTTATCAGAGGAAGTTTAGTATGAACCTTGAAAGCTAGATTTAGATAAACTCGGATTAAAGAACATATACCTAAGATGGAATTTTAGGATTAGTATTGAATAACTTTCTAAAATTTTGCTATTGTAGAGATTATTTTGAGTTTTCCAAACAATACATCCCTGTCTAGAAACGAGCAGGTAGAGGAGGCTCCGGAACAGATGTACCTAGGGGTAAAACTCAAAAACACTGTTTTGAGATAGCCTCAAATGGGAACTGGTGGATGACAACGAGCCTTGATGCACTCTTGGTTACGACACTCTTGGGGGATATGCTTAGGATAATTCTCATTTTTTTACAATCCATTATTAATGGTTTATGAGTATATACTTCCTCAAAGAAAACATTTTTATGGATTATATCTATAAACTATTTAATTAATCTTAAGTGTTTTACAAGTCTATGAATAGGTTTTGCTATTCATAAACTAATCTAGTGTATTGAATTGTTTAGAAATGGTGCCGAGTAGTAGGAATGAGAATTCCAGCAATACGCATGATCCAAAGAGTAAGAAGGGTCATATCTTTCATGGTCTTAAGCCAGAATTTAGAAGGGAAATAGTCTCCCATGTATTGTTATCATATGCAGAAATAGTATCATGTTTTGATAAGATAAGTAATGAGTTCTCGGAGTCCTATGGATTTGAAGGGAATCCAGAGAAGAAAATGATGGTAGAGAGAAAGATAGATAAAGGGAAGAAGGTAAAGAAGGATTTTCCCATATGTGATAACAGTGGAAAGAATCACCTTGGAAAACGGTTGAATAGAATGGGAGTATGTTGTAAGTGTGGAGAAAAAGGACAAGGCGTTCATGATTGTGAGGGTAAGAAAATGGTTTCAAATGTACAATGATTCATCTACACGGAGTGTAGACACTACACAAATCAATGTCCATATCATCAGAGTATTCCCTAAATGATTCTTTTGGATAATAATAATGTTATGATACTACCACAAATGAAGAGGAATGACTAGAGTTATTATGTTGTTATTAAATGATTACTTCATTTGATTGTTGTATCAATGATGTACTGGTTATATGAATTATGGAGAAAAATAAGGATTGTAATGCAGTACTATTTCATTAAGGATTTGAGATTATATGGTACTATGAAAAGTGACTCAACAAAAATTTATACTTTTTTTTAAAAATACATGGTTGAAGGAAAGGTAATCTTTAATATGGTCTTGATACTAAGGTAGTAATTTTGGAATAACAGATGGTTGATTTGGATAAATTATATTGGATATTCTTGACTACCTTGGTACTGATTAATGGTTTGTTTATTTCATCATTGTTGGAATATTAAATGTTTTTGGATATAAGGAATGTATCAAGTATTATATAAGTAATAAGGGACCATGAATGTAATCAATACGGATTTATGGTAATTCAGGATGTTGTAGTGTTTTAAAATAATACATGATGAAGGTGTTCACATGTTATTACATGGAAACTGGGATATTCATTGTGTTTAAATTCCTTTTATATTTTGGACTGTGAGTTTGGACAGAATTATTTTGGATAATTCTAGTTTGATATTTTTTTTGGATTTCTATAAAAGGACAACCCGAAGGTCGGGCGACAACCCGTCTTGTCCGAGAAGGCCGTGAGATTTGAACCCGCAACCGAAGGGCGACAAGGGTGTATCGCCTACCACTCGCCCACGTGATGTCCTGGATAGAATAATGGAGTCTTTTTAAAAAAAATATGGTAGATTAATGATAAATTCATATTTTTTTAATTCGAATAGGATAAATATAGTATTATTTTAATGTTCTATTATCTTTTAGAGTGAAAGATGAGTTTGTGATAGAAATTAGTTAAAGGATGGGACTCTACTTATCAATTATATATTTTTCTTCTTCTATAATTCTATGAATAAGTTAATTATTATACTTTAGTGAAGGGATCGTAAAACAAAAAATATTTTATCCTAATACCATATGTTTTGTTAAACCGATGGTATTTTAAATCATCATAGCTTGATGAATTTAAGGCTCTCAATTTTACACTTGTTTGTGATTGATGACCTCAATCACTACTTATATATATTTACATTTTTCCTCCAATTATATGTCTCTAATTTCCACCAATGTTCTCCTAATAGAGATCATAATTTGGTGGTGACACTTTCATTTCAATTTTCCTCTTATTAAGACTATATTTTATTAACCTAATTTCCGATATGGCTTTTCCCAAAGGTATTTTCTATTATCAACCTTTAATTTTGGAAAAAATAATTTCAAATTGAGAGAATGCAATTTATTGAAGGAGGGAAGAATGTAACACCCCATGATTTCATAGTACGTTATTTCTTCATAGTAATTCAATAACTTGCACAACACGCAACACCGAGTTCTAGCGCATCATGACTTACCAAATAAGTTGTTCAAAAGAGGTTATGAATAGTATTAACAGAATTTTGAACTTTATATAATCCTTATAATTCTAGAGTCCATATTATGAGTTTTTTAGACATAATTGAATAACAAATAAATTGTTTCATATAAAAGAACTATTTTTAAAAAAATACAATTTTACCTCCTTTTAATGGCGAATCCTTTTTAAATCCAATATTTGAAAATTTTATATATTCAATTTGACAAAATAAAATTATTATTCAAAATTTTTACATAGGATTTTACTTTCAATAATGTTTTGGTGTTTTTCTGATAACTTTCATATTTGGGTGAATAGTGAAAAATACAATATTTCAACTAAAAACAAATTTTTAAATCAAAATAACTTATATAGTTAAATTATAAATTTTAATGGTTTGGAAATATAAATAGATTATATTTTTACCATTTAATCTAATTATGGTTATTTTATGTAATATTACTTTGAAATTGGACATAAACAAGTGTCAAACTTTTGGTTGTTATTATTTCTTAAAAATAAGTCTTTTAGTTTTAACAGCGGGAATTAATTTTAAATTAATAAATGTAACTTCTATGTTATGAATTTGGTAAAATATACTTCTTTATTGAACTCGGAATATCCAAATTAGCTTCAGGTAAATTTTTGTTATTTTTCTAAAAACTTTTAATTTTTGATAAATAGTGAAAAACACTGAGTTATAGTTTAAAACTGATTTTTTATTTAAATATTTATTTATTTTATTTAAATTTATTTTATGAAAAAATAGATACATATCACCTATATAATTTCAATGTAATTCATTAGAGTCATATTATAATAATTTTAGATATATAAAAATTTTATTGAACTTTTCACCTTCTTTTACCCACCTCCTAAGAGAATTTGAAAATTCACATAAATCATAATATTACCGCTTCTGTGAGTGGAATTTCAATAATCCGAGAGACAAGGTTAATATCAAGGAGTAAAATGTGGTTCAATGAGAAAAAAATATTTTTTGGAGAATAGTAACATTTTACTTTTATTTACCACTGTTAAAAGTAAATATGGTAATTAAGGGTAAAAATGATATTAAAATTACCCTAAAACATGTACTAATTCTATTGGACAAGTGTATCTAGACCCAAAAAAACCTTAAGAATAAAATATTATCATTTAGGTCCACATGGATTAGATAAGGACATTTATTATTATTTAATTCAAAGAAGAGTTAAAAGAGTTAGAATCAAAGTGTAATTACTAGAACATTTTTAATATAGGGTTATACATAAGATAAATTCGATTATAAATATTAATTAGGAATCTAAAAAAAATTCCTACATAATGGTATTTTATTTATAATTTTTTGACATTAAATAAATTAATTTATTAATGACACAATGATGATGGAGTAATTACCTGATATTGAAATATTAAACTAATTGATATTATAAATACCCAAATAAATATAATTTGAGACTTTTAATGAATTCCACGAATTTTATAGCTTAATATGACATGTTAGTATTTATTTAATTATGTTTTTTCGAAGTAATCATGCTGTTATGAGTTTCAAAAAAATCAAATTCCAAATAGTGTCAAAATTACATAAAAGAGTTTTTAAAACAAATATTATATTATTAGTTGATATTAAATTACTAAAAATCTAAGGCCATTCCAAAAGACTTATATCATGATAGTTGTATCATTAATTGACAACTTTTGGGTCTCTTGGATATATATAGTAAGTTTATTAACTATATAATATAAAAAAACAAAGTGACATGGTAAGTGTGAAACAAATTAACTGAGAGTTAAAACTAAACGATAAGGTTAATATAATGACCCAAACCTATCTAAAATATATTGGTTGAAAGGATTTCTACTCATCCCCACATTAGTCTTTAAATAATCAACTTTTTAGCCATTAGAAACCGAATATGATTTTATTATAAATTAATACTTTATGTTTTTTCTAAAGAGCCCCTCCTCCCCCTTATAAAAGGACACCACTTCGAACCAATTCCTCACACATCTCAAGCCTTTTGTCTCGTCCAAACTCTGCCCAATTAATCTCCCTACATCCCTATCCTCATTTTAGAATCCTTACATTAGACAGAAGTCACTTCAAGAGTACTTTTTGGTTAAATCCAAAGGGAGTTACCCAAATTAAATGTAATGATTTCTCTTAGATTCTTTTCTTTTATTTTACTTCTCCAACCCATAAACTCTTGTTATTATTTTATTTTGTCACAAAACCAGTAACATAAATATACTAAGATATTGTTATGAGAGGTATTATAACTTCACTTACACACACCTCCATCTAATGGGTGAAGAACATAATGTTTCTGTGGATGGAAACCAAACGCTTCATGAAATAATGATTGTTCAATTATCTCCCACCACCTGTCATTGTGGCCATTATGATGGAAGTATAATTAAATACGATATTAATTATATTTATTTTATATATAATCTTCTTTTATTCCATTTTATATCATACCATTATTTGTTTCATGTTGTTTATAAATACGTTAATTTCATTTGAGGAAGTGTGGACTACCGCCCCCTCAAAGTGATATGACTCCTTCATACCATAAATGGAATGTATAAATGATGGTGTTAATGAACATAGGTAAAACATATAAAATATTATATTATAATGTAATAATAATATACCTATATATAATTTGGCTTTTATTCCTTTTAAAATGAAAAATGAAATGGAAGTAGCGTTCGTGCGTACGTACGGATTAACGTCTCCACGAACGCGATGAGATTCATTACCCCATCATATCCATTCAAGACTAATTATTATTTGATGATTAAAAGAAATTTTTATGGAATTGATATCATTCTGGATATTACTAAGATACAACTTATCCATAACAAACACAGCTTACGTAATGAAGCATATAAAGGAAAACGAATCAGTAAACACACGAAACAACGATACTACTAAAATATTATTAACAAAAAATATTAAAAGATAATATATGATATCATATTTATGAATATGATTATTTTATAATTTGATATCAATTATTTAAATATTATACATGAGGTTGAAATACACTCTATCAAGGAAAATTACAAGGTATGGGGTTTTCATCTCAATTCTTATTCTCATGAGATTCGTGCCATATTGCCACTATTGCATTTTGTGTGGTGTATGTGCTGCCCATAATTTTATTCTTTTTGTAATACACTTTAATTTATGTGTACATATATATTAATCGTATGATACCACTTTCATGGGGTGTATGTTTCGTAAGTTACCAAATTGGTAAGAGTTAATTTCATATTCTCTTTATTATCCCATGTTGTTTTTACCTAAGTATCTACTGGGACATATTTATTATCTATGTCCATGTTTTATGAAAGAGTTTTAAAACGGATTCTTTTAAGTGAATTTTTTTACTAAAACCTCATTTCAAATGTTTTAAATTTTTATTCTTATAAATTTTTTCGTTAATTTTCATGTCTTCAAAATGCGTTTTAATGATTTATTTATATGGAAAAGTTTGTTTTTAAAATGTTAATTCCTTTCAAAAGTTTCAAAGTGGTATGAGACACATTGATTCAAAAATTCCTTTAAATTTCTTGTTTTTTAAATTGTGTGACTTTTAAATGTTTTCAAGAAAATGGATATTTATCTCAAAGTGTTTAAAAATCATTTTCATCTATGTCAACATCGTTTGATGGATTTTAAACTTGTTTTGAAGTTTATTTATCATGATACAAATATTCCATATTGTGTTGAAGGTTTTGTGATATGTTTGACTGTGGATGTGTTATTTTTATACCATTCATGGTTTATAGAGAAAGTATTTGCATTTCATATGATAGTTTTAATACGAATGTTTTTGTTATATTGAGACCTTTTCATATGAGGAATGCATTGGAATTAGTAATTGACGGGTGGATCCCGCTATAGCTCCTCGATGTGTCGGTAGGTCACATTAGAAAAACTATTGTCTTGTCATGAGGCCTTGACAGAATATTATTTTTAGAGTTGGAACGAGGCCTTCGCTATGTGGTTATGATAGTCTGGCATTATGCATTCCTTCATTATGAAAGTGGTTATTGATATTGCATTGATTATTATATTAGTAGAATATCCATGTGAATAAGTAAATGGCATTATTTCATTTTATTTTTGCCATATTATGATGAAGTTCTTGTTTAAAAGGATTTTGTTTTAGTTATACATTGCCTTAAAAGTTTATATTTTTTATGAAATTATCCTCTATATTTTTATCCTTACTGGGCATCTGAGCTCACCCCTTTTTATGTTTTAATTTTCCAAGTATGTGAAGAAGTATTTTATGAATGACCTGCTGAGATAGTATGAGGGGTTATGAGTGTGGACTATGGAGACTATGTTGTTGTAGTTTTCAATTTATGATGTAATGTAAACATTAGGAATGTATCTAGTGATTCCAAGGCTACTAAACTAATTGGTCTTTTGATACATAATCTTTTATGATCATGACACTGTTATGTAATAATGCACCGACTCTGGGTAACTGTGGTCAGGGTGTTACAATGACATTGAGTTGGATCATGACACAACATTTTTTTAGAATCCAGTGCAGATCATAGTCCAAATAAAGAAATTTATACTGGGGAAAGTACTTCCACTTGATTAGATCTTATGGTGGAATGGTCTGATCCATGATGAATCATGGGAGTGGGAGTTATATATTAAGGATCAGTGGCATGAGTTGTTTGATCAAAATTTTTATGGATGCTTATCAAGGTTGATATTACTTTATATGGGGAGAATGTGACAGCCTCATATTTTTCAAGTGTGTTATGAGTTAGTTTTATCAATTATTCATGTGTTTTTTAACTATAATTTTTTAGGTTACATTTTAGTTTTTTTTTATTTATTATTTTTTTTCAAATTTAGAGGGTTTAATAGTTGTGTATATTTAGGGTAAACTATATGGTTCTCCCCATTAAGTCATGTAGATTATTTGGATAAGGACATTAGGTGTCACATGATTGGTATATAGTTAAAGTAAACCAACTGAGTTTTTGTAGAATTGATGTTGATGAAGATAGAAGATAAAATCATGGTTGGAACATCATTTTCCAAAATGTGTGGGTACACGATAGAGGCAGAAATCTTCATAAGGTGGGAGAATTATTTTGTAAACTATGTGACCAAACCATGTGTGCATGATTTAATGATAAAAATATCCTATTTAATGCCAATAACTAACACTAATAAAATCCTTTTTATTTAAAATTCTATCCCCATCAAAACTATCATCTCCACATGCTCTCATTAATTTTTTTTCAAGATTGATTTTGGTGGATCAAATCATGATCGTGATTGAGAAATTAAGGTATGTGATCTATGAACCACCATTATTATGTTTTCTTCTAGATATACCCATATTCCCTTGATAATAATTCTAGATAGAACATTTCATGGATATATTTTTTAACTTTGATGCCATATAATGCTGAATTCATGAATCATTGTGAGATCCGTAATGGATCTAGTACATTGGTGGACTTTCCCTAATAAATCCAAGATCTAATTATATTAGAAAATACGGAGAGTTATGTTGTGGTATATCCATTCCATTGAACACAAAATATTTTTTAATATGATTATATAAAAATTTATTAGTTTCAATTGTGATCATTTATAGGTTTCCATGGCATATGAGCTCAATATGGTTAGTACACAAGAATATCATAGGTATAGTATCTCAATGGGATTAAGAGATTATCGACAATGAGAAAATGATTTGATTTCCATACCATATATGGAACTGATCTTGAGTTGTTTGTTATGTTTTAATTTTTTTTGTGTTTACCCATAGGTTCCTTGTGTGACATGACATGTTGGAATGTATGTAGATATAACATATAGAACCATTGTATGATATGTTATTCCTATATGTATGTGTGTAGGAATTGAGACCTCTAATTTTTTGTGATATACATCTGAATATATGCGACTGATATATTTAATATATTTAAACATTATGTATTTGTCATATGATATATATTTTTTGTTCAATGCATGGTACCAAAGTGACCAGGTGACCATTCATGGATCGTTGGACCTAAAGGGAGAGCTTGTTCAAATTATGAATGTGACAAGATGAAATAAAAGTGTTACTCAATGGGTCATGATGGAATTATGTGTACTAAACTAAGGATATTATGGTATTCAATAACCCAACATGAGATGAATCATTGAAGATACGGTATGATATCCTTATTTGGTTTGAACTTTAGCCTTGTTCCAGGAGACGAGGCATAGTAACCTTATATAACTTGACCTATTGCCTTGGGATTTTACTACTATTGATTATCCTTGTGAATGGATCCTCCAATTGGGATGCTCCTTTATAAATTTATATAATCTTATGGGATTGAGCCGTAAATCGGTATGACGAAGGTTTTGCGTGGCTTATTTAACACACATATGCTTGGTATGGTATTATTTTCTTGTATGTACATTTCATTAATTATCATTGAATAAAAATATTTAAATATATGTGTGAACTTATGATAATAATTAATTGGTAGTGTCCTAGTAGGTTATACTCACTACATACATGAACAACTCTATTCATTTGAAAATTTCATGACAATGGATACAGTGAAGGGTAAGATTCTTATGATTGGTTACTAAGGAGATAAACACATGGAGTCATAGATGATGTTGAGACAAACTATAGGCTATTTTTGCTGATTTTATTTACATTTTTGTTTCAAGGTACTTCGTTTGACCCCCCACATTACAGGTCTATGGTACATAACATTGTATTACACGGGTGGCATTTAGTTGTACACTATATTTTCATTCTCTACTTCAATGTCATTTTTGGTTGTTATATTATCTTGGTTTTATGGTGTATGGATAATATTACCATGGTTACTGTCTCCCCACTACACCATTAGACCTTCAATACTAGTTGAAAACTTATTTCTTATGGTGAGGCCCACATGAATTCTTGTTGTTTCTCTACTCAGGTACTATTTGGGAAATAAGGCATGGGGCATTACAATTATGAATGGGCTGACTATATTTTTTAGATTGTTTGACAACTAGTTATGTTTAATTTTGGTTTTGTAGAAAATTTAATTTTTTTTAAATATGATATATGAATCTTTTAAAAATATTTGGTTTTTAAATATATATTTTTAGTTGTGTTTTTCAGAAAAAACCACTCCCGATGTCATTTCAGGGTGTTTTGATTGTTTGTGTTTTTTGAAAAAAATGGATGACAATATTCCACCATGGTTGTTGTCAAATCATATCTTTTTTTGGTTCAATAGTTTCTAAGTGTTTTCCAAACATATGGGATTCAAAACTAGGATTTTTTATTAAAGATAATGGATTTATACATAGATTTTTTGGAAAACCACAAAGAATCTATAGTAGTTCAGGAAAACATAGCATCTGAGGGAGTTGGTAGTTATATGGAATGAATAGTCTCTATGCTATGTGAACCCCAGAGGAAGTTTGCTGAACCACAAAGGAGGTGTGTCATTTGCTGAAGGCAATGACTTAAGGGGTTCCACAATGTTATTTTCAATTACAGATGATTGAATTAATTTATGTTCACCAGAAAGTGTTTTTTCTATGCCAACTTCAAAGTTAAAACTCATGATTTTCAAAATATGGTTATTTAATGGGTTCTACAAATGAACAATGTGATTTGTGAACCGCATAGCGGAAATAGATTATGGTTATTTTGATTTGACAGTTTTGATGGATTACATTCCCTATATAATGGACCCCTAATAATATAATTAACTAGAGAAAATTCCATTATATAAGATTATCAATAATAGAATTGGGATAAACCTAATGTGCTTCATGAGGGATCAATTCCCCAGAAGATCTATTTCGTGATGATAGTTTGCAGAAGGGTTCATAGGGAACTTTGTCTCATAAAGGAAAAGCAGTTATGTAGATAAGGCTATCTATGAAGTGAATTCCATCAATGAAGAAGAGTCATATCATGAATCCCCCAAGATGCATAGTGTAAGGAAGTTTGTGAAGGAATTAAGGACGTTTGTGGATGCAAAAAATAAGTTCATGAAAAGAGTCTCTATTGAGAA
Source organism: Viscum album (assembly GCA_963277665.1). Classification (NCBI taxonomy): domain Eukaryota; kingdom Viridiplantae; phylum Streptophyta; class Magnoliopsida; order Santalales; family Viscaceae; genus Viscum; species Viscum album. Next base: position 1,506,049,690 of record OY728136.1, on the reverse strand, counting down.
ATCACCACATTGTGAATTGCAATTCATCTACATGGTGAAAAAATGGCTTCATGGACCAATAATGTGTGAAACGTTTTTGAGTTGATTCTAAACAACAATATATTGCACTGAAGAAGAAGTGATCAAAATTTAGTGGATAAAAGAGTAATATTTTGAAATTCGGATTTTTAGTGACCCTGGAGGGGCAGTGAGTCCAATACAAATTTTTTATTAGAAATGTGATTTAGTAGATTTGGTATGTAGTCAAATTTCCTTTTCATGCCCCTTGGATGAATACCATTGAGGGTGAACCATATAAAATTTCAATGCCTTGTCTATGATTTAATTCTCATATTATTCACTATTAAAGGAAGGAGGGAGAAGAGTGTTTTATTTAATGAAGAAAAAAATAAAAATATATAGTTTTTTTTATTTTTCATTCCCAAATTAAACCCCACTCCAGGTATTTAACCTAGTTGGGATAAATATTGGTATTATAGTTAAAAGTAAAATGTTAGTTTTTCTTTTTCAATAGAATAAATTGATGTTTTTAATCACAAAAGGATTATATCCTTGGAGGGAATCAATTTTCAATTACGAAAGAATTAGATACAACAATTTTTTCAAACATTGGGTATGGATGTTTTAATATCTACGATTCATGGTATTTCTATTATAATGTACAAGGATGTATTATTATAATTAGGACATAGACAATTGGATGCTAATGTAAAAGGAATCAATTATTTAGGAGTCTCCTTAACCAAAAAAATCTATATGATGGTAATGTCATGTATTTAATCGCGTGATATTTTGGGAAAATCTCATAAATACATATGAAGGAGATTAAAAATTTTGAGATGGAAATTTGCATGTTCTGTTGAAAAAATATTGTAACGCCCCGACCCCAGTTACTCAAAGTCAGTGTATTATTGCATAACATTGGCATGATACAGGGAATCATGTCCGGAAAGACCGATAAGTTTATTATCCTTGGTAATACTAGATACATTCATATGTTTTACATTATATAATAAAATAAAAAAACTACAACAACATTGTTGTCATTAACCAGATTCATATTCTATATACTATCCCAGCAGGTCTTCCATCATATACATCTTCACATCCTAGGAAAAAAACATAGAAAGGGGTGATCTCAGATACTCAGTAAGGATAAAAATATAGCAGAAACATTCATAAATAAGCATAAACATTTATGTGAATGTATAAGACTAAAACAAAATCTCTTTAAACATAAAATTCATCATAATATGGAAAATATAAATCAAACTAATTCCATTTACATATTCACATAGATATTCTACTGGTCAAATAATCACAGGCAATATCAATAGCCAATTTTATAATGATGGAATGCATAATTCCAGTTTTCATGACCACATATTCAAGGCATTGAGAAAAGACTACAAATAATATTTTGTGAAATTTTTGTTCCAAGACACTAGTTTGTCTTATAAGACCTACCGATGCATCGTGGAGCTATAGTGGGTTCCACTCATCACTTACTAAGTCCAATGCATTCCTCATATGAAATGTTTTAAACATGAAATAAACATTATTATTAAAAATATCATACGACATGTAAATAATTTATCCATAAACCATGATTGGTATATAATAACACATTTATAGACATGCTTAACCCAAAACCTTCAATACTGACTTCAAATCATTTTTTTCTTCCATTTTCCAAATCCGGTTTATGGGTTCCCGGTACCCAAACAAACAATCCCCAAATTTCACATTTCAAAATTAAAATTCAAACTACTGAGCATCAAACTCAACGCGCCACACCTCGAGTAGAGAGCCCATCATCACGCATCGCCTTCAATATAGGTCGTCGGCAAGACCATCGGAAGCACCGTCGCCCGAGAAAGCATGTCGGAGAAACCCGCCGGAATCTCCCTCAGTGACATCCTCAAAATCACCACTATCTCATGGAGACCAACTGTCATCGATCCATCAAGGTGGACGCCTCCGAGGATGACCATCACCCACCCCAAAACCTTCAATACAATATGGAAGATTTGTATCACAATAAATCAACTTCAAACAAGTTTGAAATCCATCAAAGGACATTGACATAAATGAAATGAAAACTATTTGAAATAAATACAACATTCTATTTTGAAAACATTTAAAAGAAAACATTTATTTTGTAAATATTCTTATAAGCTTGTAAGGGAAGCTTCTAAGCTGTTATAACAGGGGAAAATAGTTGCACCGGCCGTATAAGTTAAAAAACATTCTTTCATTAATTTTTCCGGAAAGGTCATAAAGTACCTTGTTTGGAAAACAACAGAAATATTATTTTATAAAAATATTATAAAAAGTCAAACAAGTGTATAAATGATGTTAACCCATAGTCTAGGTAATATTAAAAAAAATTAAATACATTCTATGAAATATGGATGTGGATGAAAAATAGGTCCCAATAGATAATTACGTATAAACGTCCTTGGATAATAATGGAATTCTGAAATTAACCCTTACCTTTTACTTTTCCTTTGTCGATGGTATGTTAACATTCTGTATAATAGTTAAAATATTGATTTTAAATTATACAAGGATAATATACATAAATATGATATCATATATGATCTTATAATATTACGTTGTTAATAATATTTTAGTAATATCATTGTTTCAAGTGTTTACTGATTTCCTTTCCTTTATATGATTGGTTATGTAAGACATGTTTTTTATGGATAAGATGTATATGATTCCTATAAATAATGATATTATGTTTATAAAAATTATTTTAAATCATAAAATTAAAATTATTCTTGAATGATTATGATAAGGATTGAATCTCATTGCCTTCGTGGAGACAGTAATCCGTACGTACACACGAGTGACAATATAATTCATTTGATTTAAAATAGTATGTAAATAAATGGTATATAATATATAAATAATCATTAAAATGTCATATTTATTATTTACATCAATTATACATCATTATTATACTAATCCAGATAATACTGTATTGAATAAAAATTACACCACGGCGTGGAGATGGTAAGTCGTACATACGCGCGTATGGTGACTTTTTCATTCGTATGATGGGTAGAATAATGAATATAGTTGTACAATATTTACAATAACATCATTTTATATAGAATATACTGGAGTTTTTATTTTAGAATGGAAACCAGAAGGAATGAAGAAGTGGAAGAATAAAATAACTTGAAAGAGGTGATTCAATATTTAACACTTCTTCGGGTTCTTCCTTTTGATTTGATCAAAATGGATCCATAGGTTATCTTTCTGACCAAAGGATGGCCACTTGAATGAAGTTAGTATAGTTGGAAGGATAATTGGGTAGGTTTTGGCCAAGCCAAATGGCTTTTCATGTGTGAAATTTAGAGAAGGGTAAGTTCCCTTTTATAAGAGAGGTGAGGGTCACTTTAGGAAAATCTTGAAATATTATTTTATAACAAAATAATTTTCTGTTTATAATGGCTAAAAAATGATTTATTTCAAGGAAAAGGTACGGATGGGTCGTTAACCACTCAAAATATTGGTTTTATACTAGTTTGGGTCATCATATTAAATTATCTTCTTGATTTAACTCTTAGTTAAATAGATGGACATTTACCAAGTCTCTTTGTTTTTTTATATTATATGGTAATAAACATACTATAAACTTCCAAGAGAACCCCATGTTGTTCATTATTAATATATATATAACCTTATATAAGTCATTTGTCAAAACCTTAACTTTTTGGGTGTATTATATCAATTAATAATATAATATTTTTTTAAATACACTTTTGTGTCAATTTCGACACTATTTGGTATTTTGTTTTTGTTAAAGTAATAACATCATGATTACTTCGAAAAAAAATCATTTAATCAATCCTAACATGTCATATTAACCTATAAAATTATTTTAATTCATAAAAAGTCACAAATTTTATTTATGTGGATATTTATAATATTAATTATTTTAATCATTCATTAGTAAGGTAATTACTGCATCATCATTATGTCATAAATAGATTTAATTATTTAAGGTCTAAAAATTATAAATTAAATACCCTAATGTAGGAAATAAATTTAGCTTTATAATTAATATCTATAGTTTAATTTATCTTATTTATAACCTTATATTAAAAATGATTTAGTAATGAAAACCAGAGTTTTACACTTCTAACTCTTCATTAAAATAAAATAATGATAGATGTCATAATCTAATCCAATTGGACCTAAAGGATCATATATTATTCCTATGGTTGTTTTTGGTCGAATTAAACTTATCCAATAAAATTAATACATGTGTTAGGGTAATAATAATATCATTTTTACATTTAATTATCCTATTTAATTTTAACCGTGGTAAATAAAAATCAAAAGTTACTATTCACAAAAAAAATATTATCATCTTATTGAGCCACATTTTACTTACTTATATCAACCATGTCTATCAAATTTTTGAAATTAAATTCACAAAAGTGGTAAAATTTTGTTTTATGCAAATTTTCGAATGCTCATAGGAGGTGGGTAAAAGACGGTAAAAAGTTCAATAAATATTTTATATATCAAAACTTATTATAAAATCACTCCAATGAATTACATTTTATTTATATAGTCAATTTGTATATATTAAAATAAAATAAATAATAATTTAAATAAAATGTTGGTTTTAAATAATAACGTTGTGTTTTCACTATTTATCAAAAATTGAATGTTTTCAGAAAAATTAAAAAATTTACCCTAAGCTAATTTCGATATTCCGAATCCCGAAATGATGTACATTTTGAATGATAAATTTTTTTTAAAAAAATTAAAAAGTGGGTATTACTATTCATAACAGTTTGTTTATTTGGTTGTGGTGTGTTAAAACATCATGTTGTGTAAAGCACAATCTATTGCATTATTCAAAGTGAAATGTATTGTGAAATCTTCTGGAGATACATTCTACCCTCTATAAAATAATTCCGCCCTCGAAATTTCTATAATATTACTGTATTAAAAGATTCTGGTGGTTCATCATCATTTGTCCCATGGGTTCCCACATTGCATCTTCCATCTTATGATTTTCCCATTGAACTTTTACTAGACGATTCATCCGGTTTCTCAACACTTGCTCTCTGGTATCCATAATCTTGATAGGCTCTTCACAATAAGGCAAATCGAGTTCCAGTCCTATTTATTCGTTGGTGAGTACATGCTATGGGTAAGGCATTTATTTTCTCAATAGTGATATGTGGAACACACCATGATCTTTGGAGAGACATGTAGGCTTTTCTAAATGATAATCTATAGCCCCAATTCGTTCTAAAATTTTGAAAGTTCTGATGAACCTGTGACTTAATTTACCCTTCTTACCAAATCGTATAACTCCCATCCATGGAGATACCTTCAAGAAAACATGATCTCCTACCTGAAATTCCAAATCCTTTCTTTGGTTATCAGTATAGCTCTTTTTCCTACATTGAGATGCTTGGATATGGGTTTGGATAACCTTTACCTTTTCCATTTTTTCCTCAAGACGTTTTGTCCATATGAGTTTTATTTACCCAACAACATCCCAAAAAGTTAGTGTGTGACATCTCATTCGATATTATGCTTCATATGATGCCATATGAATACTGAAATGGAAGTTATTATTATAGGAGAATTCTAAAAGAGGAAAATATTGATCCCACATACCATAAAAGTCAAGTGAGAAAGATCTCAACATGTCTTCTAAGGTTTGAATAGTTAGTTCTTATTGTCAATCAGTTTGACGGTGGTAGGCAGTGCTCATACGAAGTTCAGTATCTAGGTATTTCTGATGAGTTTTCCAGAATCTTGATGTAAACTTGGGATCACAATCAGAGACAATCTATATGGGTACTCCATGAAGGCTTAAAACATCATTAATATATAGTCATGCTAAATTTTCAAGTGGTAAATATTCTCTTATATCATTGAAATGTGGTGACATGGTAAGACGATCAACAATGAACCATTTTGCATCATTTCTTGTAGGAATATTTGGTAGTACCATGACAAATTTCATTGTAATATCATCCCATTTCCACTTTGGTATGAAAATAGGTTGCATTACTCCTCTAGGATGTTTTCTTCCTACTTTACCTTGTTGAAAAACCATACATCTTGACACAAAATCAGTTATCTTCCTCTTCATGTTGTCCCACCAAAACAGTTCTTTCAAATCTCTATACATCTTAGTGCTACCAGTGTAACACCCGAGACTTTTATGATATATAAATCATCAAAGGAATCTTTTTCTACACAACACTTGCTTGGCTTGCTTTACACGCAATCGCGACCTTCCTCGATAGCTTGCGTCGTACGCAATACCGAGTTTCACTAAACAACAATATGCTATTAAAACTAGACGTTGTGAATAGTAATAACCACTTTTTGAAATTTTATAAATTTTATTTTTCAAAATGGACTTCATTTTTGGACTCAGAATATCGAAATTATCCTAGGGTGAAATTTTGGTATTTTTCGGAAAACTTTCAATTTTTGATGAATAGTGAAACCACTAAGTGGTAGGTTAAAAACTGAATTTTGCATAAAACTTAATTTTACCGCTTCTGTGAATGGAATTTCAAAAATCCGAGAGACACGGTTAATATCAAGGACTAAAATGTGGTTCAATGAGATGAAAATAATTTTTTGGTGAATAGTAACTTTTTACTATTTTTACCGCGGTTAATAGTAAATAGGGTAACTAAGGGTAAATATGATATTAATATTACCCTAACACATGTCCTAATTCTATTGGACAAGTGTAATTCGACCAAAAACAAACTTAGGAATAAAATATGACCATTTAGGCCCACTTGGATTAGATTAGGACATTTATTATTAATTTATTTAAAGAAGGGTTAAAATAGTTAAAATCAAAGTTTAATAAGTAAATCATTTTTAATATAGGGTTATACATAAGATAAATTCGATTGTAAATATTCATTAGAAAGCTAAAACGATTTCCTACATGATGGTATTTTATTTGTAATTTTTAGACATCAAATAATTTAATTTATTTATGACACAAAGATGATGCAGTAATTATCTTATTAATGAAATATTGACAAAATTGATAATATAAATACCAAAATAAATGTAATTTGAGACTTTTTATGAATTCCACTAATTTTATAGGTTACTATGATATATTAGTATTGATTTAATCAACTTTTTTCGAACATATAATTCTGTTATGACTTTCAAAGAAATCATATATCAAATAGTGTCAAAATTGACACAAAATAGTTTTTAAATCAAATATTATATTATTAATTGTTATTTTATTCCTAAAAATCTAAGGTTCGGCCAAATGACTTATATAAGGATATATATATTAATAATAAACAATTTGGGGTTCGTTTGGCATGTTATAGTAAGTTTATTAACCATATAGTGAAAGAAAACAAAAAGACACGGTAAAAGTTAAATTAATTAACTTAGAGTTAAATCTAATTGATAAGGTTAAAATAATACCCTAAACTTGTCTAAATCCTATTGGTTGATAGGATTTCGACCCATACCCACTTTAGCTTCGAAATAAGACCCTTTGGAACCATTATAAACCGATTTTGACTTTAATATAAAATAATATTTTGAGATATTCCTAAGGTGCCCCTCTCCTCCCTTATAAAAGGGCACCTCCTCCCCCTCCTCCTCACACCAATTTGAGCACTCAAGCTCGGCCAACCCCTGCCATTTTCCCTTCTCCACTTCCCTAGAATAATCCTAGAGGTCCTGGTCTTCTCCAAAGACCAATCTTAATTCCTTAAGTGGAGGATTCAAAAAGGCGTTCCAAAGAAGAGGTAATATCCATTACCGATCTTTTCAATTTTTTTCTTCTTCAACTTCATCTTCTTTAGTTGTTTCATGATAAAGTAATAACATCAGTATTACTTACATACTGATATGTTATTATAAATATGAAACAACCCTAATTCACCTTCTATCCATCCTATGGAAAAATGAAATCACCGCGCGTGCGTACGTACGGAATACCGTCTCCACGCCATGGTGTAATCTATTTTCCACCATCACCTTACAAGGATGGATATAATGGTGTAATCAGTAACTATATATGATTATTATTAAGTAATATTGATACTGAAATAATATATATATATACTCCAATACAATTCCACGATCATAGGAACGATATCATCACTCGTGCGTACGTACGGAATACCGTCTCCACGATGTGATGCGACTCGTTCTACATGATCTTCATTTCATAATGATTATATAAATGAATTGAATGAATGAATATGTTATATACTACACTAATACCATTCTGGAAATGAATTATCTATAACCTAAAGATAAGAATAATAATTTATTCGACAAAACACGCATAAGAACAAAAAGTTATAAAGACCCGAGTAACAAGTAACAATGAAATATTACTAACAAGAAGCTAATAATATGACCATATATGATCTCATATCAATATGTATGATTTTGGAATAAGTCAATAACATTATTTAAACCATTATACAGGAGCTTCGGACACGAACAAAGCAAATCGGACCTAAGGTAAGGGAAATATCACAATCTCATTTTTATCCGAGATTGTTTATTCGTAAGTATTTACTGGGGTGTATTTTATCATCCACATCCATGTTCCCTCAATATGTAATATTGTTTCCATCCACTTACAATAGTTTAAATCCAATTTTACCCTTAGGTGAGTTTTTAGTAAAGAATATGAAAGGAATCTTTTGTCGTTTTTCCGTACGAGGTACTTTTTGACTTTTCCGACAAAAGTACGAAGAATGTTTTTTTTAACTTATACGGCATGAATGGATTTTTAAAAACATTACTTCAAAGAAGATTCCTTTAAAAGTTTTCAAGTTTATTTTTAATCAACTTCTTTTATTTTAAAGTTGTATGACATGTTATGAAAGGAAAAATGTTTTTGAAGAAGAAAGGATATTTTCCTCAAGAATTCAATTCAAGTGTTTTATCAAAATTATTTTCCATCTAAGATAATAAAGGGTTATGTTTCTATCCATATTTTTACATTGGTTTGACTATGTTGTGATGGAATTATGTTTATGAATTCCTTTATCATATATTAATTGATTTATGATGTCATGATGTTTCAAGAATCCCATTTTTGTTATATGTGTTATGCGATGATGTATGTTTTATGATTATGTGGCACACATAAGAAAGGATTCATTATAAGATGGGTGGGACCTATATCTCCCTCCAATGCATTGGGTAATGATTTTATATCTCATGAGATAGACATGGCTGGAACGGAAGGTTATTTCGGTTCAGTGATACAGGACTGAAACGAGGAGTGAACTCGGTTCAGAAAGGGACTTTGTCCACTAAGATAGTCTTGGCAATGAGTCATGACTAACAAGAAATGATTTTCCATGATTATGTGTCCATGCCACAAAGATTCAAGTTTTATGTTATGATTATGTGGATCTCATTTTCACTTCTATTATTTATTCCATGTTAAGATATTATGATCTCTTTTGCAGGTTTTAATTTTCAAAAAGATATGATATGATTTTTATTTCCTTTATTTGCCCTTGCTGAGCATTTGAGCTCACCCTTTTATGTTTTCTTTTCCCCAGGCCAGGAAGATGGATATTAAGTAGAATATGCTAAAAGGGACCCTAGATATGATGAAATAAATGGGAGACACTGTAGAAGATTTATGAACCAGTTGTTTATGTTTCCCAGTTTCTAAAGACACTATACCTATACGGTCCTTTGTGGTTTTGTCATATGTTGTAATAAGTGTGATTCAATTTTGAAGTATTAACAATGTATGTAAAGTGTGGGTCGTTACAGTTGGTATCAGAGGAAAGGTATAGTCAACCTTTGGAAACTAGGATGTGAAAGCCTTAGTAAGAACCCTAAGGATAAGTCTAAGCATAGAACACAATCTTAGAAATGGCCATGAATAACCTAGGATAAGACCATAAGCATGAAAATGTTATTCTTGAATTATGTGGTTTCCTATTATAATTAGTGTTGCTCACACTATTCTTCTTGGTTTTAGTCAATGGCTGGAACCCGAAGGAACCGTGTTAATGCGGAATGCGATGGGCAATGCAATGATTGTCCCCCTGAGCAACCAAACGATATGGGAGCTGGAATGAAAAATCTTGTAGCCATGCTCACACAACTTTCTCAAGCTATGAATCATGCAGGATTTCCAAACGAACAAAGAAGGGAGCAACATTCTGTTGAATCCTTCATGAGGCAGCGTCCACCATCTTTCAGCGGGTCTACTGATCCATTAGTTGCTGAACAATGGATTAGTACTACTGAAAAGATATTTTCAGTTCTTCAATGTTCTGAGCATGATAAAGTCATCCTAGCAGTGTATCGTTTGGAAGGAGATGCTGATCAATGGTGGAATCTTGTTAAGAATACAAGGCAAAGGGATGAAATTGAGTCTATGGAATGGGACGAGTTCAAGAACTTATTTTTCAATAAGTACTTCCCTCGTATTCTCCGAACAAAGATGGAGAAAGAGTTCCTTGAACTGAAGCAAAGGGATGATGAATCTGTTAGTACATATGAAGCAAATTTTACAAGACTTGCAAGGTACGCTTCTGGTATTATTATCCAACCTGAGAGTAAGATCGATCGATTCTTTAGTGGCTTAAAACCAAGTCTTCGAAGGGCGTTAGCCATAAGGGACTTCAATAGCTACGAGGAAATCGTTCGATGTGCTCTCAAAGTCGAGATGGAGATTGGAGTAACCCATCAGTCGCATGGGTTTGATAAGAAGAGGAAGATGGAATTCAAAGAAAAATCTAAAGAGCACAGGGAAAAGAAGATGAACTTTCCCTTATGCTCAAAGTGTGGAAAGAAACATGGAGGGAGTTGTCTTAAAGGGACAAGTAAATGTTTTAAATGTGGAAAGGAAGGTCATCGGGCATTTGAATGCCGTGATAATGGGAAGAAGATGTCTAATGATGCAAACAAAGGAAGGGATACACAGAATGAACCTGCTACACTTCAATGTTTCAAGTGCAAGGAGATGGAGCATTATGCCAATCAATGCCCAAATCCAAGGGTTGATGATGATGGTCGACGTCAACGAACTCTTAAGGCTAAAGAAAAAGGAAAGTCACATGCAATTTCTATCAGCGATGTGGAGTACGATAACGATGTGGTGAAAGGTACACTTACCATCCACTCTAAAGTATAAAATGTTTTATTTGATTCTGGATCCACCCACTCTTTTATTTCTGAAAAATTTTCTAAGGGTATCACCGTATTACCTCAACAATTAGATGTTGAGTTAGCTGTGACAACACCTAATGGCACATCAATCGCATCAGAAGTTTATAATTCTTCTCCGATCGAAGTTTGTGGGAAAGTGCTTCCTGCAAATCTTGTGATCCTTCCTTTAGTGGAATTTGATGTGATTCTTGGCATGGATTGGCTTTCTCTACATGGAGCTCATATCAATTGCCAAAGAAGGGAAGTCACATTTCATATTCCAGATCAACCTATGATCGTCTATCAATGCAAGGATGAACATAACCTTCCAGTGGAAATTTCTTCCATCTTATGGGTATTGATTCCACTAAATGAAGGTTATTTATCTCAAATAGTTGGTGAGAAACTCATGATTAAGAATATGCCCATTGTACGGGAGTTTGATGATGTCTTTCCGGAGGAATTACCGGGTCTTCCACCAAATCGTGAAATTGAGTTTTCAATAGAACTCGTACCGGGTGCTTTGCCTATTTCAAAGACACCTTATAGAATGGCCCCAATTGAGTTGCAAGAATTGAAGAAGCAACTCCAAGAGAATCTTGATAAGGGATTCATACGCCCTAGTGCGTCACCTTGGGGAGCACCTGTTCTATTTGTTAAGAAGAAAGATGGATCAATGAGACTCTGCATTGATTATCGAGAACTTAACAAGATCACTATCAAGAACAAATATCCTCTCCCACGCATTGATGACTTATTTGACCAACTACGCGGAGCTCAATACTTTTCCAAGATTGATCTTCGTTCAGGGTATCATCAATTAAGGGTCAAAAGGGAGGATATACCAAAGACGGATTTCCGTACAAGGTATGGACACTATGAATTTATAGTGATGCCATTTGGTCTTACTAATGCCCCTGCTATCTTCATGGATCTAATGAATAGAGTCTTTAGAGACTATCTTGATCAATTTGTGGTAGTCTTTATAGACGATATTCTTGTCTATTCAAAGAGCAAGGAAGAGCATGAAGATCACTTGAGAATTATATTGAAGACCCTGAGAAAAGAGAAGCTTTATGCCAAATTTACCAAGTGTGAATTTTGGCTTCAAAAAGTTGCATTTTTGGGTCATATAATCTCAAAAGAGGGGATATCTGTGGATCCAGCAAAAACAGAGGTTATCGAAAGATGGTCAAGACCAACAACAGTAACTGAGATCCGAAGTTTTCTTGGTTTGGCTGGATATTATCGACGTTTTGTAAAAGATTTCTCACGATTATCTAATCCACTCACCAAGTTGACTCGGAAAGGAGTTAAGTTTGTCTGGACAGAGGAATGTGAAGAGAATTTCAAGGAGTTGAAAAGAAGGTTATCCAGTGCACCTGTGCTCACACTGCCTTGTAGTGGAGAAAGGTTTGTGATCTATAGTGATGCATCCAAGAAGGGATTGGGGTGTGTTCTTATGCAAAATGATATGGTGATAGCTTATGCCTCACGACAGTTGAAAATCCATGAGCAAAATTACCCAACACATGATTTGGAGTTGGCTGCGATAATCTTTGCATTAAAGATTCTGAGGCATTACCTTTATGGTGAAAGGTGTGATATTTATACTGATCATAAAAGTTTAAAGTATATTTTCACACAAAAGGAGCTGAATATGCGCCAAAGAAGATGGTTGGAGCTGATTAAGGATTATGACTGCTCAATCCATTACCACCCTGGGAAAGCAAACAAGGTGGCAGATGCATTAAGTCGACAAGACCATGCTAGTTTATCCATGATGAGGATCACAAAAGATCCAATATTTATGGATTTACAAAGGATGGATCTTGGAATTATAATGGAAGGGGAAAAATATTATCTTTCTCAAATGAATGTTCAACCATCTATACATGTGAAGATTAAAGAGGCACAGAAAGAAGATGTCGAGTTACAAAAGAAGGTGAGAAATGTTCCTGAATTCAACCTTGATTGTGATGGGATAATAAAGTTCAGGAATCGGGTTTGTGTTCCTCCCATCCCCGAATTAAAGAAAGAGCTGCTGGATGAGGCTCATAGTTCTTCATTCTCTATTCATCCTGGAAGCACGAAGATGTATAGGGACCTGAAAGAGTACTTCTGGTGGGATGGCATGAAAAGAGATGTTGCTGAATATGTCTCTCGATGCTTGGTTTGTCAACAAGTTAAAGCTGAGAGACAGAAGTCTAAGGGGATGTTACAACCATTACCCATACCCGAATGGAAATGGGAAAACATCACTATGGACTTTGTCACAGGACTTCCTAAAACATCCAAAGGCAATAATGCTATCTGGGTCATAGTTGATCGTCTTACAAAGTCTGCACACTTCATTGCTATTAGAGAGGATTTCTCTCTAGATCAGCTTGCCAGGATATATGTAAAGGAAGTGGTAAGATTGCATGGAGTACCACTTTCTATTATATCTGATCGAGATCCGAGATTTACCTCGAAGTTCTGGCGAAGTCTTCAGCATACTCTGGATACAGAGTTGAGTTTCAGCACTGCTTATCATCCCCAGACAGACGGTCAGTCTGAGAGAACAATTCAAACCCTAGAAGATATGTTGAGAGCTTGCTCTATGGATTTCAAAGGAGGTTGGGATCAACACCTACCTTTGGTGGAATTTTCTTATAATAATAGCTTTCACTCCAGTATTCAGATGGCTCCTTATGAAGCTCTCTATGGAAAGAAATGCAGGACTCCAACTTGCTGGGATGATGTTGGGGAAAGAAAGCTATTAGGACCTGATCTCGTTGATGAAATGGCAGAAAAGGTCAGATCTATTCAACAACACATAAGAGCAGCTCAGAGTCGACAGAAAAGTTATGCCGACAACCGAAGAAAAGACCTAGAGTTTGAAGTGGGTGATAAAGTGTTCTTACGAATATCTCCCTGGAAGAGGGTTATGAGATTTGGAAAGAAGGGGAAGTTGAGCCCTAGATATATCGGTCCTTTTGAAATACTGGATCGTGTTGGGAAGGTAGCTTACCGATTGGCGCTTCCACCGAATCTCTCTCAAGTTCACGATGTGTTCCATGTATCTCTCCTGAGAAAGTACATACCAGATCCTTCACATGTACTCAGCTCAGAAGTTGTGCTGCTGGAGAAAGATCTTTCTTATGAAGAACAGCCGATAGAGATTCTGGATCGTAGCGAAAAAGTCCTACGAAACAAGACCACTCGCTTGGTGAAAGTTTTATGGAGAAACCACCAACTTGAAGAAGCTACATGGGAGCTTGAGGATATGATGAGGGAGAAGTATCCTCATTTGTTTGTTGCAAAGTGACGAATTTCGAGGGCGAAATTCTTTTTAAGGGGGGTAGAATGTAACACCCGAGACTTTTATGTTATATAAATCATCAAAGGAATCTTTTTCTACACAACACTTGCTTGGCTTGCTTTACACGCAATCGCGACCTTCCTCGATAGCTTGCGTCGTACGCAATACCGAGTTTCACTAAACAACAATATGCTATTAAAACTAGCCGTTATGAATAGTAATAACCACTTTTTGAAATTTTATAAATTTTATTTTTCAAAATGGACTTCATTTTTGGACTCAGAATATCGAAATTATCCTAGGGTGAAATTTTGGTATTTTTCTGAAAACTTTCAATTTTTGATGAATAGTGAAACCACTAAGTGGTAGGTTAAAAACTGAATTTTGCATAAAACTTAATTTTACCGCTTCTGTGAATGGAATTTCAAAAATCCGAGAGACACGGTTAATATCAAGGACTAAAATGTGGTTCAATGAGATGAAAATAATTTTTTGGTGAATAGTAACTTTTTAATATTTTTACCGCGGTTAATAGTAAATAGGGAAACTAAGGGTAAATATGATATTAATATTACCCTAACACATGTCCTAATTCTATTGGACAAGTGTAATTCGACCAAAAACAAACTTAGGAATAAATTATGACCATTTAGGCCCACTTGGATTAGATTAGGACATTTATTATTAATTTATTTAAAGAAGGGTTAAAATAGTTAAAATCAAAGTTTAATAAGTAAATAATTTTTAATATAGGGTTATACATAATATAAATTCGATTGTAAATATTCATTAGAAAGATAAAACGATTTCCTACATGATGGTATTTTATTTGTAATTTTTAGACATCAAATAATTTAATTTATTTATGACACAAAGATGATGCAGTAATTATCTTATTAATGAAATATTGAAAAAATTGATAATATAAATACCAAAATAAATGTAATTTGAGACTTTTTATGAATTCCACTAATTTTCTAGGTTACTATGATATATTAGTATTGATTTAATCAACTTGGTTCGAACATATAATTCTGTTATGACTTTCACAAAAATCATATATCAAATAGTGTCAAAATTGACACAAAATAGTTTTTAAATCAAATATTATATTATTAATTGTTATTTTATTCCTAAAAATCTAAGGTTGGGCCAAATTACTTAGATAAGGATATATATATTAATAATAAACAATTTGGGGTTCTTTTGGCATGTTATAGTAAGTGTATTAACCATATAGTGAAAGAAAACAAAAAGACACGGTAAAAGTTAAATTAATTAACTTAGAGTTAAATCTAATTGATAAGGTTAAAATAATACCCTAAACTTGTCTAAATCCTATTGGTTGATAGTATTTCGACCCATCCCCACTTTAGCTTCGAAATAAGACCCTTTGGAACCATTATAAACCGATTTTGACTTTAATATAAAATAATATTTTGAGATATTCCTAAGGTGCCCCTCTCCTCCCTTATAAAAGGGCACCTCCTCCCCCTCCTCCTCACACCAATTTGAGCACTCAAGCTCGGCCAAACCCTGCCATTTTCCCTTCTCCACTTCCCTAGAATAATCCTAGAGGTCCTGGTCTTCTCCAAAGACCAATCTTAGTTCCTTAAGTGGAGGATTCAAAAAGGCGTTCCAAAGAAGAGGTAATATCCATTACCGATCTTTTCAATTTCTTTCTTCTTCAACTTCTTCTTCTTTAGTTGTTTCATGATAAAGTAATAACATCAGTATTACTTACATACTGATATGTTATTATAAATATGAAACAACCCTAATTCACCTTCTATCCATCCTACGGAAAAATGAAATCACCGCGCGTGCGTACGTACGGAATGCCGTCTCCACGCCGTGGTGTAATCTATTTTCCACCATCACCTTACAAGGATGGGTATAATGGTGTAATCAGTAACTATATATGATTATTATTAAGTAATATTGATACTGAAATAATATATATATATACTCCAATACAATTCCACGATCATAGGAACGATATCATCACTCGTGCGTACGTACGGAATACCGTCTCCACGATGTGATGCGACTCGTTCTACATGATATTCATTT
Source organism: Viscum album (assembly GCA_963277665.1). Classification (NCBI taxonomy): domain Eukaryota; kingdom Viridiplantae; phylum Streptophyta; class Magnoliopsida; order Santalales; family Viscaceae; genus Viscum; species Viscum album. The sequence goes on along the minus strand of OY728136.1, from coordinate 1,506,033,123 downwards.
CATAATGATTATATAAATGAATTGAATGAATGAATATGGTATATACTACACTAATACCATTCTGGAAATGAATTATCTATAACCTAAAGATAAGAATAAGAATTTATTCGACAAAACACGCATAAGAACAAAAAGTTATAAAGACCCGAGTAACAAGTAACAATGAAATATTACTAACAAGAAGCTAATAATATGACCATATATGATCTCATATCAATATGTATGATTCTGGAATAAGTCAATAACATTATTTAAACCATTATACAGGAGCTTCGGACACGAACAAAGCAAATCGGACCTAAGGTAAGGGAAATATCACAATCTCATTTTTATCTGAGATTGTTTATTCGTAAGTATTTACTGGGGTGTATTTTATCATCCACATCCATGTTCCCTCAATATGTAATATTGTTTTCATCCACTTACAATAGTTTAAATCCAATTTTACCCTTAGGTGAGTTTTTAGTAAAGAATATGAAAGGAATCTTTTGTCGTTTTTCCGTACGAGGTACTTTTTGACTTTTCCGACAAAAGTACGAAGAATGTTTTTTTTAACTTATACGGCATGAACGGATTTTTAAAAACATTACTTCAAAGAAGCTTCCTTTACAAGTTTTCAAGTTTATTTTTAATCAACTTCTTTTATTTTAACGTTGTATGACATGTTATGAAAGGAAAAATGTTTTTGAAGAAGAAAGGATATTTTCCTCAAGAATTCAATTCAAGTGTTTTATCAAAATTATTTTCCATCTAAGATAATAAAGGGTTCTGTTTCTATCCATATTTTTACATTGGTTTGACTATGTTGTGATGGAATTATGTTTATGAATTCCTTTATCATATATTAATTGATTTATGATGTCATGATGTTTCAAGAATCCCATTTTTGTTATATGTGTTATGCGATGATGTATGTTTTATGATTATGTGGCACACATAAGAAAGGATTCATTATAAGATGGGTGGGACCTATATCTCCCTCCAATGCATTGGGTAATGATTTTATATCTCATGAGATAGACATGGCTGGAACAGAAGGTTATTTCGGTTCAGTGATACAGGACTGAAACGAGGAGTGAACTCGGTTCAGAAAGGGACTTTGTCCACTAAGATAGTCTTGGCAATGAGTCATGACTAACAAGAAATGATTTTCCATGATTATGTGTGCATGCCACAAAGATTCAAGTTTTATGTTATGATTATGGGGATCTCATTTTCACTTCTATGATTTATTCCATGTTATGATATTATGATCTCTTTTGCAGGTTTTAATTTTCAAAAAGATATGATATGATTTTTATTTCCTTTATTTGCCCTTGCTGAGCATTTGAGCTCACCCTTTTATGTTTTATTTTCCCCAGGCCAGGAAGATGGATATTAAGTAGAATATGCTAAAAGGGACCCTAGATATGATGAAATAAATGGGAGACACTGTAGAAGATTTATGAACCAGTTGTTTATGTTTCCCAGTTTCTAAAGACACTATACCTATACGGTCCTTTGTGGTTTTGTCATATGTTGTAATAAGTGTGATTCAATTTTGAAGTATTAACAATGTATGTAAAGTGTGGGTCATTACAACCAGGGTGTACATAGAAATTAAAGCTATGGGCATCATCCAATAATTCTATTTTTAGACGAGGTATATCGGGAACAGAAAGCCTCTTCCCAAATTTCCAAATCCAATCTTCATATATGAAGTTGATCAATCTTCCATCCATCACAACAATGATTTTCTTTTCAAATAATTTATCATCAGTCTAAGGACTTTTTATCCTTTATAGTAAATATGGGTTGGAAAATATTTGAAAAAGAATTTATATTTCACCGTCCATGGTTATTCCCATATCCATCTTTACTAGATCCATGAATATAGGATCTTTTTCAACTCTCATTTAGTTCAAAATTTCATAATCGTTTATTCTCAAAGCATATTCCACCTTATATGCCTCCCCATGTGGTGGTATTTAGTGTAATCATAATTTTTGAGTAGTTAAAGCCATCGCCTTTTCCTCATGTTGAGTTTTTTTTTGAGAAAATATTCTTCAAGCTCATGTGATCGATATATATATATATCACATTTTCACCATAGAGATAGTGTCTCGAAATATTCAAAGAAAATATTACAGCTGCTAATTCGAGTTCAGGAGTGGAATAGTTTTTTTGTGAATTTTTAGATGACGTGATGCATATGCAATAACCTTATCATTTTTCACAAGAACACATCCACTTCCTTTCGTTGAAGCATAACTATAAATAACAAACCCATCATTCCCCATTGGTAGAGTCAATATAAGGGAATTGACTAATCTTTTCTTCAGTTCTTCAAAATATTCTTCACACTATTTTTACCAAACAAATTTAACCCCTTTACATGTGAGCTTGTTTAAGGGGTTATCCAACTAAGCAAATTTTAGGAAAATATGTCGATAATAACCTGCTAAACCAATAAAACGGTGTACCTCGGTTATACTTGTCAGTGCTGGCCATTCATGGATTGCCTTGGTCTTTGAAAGATCAACAGAGATTCCATCCTTAGAGAAAATATGTCCAAGAAAAGAAATCTCATGAATCCAGAATTCACACATTCTAAACATCCCATATAATTCATTTCTTCTAGGCGTCCTTAGGATAATGCATAAGTAATTTTCACAATCTTTGTATGTTTTAGAGTAAACCAAGATATTGTCAATAAAAACCACTACAAAGTCATCAATATATTCCTTGAAAACTCTATTCATTAGATCAATGAAAATATTGGGTGCATTAGTCATCCCAAAAGGCATTACTGTAAACTCATAATGCCCGTACCTGGTTTGAAATGTTGTTTCCAGAATTTATTACTTCTTCACACACAACTGATGATATCCAGATCGAAGGTCAATCATTGAAAAATATTGAGCTCGATGATGTTGTTCAAATAAATCATAAGGGTGAGGTATGGGATACTTTTTATTTGTTGTTATAGCATTGATCTCCCTATAGTCGATGAACAAACTCATGGATCCATCTTTTTTTATAATAAGAATGAAATGGGATCCCCATAAGGAAACACTAGGGAGAATAAATCAATTATTTATCTACATATCTAATTGTTTCTTTAGCTCCACTAATTCCACAGTGGCCATTCTATAAGGGGTCTTAAATATGGTCCTTGGACAATGAATTAAATCAATGGAAAACTCAATTTCTCGTTCTGGAGAATATCCAGTTAAATGCTCTAAAAATACATCAACATATTCTTGCATAATAGGTACATCCTCTATTTGAACATTCTTTCCCTCGCCCATAGTTATTTCATTCTCTTCCTCCCCAATAAATGAATTTAGTAGAGCTACTGGGGGTGGATCTAGATAAGAATAATGTGGTGATGTTTCTACTCAAAAGATAAGGTACTCTTTATAATCATAAAAAATTGTAACCTCCTTCTTACAATAAATTTTCACATCGTGGTCTGAAATCCTATCCATTCTATGGATTATATCAAATTCAATCATGGGTATGACAATGATATCAGTAGATAAATACCATTTATATTACCTAATGGGAACTGATTCACAAAACATTTTTGCAGTGATATATCCCTTATGAGTTTTGACTGAAAACTCCCTTGATATTTCAAATTGAAAATATCTAATTTTTTTAACAAACCTGGATGATGTGAGACAATGCGATGATCCAGAATCAAATAAAGCATTGGCTAAACTTGGGGAATCCATTAAATTAAATTCCACCATATCTTTCAGAGCCTCAACCTCAGCATTAATGATCGTGTAAGCCTTTCTTTGATCCCTTGGATTTTTCTAAGGTATGATTCCCTGATGTTTAGGACATTAATTTTCATAATGTCCCTTTTCAATACAGTTGTAGCATTAAACACTGAAATCCTCTTTATTCCCCTTTCTATCCTGAGCTTGGTGTAATTTATCACTACATTTGTAATAGACTCACATTCACCTCAGGCAAGTACTGTGGTGTTTCTTCCCACATTTACTAATGGATGGGTATTTATCTTTTTTCTTATTTTAATTATTTCCATTTCCAGAGTGTTCAGAAGATCTCTTCTTCTCATAATTTTCATTAATGTCATAAAACATTGTAAATTTTTTTTCTGTCTTTTTAGCACATGAGACTATATCTTCTTACGATGAGAAGGATTGTGAGACTAATTCTAGATGGAGAAATGGTTTTTTCCCATCAAATAATTGATAAATATTACTCCTTGGGTTACTTATATAATTTGTCACATGCCTTGCTAACCTAGTAAAGTTAGCCTCATAATTTTCGACATTCTCATCCTTCTTTTTCCTCAGACTCAGAAATTGCCTTTCTATATCCACTCGATAGTCACGAGGAAAGTATTTTTCTTTTAAAATATATTTAAACTCCATCCATTCAATGTTTGATACTTCTTCATCATTCATTGTGTTTTGGATTAATGACCCCCATTGATCTGCCTCTCCCGTGAGGTGATGAACTACCATGAAAACTTTTTCCCTTTCGCTACTCCCCAATGCATGAAATATTTTCTCTAAGGAACATATTCATTTCTCAGCTACCAATTTATTTGTAGTCCTATTGAATATTGGTGGTTGTTTCCTCATGAAGTGGTCTAACAATGATCTTCCACATTGTAGATCAGGGTGCTCTATATGGTAAAGGTTATTATTCATAACTTGAGTGAGTTGTCCGAGTATAGTGATAAGCTGATCAGTACTAATTGCATCACCAGCTCCACTATAATTATCTTGAGTAGGGGGAAATCCTTACATGGATTATTTGTGTTAATACTCTTTCAATTCCTTCCAATAAGTTCCATTTCTAAATAATGGAATACACTAGATTATTTTATGAATGACAATACATAATTCAAAATATGTAAAACACATATCATAAATTGAACAATTTATGGATATAATCCATAATCATAAAAATGTTTTCTTTGAGGAGGTATATAATCATAAATCCTTAATAATGGTTTGTAATGAAAATGTGAATTATCTTTAGCATATCCCCTGGGAGTGTCATAACCAAGAGTGCAGTAAGACCCATTTTCATGCACTAGTTCTCGTTCACATCTAGATCAAAATGGTGTTTTTGGGTTTTACCCCTAGTTACATTTGTTCAAGAGCCACCTTTACCTTCTCGTATCCAGATAGGGGTGTATTTTTTTTTGGAAAACTCACTAAATATCAACATTACCAAAATTTTAGGATGTTCTTCTATTCAAATGCTTAATGTCTATCTTAGGGTAATGTGCTCTAATCAGAGTTTTTCTAAAACTAGCTCCTAAGGTCAGTGAATTATTATATAACATTGGAATGATACATGGTAAAATGTCCTCAAAGACCAATTATTTTAGTTTCCTTGGAAATACTATATTCATTCAGATTATTCACATTACATCATAAAATAAAAAAAACAGGAATATTATAATCATTAACCACATTCATATTCCATAGACTATCCACACAGGTTAGTTGTAATATACTTCTTCACATCCTGAAAAAAAAACATAGAAAGGGGTGAGCTCAGATGCACAGTAAGGATAACAATATAGATGAAGCTTTCATAAATAAGCATAAACAATTAAGAAAATTTATAAGACTAAAACAAAAGACTTTTAAACCTAAAATTCATCATAATATGGAAAATATAAATCAAAATATTTCCAATTACTTTTTAACATGGATATTCTACTAGTCAATAATCACATGAAATATCAATATCCAATTTTATAATGATGGAATGTATAATGTCGACATCATAACCACATAGTCCTAGCCTTGTGCAAAGACTAAAAATAATATTTTTTCAAGGCCTTGTGACAAGACATGAGTTTGTCTCATGATACCTACCGATACATTGAAGAGCTATAGCGGGCTCCACCCGCCACTTACTAAGTCCAATGTATTCCTCATATGAAAAGGATTAAACATAACATAAAAATTATTATTAAAAATAGTATAAGAAATGTCAATAATTTATCTATAAACCATGAATAGTATAAAATAACACATACACAGTCAAACATATCACAAAACCTTTAATACAATTTGGATGATTTTTATCATAATAAATCAACTTAAACAAGTTTAAAATCTATGAAATGATGTTAACATAGATGAAATGAAAACTATTTGAAAAAATAACTTTTTCTATTTTGAAACAACTTAAAAGAAAACGTTAATTTTGGAAATATTCTTATAAGCTTTAATGGGAAGCTTCAAAGGTGTTATAATGGAAGATAATAGCTGCACCAGCTGTATAAGTTAAAAAACATTCATTCCTTAATTTTGTCGAAATGGTGGTAAATTACCTTGTTTGAAAAAAGACAGAATGATTTTTTTATAAACATATTATAAAACATCAAATAATGGTATAAAGGACATTAACCAAAATTATAGGAAAAGTAAAAAAAATTAAATACATTTTAAGAAACATCAATGTGGATGACAAATATGTCCCTGTAGATAATTACATTTAAACAAACTCGGATAATAATGTGATTATGATGTTAAACCATACCTTGTACTTGTACTTATTCAATGGTATGTTGACCTCATGTATAATAGTTAAAAAATTGGTATTATATTATTAAATAATCGTATACATAAATATGATATCATATATGATCTTATAATATTGCTCTGTTAATAATATTTTAGTAGTATCATCGTTTCAAGTGATAAATAATTCATCTTCCTTTATTTTCTTGGTTACGCAAGACATGATTGTTATGGATAGAATGTAATTGATTCATATACAGAATGATATTCTGTATATAAAGATTATTTTTAAACATAAAATGAAAATAATTCTTGAATGATTACTATGGGGAATGAATCTCGTCGCATTCGTGGAGATGGTATTTCTGAAGTATGCACGAGTGACAATATCATTATTTTGATTTAAAATAGTCTATAATTAAATGGTATATCATATATATATATAATCATTAAAATGTTATATTTATTATTTACATCAATTATACATCATTATTATACCCATCCAAATAATAATGTATTGAATAACAACTACTAAACTATGTGGAGACGGTAACCCGTGCACACAAACGTATGGTGACTTCGTCATTCATATGATGGATAGAATAATGAATATGGTTGTAAAATATTTATAATAACATAACTTTATATAGATGATACTGGATTAATTATTTTATAATGGAAACAACAAGGAATGAATAAGTTTAATAAAAAATAAACTTAAAATAGGTGATGAAATATTTACCTCTTGTTCGGGTTCTTCCTTTTGATTTCATCAAAAGGGCTCCATTGGTTATCTTCCTGACACAAATAAGGACTCTAGGATTAAAGGAGGATAGTTGGGAGTATATTTTAGCATGGTTTTTCTTACTCAAATGGAATTTGAGGTATGAAATTATGATAAGGGGATGTTCCCTTTTAAAAGAGATGTAAGTGTCACATTAAGAAAAGCTTGAAATATTATTTTATAATAAAATATTTTTTCGGTTTCTGAAGGCTCCAAAATGATTTATTTGGAGGATAAGGTGAGAATGAGTCAATAATATCTCAAAAAATTGGTTTTATATAGGTTTGGGTCAACATATTAACCTTATCATTTAGATTTAACACTTAGTTAAATAGTTTGACATTTAGCATGTCTCTTGGTATTTTTATATTATATGGTCAATAAACATAATATAAACATCCAAGGGAACCCCATGTGGTTCATTATTAATTTATATAACATTATATAATACATTTAGCCAAATATTTGATGTTTACGAATATTACATTAATTAATAATATTATATTTGTTTTAAAAACCATTTTATGTCAATTTTGACACAATTTGGTATTTTGATTTCTAAGTAATAAAAGCATTATTACTGCAAAATAAATTCATTTAATCAATCCTAATATGTCATATTAACCTAGAAAACAAGTTAAATTCATCAAAAGTCCCAAATTAGATTGATTAGTATATTTATAATATTAATTATTGTAATCTTTCATTAATAAGGTAATTACTACATCATCATTGTGTCATAAATAAATTTAATTATTTAATGTCTAAAAATTATAAATAAAATAAATTTATGTATAAAATATTTTTATATTTATAATTAACATTTATAGTCTAATTTATCATAGGTATAACCCTATATTAAAAATGTTTTAGTTATGAAAACCTGAGTTTAACACTTATAACTCCTCTTTAAATAAAATAATTATAAATGTCATAATCAAATCCAAGTGGACCTAAATGATCATATTTTATTCCTAAGGTTTTTTTTTTCGAATTACACTTCTCCAATAGAATTAGTACATGTGTTATGGTAATATTAATATCAATTTTACCTTTAATTACCCTATTTGGTTTTAAACGTTGTAAATAAAAGTCAAAAGATACTATTCACCAAATATTCATTTCATCTTATTGAACAAAATTTTACTTAATGATAGAATTCATGTCTCTCGGATTTTTGAAATTCAATTCATAGAAGTGTTAAAATAATGTTATTCAAATTTTCAAATGCTCCTCGGGGGTGGGTAAAAGACAGTAAAAATTTCAATATAGTTTTTATATATATAAAATTATTATAAAATGAATCTAATTAATTAAATTGAACTTATATTGGGATTATTTATCTATTAAAATAAAATAAAAGACTATTTATGTAGCGGTCTGGAATTACTTCCAGTGGACTATAATTGATACCGATCAGGGCACTCCATGGGCAGCTACACCCCCTGGGCGGGACACACCACCATCGCCAGTGGAAACCATTTCCCCATGAAGCCCTTGGGCGGAGAGCCATGATTTGTCCAACGCTCACATGTGAGAGTTCCCAAGGATCAGATACATTCCTACCTCCTTTGCATCTGATTCCAACTGTAGACACCCGAAGCTTAACGTACATAGACATTACATTACTTTTGCAGAATACTTAGTACATAACAAAAACACACACACAAGGATTGTAATAGTTTAGTTTCTTTAGAAACTCGGAATATAATCTTCTAATCGTGGTGTAAGATCTTCAACATCTCCCATAAAGATCTTACCTTTTCTTTACCAAAAACCTTTCTTTATATCCTGGGGAAATGAAAACAAAAAGGGTGAGCTCAAATGATCATTAAGGGTAAAAAATGAAATATCAATCATGTCATATTCATAAGAACATATCTTTTGGAAATATTAACCTTCAAAAGAGATCATAATTTCATAACATGGGATAAATCGTAGTTGTGAAATGTAATCCCAATAATCATAAATTAAAACATGAAACTTTTTGGCATACACACATAATCATAGAGAATCATTTCTTGTTAGTCAAGACTCATTTCCAAGACTATCTTGGTGGACAAATTCCCTTTCTGAACCGAGTCACCCTCGTTTCAGTCCTGTTTCACTGAACCGGTATAACCTACCATTCCAGCCATGTCTATCTCATGAGATATAAAATCTTTACCCAATGCATTGGAGGGAGATATAGGTCCCACCCATCTCATAATGATACCATTCTTATGTGTACCACAAAATCATAAACCATACATCATAGCATAACCCATGAAATAAAAATGGGAATCATAAACATCGTGACATCATAAAACAATTCATATAAGATAAAGGAATTCATAAAAATAATTCCATCACAACATAATATAATCAATGTAATAATAGTGATAAAAACAGAACCCTTTATTATATTAGATGGAAAATAATTTTGATAAAACACTTGAACTTCATTCTTGAGGAAAATATCCATTCTACTTCAAAAACACTTCTACTTTCTTAACATGTCGTAAAATTATTAACTAAAAGAAGTTGATTAAAAATAAACTTGAAAACTTGTAAAGGAATCTTCTTGGAAATAATGTTTTAAAAATCCATTCATTCCGTATAAGTTAAAAAAACATTCTTCTCGTACTTTTGTCAGAAAAGTCAAAAAGTACCTCGTATGAAAAACGAAAAAAGATTCCTTTCATATCTTTTACTAAAAACTCACAGAAGGGTAAAATTGGATATAAACTATTGTGGAAGGATATAAATATTACATATTGAGGAAACATGGATGTGGATGATAAAATACACCCCAGTAAATACCAAAGTATAAACAATCTCGGATGAGATTGTGATATTTCCCTTACCTTATGTCTGATATGCTTTGTACGTATCCGAACCTCCTGTATAATTATTTAAATAATGTCATTAACTTATTACAGAATCATATTCATTGTTATGATATCATATATGGTTCACTTATGACTTTATATTACCCGTTCTTTTGTAAATTCCATGTTAAAGAAGCATTTTGGGTAAAATCGTTTCATTTATCGTAGGTGTTTGGAATTGTTGTTCTTGACATTATTATTACATATATCATGATTTACTTACTTAAAGAATATAAAATATGATTTATATATCATATATATTCAGTATATATATATATAAAATAGAAAGATAAATGAAATGAAACACACCGTTCATGGAGACGGTAGTCCGTACGTACGCATGAACATTGTTTTCCTTTCCTTATTGTCTTGAATGGAAGTAATTAGATGACATATATATATACATAAATCCAGTAGATTTACCATGTCATATATTTCATTATTATTCATTATATATACTTTATAATCATTCTGGAATGGTTAACATGGATAATGAATCTCATCGCGTCGTGGAGACGGTAATCCGTACGTACGCACGAGCGATGATATCATTCCCATGGTCGTGGAATTGTGTTGAAGTGTATGTATACTATTTCAGTATAAATATCACTTTATAATAATCATATATAGTTACTCATTACAGCATTATACTCATCCAATTAAGGTGGTGGCGGAAAGTAGATTACACGATGACGTGGAGACGGTATTCCGTACGTACGCACGCGCGGTGATTTTCTTTTTCCGTAGGATGAATAAAAGGTTAATTGGAGTTGTTTAATATTTATAATAACATATAAGTATATAAGAAATACTGATTTATTACTTTATCATGAAACAACTAAATAAGAAGAAGTTGAAGAAGAATGAAGTTGAAAAGGATCGGTAATGGATATTACCTCTTTTTGACGGGCCTTCACTTAACCTCCACTTAATGAACTGAGGATGGTATTTGAAGAAGACCAAGACCTATATGATGATATTAGGGAAGTGGAGAAGAGATTTTTGCCAGGTTTGGCCGAGCTTGAAGTCTCAAAGTGGTGTGAGGAAGAGAGGGAGGAGGTGCCCTTTTATAAGGGAGGAGAGGGGCACCTTTGGAATAACTAAAAATATTATTTTATTATAAAGCCAAATTCGGTTTTAAATAGTTCCAAATTGATTTATTTATAATTTAAGGTGGGTAGGGGTCGAACTCCTCTCATCCAATAGAATTTAGACAAGTTTAGATCTCGATTTTAACCTTATCATTTAGATTTAACTTTAAGTTAGATAATTTAACTTTTACCGTGTCTTCTTGTTTTCTTACACAATAAGGTTAATAAACTTACTATATCAAGCCAAACTAACCCCAAATTGTTTATTATTAATATAAATAACCTTATCTTAGTCATTTGGCCAAACCTTATATTTTTAGGAATAAAATATAAATTACTAATATAATATTTGTTTTAAAAACTATTTTATGTCAATTTTGAAACTATTTAGTAATTGATTTTTTTGAAAATCATAACATAATGATTAGTTAGAAAAACGTTAATTAAATCGATAATAACATGTCATATTAACCTATAAAATTAGTTTAATTCATAAAAAGTCTCAAATTATATGTATTTGGGTATTTATAATATCAATTATTATAATTTTCACTATTATGGTAATTACTGAATCATCATCGTGTCATTAATAAATTAAATTATTTAATGCCTAAAAATTATAAATAAAATATCATTATGTATGAAATCGTATTAGATTTCTAATGAATATTTACAATCGAAGTTATCTTATGTATAACCCTATATTAAAAATGCTTTAGTAAATAAACTTTGGTTTTAACTCTTTTAACTCTTCTTTGAATTAAATAATAATAAATGTCCTAATCTATTACAAGTGGGCCTAAATGGTCATATTTTATTCCTAAGGATGTTTTTGGTCGAATTACACTTATCCAATAGAATTAGGACATGTGTTAGGGTGATATTAATAACACTTTTACCCTTAATTAATCTATTTACTTTTAACCGTGGTAAAAAAAGTAAAAAGTTACTATTCACCAAAAATTATTTTCATCTCATTGAACCACATTTTAGTCCTTGATGTTAACCGTGTCTCTCGAATTTTCTAAATTCCACTCACAGAAGCGGTAAAATTAAGTTTTATGAAAAATTCAGTTTTTTTAACTACCACTTAGTGGTTTCACTATTCATCAAAAAATGAAAGTTTCCATAAAAATACCAAAAATTAGGCCTAAACTATATTTGATATTATGATTTCAAAAGTGATGTCTATTTTATCAAATTCAAAACATATCAGTTACATTAACTAATTTAAAAATTAATTTCCGTCATCAAAACAAATAGCGTGTTTTTAAGAGATAATAACTACCGAAAGATTGACACTTGTTTATATCTAGTTTAAATGTGAAATTACAACCAATGACCAACATTGTATTAAATTTTAAAAATATATCCTAAATATACCTTAAAACCACTAAAATTAATAATTTATCACTATTAATTATTTTGATTAAAAAAGTTGTTTTTAATTAAAATTTAGTAATTTTCACTATTCATCAGAATATGAAAGTTATCCGAAAAGTACCAAAATTTCACCTTAGGCTAAATTCGATACTCCGAATCCAAAAATGAAGTCCATTTTGAATGATAAAATTTATAAAATTACAAAAATTGGTTATTACTATTCATAACAGCTAGTTCATAATAATATTATAATAATATCTTGTTTAGTGAAACTCGGTACTGCGTACTACACACGCTATTGAGGAAGGTCGCGATTGTGTGTAATGCAAGGCAAGTCAGGGATTCGTGTTGTGAAAACTCCATTTGGTGTAGCGTACAGCACAAGACATTAATTAAAAATAATACTTTTCATAAAATCTCGGGGTGTTACATTCTACCCCCCTTAAAATGAATTTCGCCCTCGAAATTCGTCGGGGTTATAAATGGTTTCCTACTCGAAAGTTCTTTAATATAAACCCACATCGTAAAAAGAAATATCAATACTTGGATTTAATAACTAAAGTATGAAATGTAACGGTTACCCAAATTAACTCATCACTGGGTTTCCACGTAGGAGAACATAGGTGAAAATATGGATATGGAAGAAAAATCTAACCATCAAGTTCTGATGGAGAGTGGTAGAGAACATGGCTATGAAAAATCCAGTAATCACAAAGCCATAAATTTGTGATGATCTAGGGTACCATCTGATTCATCAGATATAAGGTCACTAGGACAACATTTTTTGTTTTCAAGATTGTTTCCTTAAAGTTGATGAAATTGAAATTAGAAGAAATACTTTCGTGATTTTGGTATAGTCTCACCGTTGGTCGTTCATTGAACAATTTCCACTTCATATCGTAAATAAATGAAGTTGAACTTTTCATTCGTGATGTGTTAGCAGATCATGTGATAGAATGATGGGTCATTCCATCTGTCTCAAACAAAAGGTTAGAAAAGTTATCAAAAAATACATAAGTCCATCTATAGTGAGATTAATGATATACGGTTCCTAAAATGGACTTATAATGCTTAATATAATAAAACTAGTTTCTACTAAACAGGGACTTCCTGTAGGCCAGTTTTAGGCGAAAAAGGCCAGTCACACTTCGGTTGTGGGTTTGATTCCCACAGCCTTGTCCGACGCGATGGGATGTCGCCCGTCCTGCAGGTTTTCCTTTTTCTAAAACTACATTACTATATCATCCCATCAATAATATCGAAAAATAGTTTTATCCTTAAACAATACTAACTTATGTCCAACATAATCCATTCCAATCTTTAGTCTTATCCATAATATTGCAGTCCAGTGTCATATTATTGTGAAAACGATTACCAGATATTTCATATAAGAAGCATGTTAATACCATCGTTGATCCCCATATAACATAAGATATGTCTTGTTGGTCACATTACAAACGTTCAAAGGACTTAATCATGTATTCTCTTGAAAAATGATTACCCATTGATCCTTAGTGAAAACATGAATGCAGTTAAAAGTTAACACTTTCCACGTACCAAAATCCTCAAAACTCTATATACTCAAACCGTGATATCACTTAGTCCTTATATCAATCATGAGCACATGAATACTATCAAACATATTATATTCTCTTTATCCCTTCATTATGTGCATATTTCAATCACTTTTCATGGTTACTAATGCCATAAAATTATTGGAAACCACAATAGACCAAAACATAAATATTCCAATATTCCACGATACTATATACAACATTATTTTGGAATCCCATTACATAAACACTTAATCATTCCACCACATTGTTGTCATATTCAACATCGCCAATGGTGATCGCATGTGACTTCCCTTTGTACTTTGCCTTAAGCGGTTGCTCATGTCGATCATCACTAACCATTGGATTAGGGAATTTATTAGCATAATGCCCCATTTCCTTGCACTTGAAGCATTGAAGTGTTGGTGGTGCGTTCTCTACAGTCTTTGCTTTATTCACATCATTAGAAACCCTTTTTACATTACTTTGACACTCAGCTGATCGATGACCTTCTTTTACACACTTAAAACATTTTATAGTCCCTTTAAGACAATCTTCATCATGCTTCTTTCCCCACTTTGTGCATAAGAAAACATTCATCTTCTTTTCACCATTATTCTGAGATTTCTCCTTGAACTCCATCTTTCATTTCTTGTCAAAACCATGAGATGGATATGTAACACCAACTTCCATTTCTACATTGATATCACAACGCACAATTTCTTCATAGCTACTGAAGTCTCTTATATCTAATGACCTTCGAAGACTTGGTTTTAAGCCACTGAAAAATCGATCAACTTTACTTTCAGGTTGGATGATAATGCCAGATGCATACCTTGCAAGTCTTGTAAAATTCGCTTCGTATATACCAACAGATTCATCATCCTTCTGCTTCAGCTCAAGAAACTCCTTTTCCATCTTTGTTCGAAAATACGAGGTAAGTACTTACTGAAAAACAAGTTATTGAACTCGTCCCATTCCATTGACTCAATTTCATATCTTGGCCTCGTATTCTTGATAAGATTCCACCATTGATCAGCTTCACCTTACAAATGATATACTGCTAAGATGACTTTATCATGTTCAGAACATTGAAGAACTAAAAATATCTTTTCAGTGGTACTGATCCATTGTTCAGCAACAAGTGGATCGGAAGACCCACTGAAAGAAGGTGGATGTTGCCTCATGAAGGACTCAATAGAATATTGTTCCCTTCTCTGCTCATTTGGAAGTCCAGAATGATTCATAGCTTGTGTAAGTATAGAAATAAGATTTTTCACTCCATCTCCCATAACACTTGTTTGTTCAGGAGGAAAATCATTTCATTGACCATTACAGTGATCAACACGGTTCCTTCGGGTTCCAGCCATCATCTAAAACCCAAAAAGAATAGTGTGAGAGGCAAAAATAATGCTAGGGAAAACAACATAGTAAATGGGGAGTACCCTTAATATCTAACATCTTAGGTAAAATTATAAGATCATTACCGTAGTTATAGGACTATATCCTATACGTATACTTATCGTTAGGGACATCCCTAGACATACCTTAGAAATATCTATAGGGATCTCACTAACATTCTCACATCCTAGTTTCCAAAGGTTGACTAAACCTTTCCTCTGATACCAACTGTAGCGGTCTAGAATTACTTCCAGTGGACTATAATTGATACCTATCAGGGCACTCCATGGGCGGCTACACCACCTGGGCGGGACACACCACCATCCCCAGTGGCAGCCGTTTCCTCATGAAGCCCTTGGGCAGAGAGCCATGCTTCGTCCAACGCTCACATGTGAGAGTTCCCAAGGATTAGATACATTCCTACCCCCTTTGCCTCTGATACCAACTGTAGAGACCTGGATCTTAACGTACATGGACATTACATTACTTTTGAGGAATACTTAGTACATAACAAGAACACACACACAAGGATCATAATAGTTTAGTGTCTCTGGAAACTCAGAATTTAATCTTATAATCGTGGTGAAAGATCTTCAACATCTCCCATAAAGATCTTTCCTTTTCATTTCTTAAAACCTTTCTTTATATCCTGGGGAAAAGAAAACATAAAAGGTTGAGATCAAATGCTCAGTAATTGTAAACAAAAGAAATATCAATCACGTCATATTCATAAGAACATATCTTTTGGAAATCTTAAGCTGCAAAAGAGATCATAATTTCATAACATGGGATAAATCATAGTAGTGAAATGTAATCCCAATAATCATAAATTAAAACATGAAAATTTGTGGCATACACACATAATCATAGATAATCATTTCTTGTTAGTCAAGACTCATTTCCATGACTATCTTAGTGGACAAAGTCTCTTTCTGAACCAAGTCACCCTCGTTTCAGTCCTGTTTCACTGAACCGGTATAACCTACCGTTCCAGTCATGTCTATCTCATGAGATATAAAATCTTTACCCAATTCATTGGAGAGAGATATTGGTCCCACCCATCTCATAATGATACCATTCTTATGTGTGCCACAAAATCATAAACCGTACATCATAGCATAACCCATTAAAATAAAAATGGGAATCTTAAACATCGTGACATCATAAAACAATTCATGTAAGATAAAGGAATTCATAAAAATAATTCTGTCACAACATAATCAAATCAATGTAATAATAGGGATAAAAACAGAATCTTTTATTATCTTAGATGGAAAATAATTTTGATAAAACACTTGAACTTTATTATTGAGGAAAATATCCTTTCTACTTCAAAAACACTTTTCCTTTCTTATCATGTCGTAAAATTATAAACTAAAAAAGTTGATTAAAAATAAACTTGAAAACTTGTAAAGGAAGCTTCTTGGAAATAATGTTTTAAAAATCCATTCATGCTGTGTAAGTTAAAAAAACATTCTTCTCGTACTTTTGTCGGAAAAGTCAAAAAGTACCTCGTACGAAAAACGACAACAGATTCCTTTCATATCTTTTACTAAAAACTCACCGAAGGGTAAAATTGGATATAAACTATTGTGGAAGGATATACATATTACATATTGAGGAAACATGGATGTGGATGATAAAATACACCCCAGTAAATACCCAAGTATAAACAATCTCGGATGCGATTGTGATATTTCCCTTTCCTTATGTCCGATATGCTTTGTACGTATCCGAACCTCATGTATAATGATTTAAATAATGTCATTAACTTATTACAGAATCATATTAATTGTTATGATATCATATATGGTTCACTTATGACTTTATATAACCCGTTCTTTTGTAAATTCCATGTTAAAGAAGCGTTTTGGGTAAAATCGTTTAATTTATCGTAGGTGTTTGGAATTGTTGTTCTTGACATTATTATTACTTATATCATGATTTACTTACTTCCATAATATAAAATATGATATATATATCATATATATTTAGTATATATATATATATAATAGATGGGTAAATGAAATGAAACCCACCGTTCATGGAGACGGTAGTCCGTACGTACGCATGAACGCTGTTTTCATTTCCTTATTGTCTTGAATGGAATAATTAGATGACATATATATATACATAAATCCAGTAGATTTACCATGTCATATATTTCATTATTATTCATTATATATACTTTATAATCATTCTGGAATGGTTAGCATTGATAATGAATCTCATCGCGTCGTGGAGACGGTAATCTGTACGTACTCACGAGCGATGATATCATTCCCATGGTCGTGGAATTGTGATGAAGTGTATGTATACTATTTCAGTATCAATATCACTTTATAATAATCATATATAGTTACTCATTACACCATTATACCCATCCAATTAAGGTGGTGGCGGAAAGTAGATTACACCACGGCGTGGAGACGGTATTCCGTACGTACGCACGTGCGATGATTTCCTTTTTCCGTAGGATGGATAAAAGGTTAATTAGAGTTGTTTCATATTTATAATAACATATCAGTATATAAGAAATACTGATTTTATTACTTTATCATGAAACAACTAAATAAGAAGAAGTTGAAGAAGAAAGAAATTGAAAAGGATCGGTAATGGATATTACCTCTTTTTGACGACCCTTCACTTAACCTCCACTTAATGAACTAAGGATGGTCTTTGAAGAATACCAGGACCTCTAGGATGATACTAGGGAAGTGGAGAAGAGAATTTGGGAGGGTTTGGACGAGGATGAAGGCTCAAAGTGGTGTGAGGAAGAGAGGGAGGAGGTGCCCTTTTATAAGGGAGGAGAGGGGAACCTTTAGAAAAACTAAAAATATTATTTTATTATAAAGACAAATTCGGTTTTTAATAGTTTAAAATTGATATATTTCGAATATAAGGTGGGGATGGGTCTAAATCCTATCATCCAATAAAATTTAGACAAGTTTAGGTATCAATTTTAACCTTATCATTTAGATTTAACTTTAAGTTAGATAATTTAACTTATACCGTGTCTTCATTTTTTCTTACACTATAAGGTTAATAATCTTACTATATCAAGACAAAAAAACCCCAAGTTGTTTATTATTAATATATATAACCTTATATAATTCATTTGGACGATCCTTAGATTTTTAAAAATAAAATAACAATTACTAATATAATATTTGTTTTAAAAACAATTTTATGTCAATTTTGACATTATTTAGTAATTGATTTTTGTGAAAATCATAACAGAATTATTAGTTCTAAAAAAGTTAATTAAATCAATAATAACATGTAATATTAACCTATAAAATTAGTGTAATTCATAAAACGTCTAAAATTATAATTATTTGGGTATTTATAATATTAATTAGTATAATTTTTCACTATTATGGTAATTACTGAATCATCATTGTGTCATTAATAAATTACATTATTTAATGTCTAAAAATTATAAATAAAATACCATTATGTAGGAAATCTTATTAGCTTTATAATGAATATTTACAATCGATTTTATCTTGTGTATAACCCTATATTAAAAATGTTTTAGTAAATAAACTTTGATTTTAACTCTTTTAACTCTTCTTTCAATTAATTAATAATAAATGTTCCAATCTATTCCAAGTGGGCGTAAATGGTCATATTTTATTGCTAAGGTTGTTTTTGGTCGAATTTCACTTATCAAATAAAATTATGACATGTTTTAGGGTAATATTAATAACCCTTTTACCCTTAATTAACTTATTTACTTTTAACCGTGGTAAAAAAAAGTAAAAAGTTACTATTCACCAAAAATTATTTTCATCTCATTGAACCACATTTTAGTCCTTGATATTAACCGTGTCTCTCAGATTTTCGAAATTCCACTCACAGAAGCGGTAAAATTAAGTTTTATGAATAATTCAGTTTTTTTAACTACCACTTAGTGGTTTCACTATTCATCAAAAAATGAAAGTTTCCAGAAAAATACCAAAAATTAGGCCTAAGCTATATTTGATATTATGAATTCAAAAGTGATGTCTATTTTATCAAATTAAAAAAATATCAGTTACATTAACTAATTTAAAAATTAATTCTCATCGTCCAAACAAATAGCGTGGTTTTAAGAGATAATAACTACCAAAAGATTGACACTTGTTTATATCTGGTTTAAATGTGAAATTACATCCAATGACCAACATTGTATTAAATTGTAAAAATATATTCTAAATATACCTTAAAACCACTCAAATTAATAATTTATCACTATTAATTATTTTGATTAAAAAAGTTTTTTTTAATTAAAATTTAGTAATTTTCACTATTCATCAGAATATTAAAGTTATCCGAAAAGTACCAAAATTTCACCTTAGGCTAAATTCGATACTCCGATTCCAAAAATGAAGTCCATTTTGAAAGATAAAATTTATAAAATTTCAAAAAGTGGTTATTACTATTCATAACGGCTAGTTCATAATAATATTATAATAATATCTCGTTTAGTGAAACTCGGTATTGAGTACTACACACGCTATTGAGGAAGGTCGTGATTGCGTGTAATGCAAGGAAAATCATGGATTCGTGTTGTGAAAACTCCATTTGGTGTAGCATACAACACAAGACATTAATTAAAAATAATACTTTTCATAAAATCTCGGGGTGTTACAATTTAAATAAAAATATGGTTTAAAACAATAATGTAGTGTTTTCACTATTTTTAAAGAATTGAATGTTTTTATAAAAATACCAAAAATTTCCCCTAAGCTAATTTTGATATTCTGTATCCAAAAATAAAGTCAATTTTGAATGATAAAATTTTTAAAATTTCAAAAAGGGTGTATTAATTTAAATAACGGCTAGATTGATTGGTTTTAGTGTGCTAAAACTCCATGTTGAATACATTGTAAGCTACTGCATTATTCAAACGGAATCGTACCGTGGAAGCTTGGTGTGTTACAAATAAGAGGACATGAGAATGAACCCAAAAGAACATGTAGATGTACTATTTAATTGAGGTAATTTTATTATGGAATACATGAACAGTCTTGGAAAAATTATCAAATATCTTATGATCAACAAGAGAATCCTTTGAAGGAAAACACCTCCTTTCAATCCAATAGTCTCCATACCAGAGGATAAAGAAACTATGGAATTGGCATTTGAAAGCCTTCAAAGTACATTTGTCTTATACACGATTAGAAATGATAATAATGGTATTTTAGAAAAGGGTAAGTCTAAAGATGTGTAATTCAAGGCTATTAATAATCTCACTATGGAATGTAGTCAACCGGAAGGCAATGTGGATGACAAAATATCATTCCTCTCCATAAATATTCAAAGAGGAAGAGGAAGACCTAAATGGAAACATCCAATTACATTATTTTTATGTAAAAATATTGAACATCATTGGGTAATGTTAAATAATAAGTTTCAAGATTATGAGGACTATGTAGTGATGTTATCGGGAATAATTCTTCAATCAATATTAAAGCTATTAGAATAACCAATAGAAATTTCATCAAAAAGAAGAATCTTTTTTTAAAAATAATAGGAAAATTCAAACAGAATCAAGGTTATAATATTTATAGGACTATATAAATCATCAAAAAAATGATATGGTGGTATTTTTCATAAATTCTTAATTCAGGGAAGAATGTGAAAATTTTGAAGGAGAATTTGAATGAATAGTTCAATGGTGCCAAAATCTCTATAAAAACAATAGTAAGAAAAAATATATGACATAGATGGCGAAATTAAAAGGAATAAATTAGAAAATACAGAAAACTAAGATAAATTCCTTTGATTTCATGATCAAAGTATAAGAATAGACCAAAAATATCAGTATTCTAACCAATATAGTAAAAGATCAAGTCAGACGCACAAAAGAGCTTAAGGAGGAGTTTTTCAACATGTGAAGAAAGGTAAAAGTTATTTAGAAACTATTGTGTCTATTAAAATATGATACGAAAAAAATAGAAAAGTAAAATGTATAATACATAATTATAGTGAAATAGTAAAAGTAATATTAATAGAATAAAATTATTGATCAAAAGGATACAGCTCGTATGGGGGTTGATATCAAATAGAATGTTGTAATGGTTAAATTTATACCAAAATCAACCACTATGGGTATGAATATTTATTTGGGTACGATGAAGAACAAGAATATTCAGGGAACCAAATGAAAAACCCATAATTTTAGAGGTGACATGCATGGATTCACTTCGAATCAGGTGTTATTACTTTGGAAAGATGTTACACTCACAAAATGTATGATCCATAAAAATGTGGAGCGGAAGGTAGTAAGATAATTAGATTCATCCAAACAGAGATAAATTTTCAAATATTTCATTCAAGGGACATTATTTTTGGTGTGGCGAATTTGGGCACATGGATAGATTTTTTAAATCAACTATATAGAGGAATGATCCAAAAGAAACTCAAAGTGGTTTTTAGAAACAAATAAAGGAATATCCAAATGATTTGAAAACAAAAAAATTATTTGTAATATTATAGTATTATTGTGGTCCTTCATAATATGAGAATGATGTAGACTATTATTCATTGAAATCAATCTCAATGGAAATAGATGAATAGGTTTTAGTTTTAGATATTACATTCAAACCATCATATGGAACTATAATACAGATCATTGAGAGTGTGTTATCTTTCTATATGAAAAGAAATGAGGATCAGATTATTGGAATCAAATATGATAAGAAAATTATTGTATGATTTGGTAATTATGAAAACATAAATATTATTACCTACAGAAAATCCATGTTTGGGGGAAAATAAAAGATACATATAGATGTCTTGGTTATTGATGGTATCAGTCACAACATTTTAATTTGTAATTAAATTGTGTGACTTAAGAGATTCCATAATTATTTCCATGAAATTATGTATGATTAAGGTAAAATAGGCAACTTATGTCTTATATTAAAAGTGTACGAAGGTAAATACCTATCTTGTTAGTGTGTAAAAAGATATGTGTTTTTTAAGGAAGAAGAAAATAGGTTCTGGAAGAAACACCTTGTTCATTTGAGGTAAACACCCATGTATGATCTAATGAAATGTGATATTGTTTGAGAAATACCCATCTTATTATGTGACTATAACCATATGTTTTATTCTTATAAAAAAGGTAAGACTATTTTAAATACATATATGGAAAAATATAAATAGTAAAAAAATTGAGTTGGTGAATATTAATGTGTGAATACCAATTTCATCCGGATCTTTTGATGTGAGGAGACATTATTTTATCTTCATTGATGATTTTAGTATAATGGCAGGGATTTAAATCATCGACCAAAAGTATGATGTGTACAGTTTCATAACTCGTTTTCCTAGGTAATTTGATAAGATATTAGGACAAAAATTAAAAAAAATTAATAGATAAGGGAACAAAGTTCACAAATAGTGATGTAGAGGATTATCTAACAAAACATGGGATATGCCATAAATTTTTAAAAATATGAAATAAAAAAGTGGTGCTGTCAAGATAAGAAATAAAATAATCAAAAACATGGATAAAACAATGATTACTAAGAAATATCTTATAGAAACGTTTTGTAAAAAAGTAGTAATGAAATTAGTCAACATATATAATAGAGCCTAATTATGTCCAAAGGAAGAGAACACTCTATATGAGCTATGGAATGAAAATAATCCAATATTTAAATTCATTCGAGTCTTCATAAGTATGTTTTTTATTCTTAATAAGGATAAATATAGGAAGTTCGAATCTCATGGAGACAAAGTGATATTTTATGAATACTCAAGATAAAGTAAGGCATATAATTGTTTAAATAAGAGGCTTGGAAATGTTGTAGAATGTAATGATTTTTTGTGATAGTAAATGAGCATAATGGTCAGAAAATACATGAAGAGTTTTAGGAGGATAGTGATGAAGAGATAAGAAGATTAGTGGGAGTTATAGTTCTTGAGACATATTTAGAAGAAGACTTAGAAAATGAAAAGGATGATCATAAACCTGTAGTTTTATAGAGACTAAATATTCAACCTAAAATGGATAAGCAAAACAAAATTGGAGAATAGATAGCACCAGTGTGTATAAGGAGGTCTTTAGAATGATTCTTTATTATCACCTTTAGATACATAGTATTTTGCATAAGAATAATGAGATGATATTTTGGTTTAATTAATGAATGAATAATTTTACTAAATGGAAAAGAATCAGACCTGGGAGATTGTTTCAAGGCTGAAAAATAAGAATGTCATTAGGACCAAATGGTTATTATGTAATAATCTAATTGAAATAGACATATTTATTCGAACAAAGCACGAATAGTGTGGAAAGGGTACTCCTAGATATATGGTATAGATGTTGTTGAAATATCTTCACATATTATGAGGCGTGAGATAATCAGGTTATTCTCATCCATAATAGTGAAAAGAAATATCAACATTATCTTGATTGATTTCAATTCATAATTATTGAATGGGGTTAAAGAATAAGAAGTTTATAATGAGAAAACACATGTTTTTCTCATTTATGGAAATGAGAACATAGTTTTTTTTGCTGAGGAAGACACTATATGGTTTAAAACAAGCACCGAGAGAATGGTATTCAAGGATCACTATGTTTTTAAAGAAGTTAAAATTTCAATTTGGTGGTGTTGATTAAGATATACATGCCAAAAAGTTCATTAATCAAATGATTATGGTTCTGATGTATGTTGGTGATATAATATTTAGTGGATTAGATGAAGCAAAATGAAAAAAGTTTCAAGAATTCATGATATGGGAGTTCAAAAAGTCAATGATTGTTGAATTGATCTATTTGATTGTTTTATAGGTAACACAAGAAATTAATGGAATATTAATTTCTCAATAAAAATATTCCAAGGGGGGTTTGATAAGATTTTTAATGGATAATTACATGGATATAAAGACTCTATTAGCTACCCAAATTAAAATATTGAGAGAAAATAGAGGCAAAGTGGGTAATGAAAGAGAATATAGGCAGATCATTGGTAGTTTTTTGTACATAATCAATACAACCTTATAATTTCTTTTACACATTCCAATAATCATAGTATCAATCTAGTACCAAATAAATGCACCTAATTAAGGGAAAAAATATTTCATTGGTATATTAAGGGAACAATGGATTTCCGTCTTATATACAATGAAAAATTATAGCACGAGTTATTGGGGTATACAGATGTAGACCATGCCAGTTCATTAGAAGATTTAAAATCAACGTCAAGAGGTCAATTATATCTTGGTGGATTGTTTATTTGTTTTCTATGAATGAAACAATATTTAATTTTGTTGAGAACTCCAAAAGATGAATATATTGCATCTAATCAAGCATGCATGTAATTACTGTGGATGAAGAAACAAATTATTGATTTGGGTTTTGATTTGAAATCTCTTATTAGAGTCCATCATGATAATTCAAGTTCTATATATGTCAACAAAAATCCAATCCATCACTCAAAAACAAATCATATTAAAATCAAATACCATTTTATTAAAATGGGGGTGGATAATGGGCTTGTGAAGTTAGAGTATGTGCCTTCAAAACTATAAATTACTATAATTTTAACAAAGGGCTTAAACAAAGAGACATTTGAGTGGAATTGTTTTCTTATTGAAGTTTAGTCATCTCCCCATACTTGAAAATGTGTGGATGTGGGACCCCCTCTCCCAAAGGTATGATGTTTTTTCACATAATGTAATGATATGTGTTCTTTACAATGTTGTAGCAACATAGGACTAAACATTGCGTTCAATGGAAAAGGTGGAGAGAATATAATGATCGTGATAGGTGGAAAAGATGATAAGAGGAGAAATTAAGTAATGGGAGTTTTAAATATTAAGATGCTAACTATGATCGATCAAAAGTTATATATACTATAAAATGGGGTTCGTGATGAAATTAGTTGAATGGTTAATTAATGAAGTGATTATATGATTAAATATTCATGATACTATTTTTTATAATACTCATCATGTCTCTTGTTGTCTTAGAGTTTGTGAGGGGTAAATATTTGCTTGATATTCGGAATTACAAGAGGAAAAATTTGGTAAATGTTTTTGAGAAATTTTAAATATTTTTTAATAAACCCCGGGGGTTATTGAAAAATTATTTCTCAAGGATTCATTTCAGTGTTTTTTGGGTTGTTTATGATCGATGAAAAATATTGTTGAAAAATTTCCATCATGGTTGATGTCAATGAAAATGTTTTGATGGAGGTGCAATTTCTCAATGTTTTCAAAAGTCTGGGGCCTCAAAATAAGGATTTGTTTTATGGAAAAGGAACACATAAAACATTTAGAGATTCACAAAGTGTATAAATGAGTTTTAAAATATAATAACATATAATGGAGGCCAAGACTATATGGACTACATAGTTTTTGCACTATGTTATCTACATAGAAATATTTTAGAACTGCATAGGAGGAAAAGTGTTTGCAAGAGGTGGTGATTTAAGGGGAGCGTCAAAAGCTTTTTTATTTTTTATTGAAGGTGTTGATTTAATTCCACCTAAAATGTATTTTCTCTATGAAAACCGCATTGATAAAACTCAGCATTTGTAGAATATGGTGATTTAAGGGCATCCATAAATGAATAATGTGTTATGTGAACTAGATAACACAGATGGATGACCCAAAAACGAGTTTCTTGTAATTTTTATTAGTGAGTTTTTTAGAATATTTTTGATATATAAAGGACCCCTAATAAGATAATTAATTATATATACTTTTTCAAGATAATATCATCACTGGAATAATTCAGGTATGTCCTTGGTGATTCATGGGGCATAAATTCTGTGAAATAGGTAGTTCACAGAGACAGTTTTAAGAAGGGGATTGTGGGAACTATTTAACACAATGGAAAAGGTGTAATTATGAGAATATTATATATGAATAAAATTTAATTTGCGAATAAGTGTCATATCATGAAGCACTCACTTTACACAGTGTATTATTATTCATGAAAGGACTGAGGTAGTTCATAGATGAACAAAATATGTTCGCGAAATTAGTAATTTTACATATATTTCAATTAGGTGAAGTATACCTCATCTATATGGATAAAATAAGGCTTTATTGAACTTGAGGTTTGATTTTTTTAGGCTATTAATAAAAACAAACGATTCATCTAAAGTAGAAGTGAGCACACTTCAATGGATAGAGTAGTGGGATTTAAAACTGTGATGGTTAGTGAACCAAGAGGGATAGTGATTTTGGTTAGAAAATTTTATTAGAAGTTAGATTTAGTGGATTTGGTATATATAAACACTTCTTTTTTATTCTCCTAGAATATATCACAATAAGGGTGAACCTAGTAAAATTGTTGTATCATGTGAATGTTTTAATTCACATATTTTTCTCTATTACAGGAAGGATAATGATGAGTGTTTTGTTTAATGACGAATCAAGATCCAAGGAAATTGTTATTTTAATATCATTCCCTAGATAACCCCCTCTTAGGGTATTTAACCTAGTTGGGTAACATGATTCCATCCCAATTTTCAACAGTTTTTATGTGCATTATATTTTAAAAATGAAATTGGCTAATGAATTTAAAATGATATTTGAATCTAGTTTATTTATTAGGTGGTGGAAAGAATATATTGATAATTTTATAGTGGTTTTACTCTATTTTTTTTGAATTAGGTTAGTGTCTTAAAAAATATTTTGCCTAATGGTTTCGTTAAAAAATGTGTTGTTAAGAATGTCACTTATAAAACGGTGATTTTCAATGTTTTCCCTCATTTATCCATTTTTAGGGGAAATGATTAATTATTTTATTTTGTGATGTTTTTGGGTAAATTTATGATATGTTTATTGAAATGTATTTTTAGTTTATTAAATATAGGTGCTTTGGTTTGATGGATTTTGTAAGGAAAGTAGTTTTTTAAATGTTAAAAATAGTTTATAATGAATATAAAAATTCTTAAGGTTGTAGTAAACATTTTATAAATTAATTTTTTTATTAAAATATCTGAATTAAAACCATATAGTGAGTTTGTTTTACATTAAAATATTTTTAAAAATTAGTTTTTTTAATTAGTGAGTTGTGGTTTTAAGGTGGTTTTTTTAGAAACCCATGGGGTGGTTGGATTTAACATTTGATGTTTTTATAATGTGTAGAATCTTAAAAATAGATTTTAAATAATTTAAAATTTGTGTTTTGGACATTGTAAATTGTGTTTTTGATATTTTTGGAAGCATTGTAAATAATAGAAAATGGTTTTCGAAAAATTGTTTTCAGGAGAAATGTGAATTTGGGAAAAATCTTTATTTCAATTATTGTTCTAATTATTGCTTGAATCTAACATAAAACAATTGAAATATGATTTTGACGGCAATTTTTTAGTTATAATAGTAATGTTCCTTAGTATCAGGTAGGTTATCATGGGATAGAGAAGGTCTTATCTTTGTTTTGGATATTAGTAGCAGGGGTGATTATCCTAGTATAGAAAATGTTTACTCTATGATATGGATGTTCCTTGAATTTCATATATGTTTTAATTTGTAGTCAATCCATGTTGGATGGATAGTTTAGTGATGAATCCAAAATTATTGTGTGAGGATACTCCAGGAAGAAATAGAGGGGTTATTTTTAATTAATTGTAAGATGTATATTGGGGTTGGATTTAATATTATATAGTGGGAGATTTAAAATTATTATCGACGAGATTTTGTTTTTTGGTTATTTATCTCTTTGAATAAGTATTTAAAAATAAATAATATGGGAGTATGGATTGATTATGTAGTTAATTAGAGAGACTCTTTTATGTTGTTTGGATTTCATAGGGGTGTGATGAGGGTGTGATAGATTTTGACTGTCTTATTATTGGTAGTTATGTTGTGGTTCTAGTTAGTATGGTTGTATCATAGAAATGGGTTGTTTTCCATTTGAAGTAGAACATGATATGTAAAATTATCAGTTCATTATAAGAATAAAATACATATTTTGATGCGTGATTTTCTGTTACCTTAATGATTGGTTGACTCATTATAAGGGGGTTAAAATAATAAATGTATTAATAACCGGTTAGTATTTATTTTGGAATAATGGGTAACATTTGGAATCAATATTAAATGTTTTAGTATGTTTTGGTTAGTATAATAGCATATATAAATTTTTATAGTTTATTAACCACTCTAAAAAGTGATTGTCTATTTCTATTTTTTTAGTGAATAAATTATTCATGAGGTGTTATTTATTGTTTCACAAGTAATGAACAATAGTGTAGAGACCAGTTAATTTTTTTGGTACAATGAGAGGGGGTGGTGAATTAGTTTACACAAGTTTTATCTATTAATTTTCATTTACTTTCACACCCCTTTTAAGTTTTAACCTATTCACCTATTAGGGTGAATATATTTTCCCTATATAAAAATTTACCACATGCATGAAAAAAATTAAATGAATCACTGTGAGTAGTATTTTTACATGGTTTGCCTCCGATGAGGGTAAAAATGTCATTATGTTGTTCAGGATGATATGTGACCAATATTCACAACCTGTAAATCAATGTGATTAAAAATATATAAAATATACCATAATTCCAAAATGATATACTCCTATAATTATTGATCACTAAGGATTACAGTGGGTCATCTCCAGATGGGATCTTTAGACCGGTATCCCACTAGTGTTCTTTATATTGAGTCTCTCCAAATTATCTATATCGTGAAAATATCTTTCTATTTATACTAGAATCCCCCCAATTCATCAATGGATTTCCTAAACTTCTTTGAATATGTATTCAACTTCTTCTAGCCGCTAGTGTAGTGTGCACATTTTTGTTGTTCAGTTTCTATTTAATGTAGTAAAATCTTCTTCTGAATCACTGAATATCTTTATCTCCAACACTATATCTCAATAATATATTACAATGAACAAGTTCCCCACACTTTTCTTCTAATTATATTCAATTTATTATTGAATATATTTTATCTATATTATTTTCCAATCCCTAACATTAATTCATATGTGTTTTATAAAGCCTAACTCTCATAGTATTGTCTCACACCTCATACATGAAGCACAAAACTCTCTCCCTTTATTTCCTCCATACACACATATTTAATTTACACGCTCCACATAAATGCATGATTATTTTCACAAATACATCACGTAATCCTTTTAATTAATCTTGAAACACACTTAGTTTGTGGTAATGTATCGATTTTCTTCACTTATAAAAAAACATGGTGTCCACTTCATTCTTCATGTAAATTTATATGGGATTTTTATTCATTATGATTTTATTCTCACATGATTGACACTTATTCTTCGTGAAACTGGCTCAAATAACACATAATTTTTCACATACGGTTTTTATGTAAAACATATCGTTTAAAATATATTATAATTTGAATAACACAATAGATGTACCATGGAATCTTAATATATCCATGAAACACATGAGTGAAAGCGTCAAAATTTTAGAGGTCATATGATCTCCTTCTTCATAAAAATAAAATTGTGCTTCATGGTTCTCTGTTTCTCTATGGAAAATGAGAGCCTAAAAATTCAATTTGTAGAAACCTTCATCTATTATGAGGTTGAATTGTTTATAAACATTAATAACCAACTTTAATCAGTGTTTTATATAATTCAAGAACCCTTTTAATGTTTTATAAAAGATGATTCTAATATCAGAAAAGATCTTTGTGTTTGAATTATTTTTTTGAAGGTTTCCTTTTTTAATTCCATGC
The DNA here is from genome assembly GCA_963277665.1 of Viscum album. Classification (NCBI taxonomy): domain Eukaryota; kingdom Viridiplantae; phylum Streptophyta; class Magnoliopsida; order Santalales; family Viscaceae; genus Viscum; species Viscum album. The sequence goes on along the minus strand of OY728136.1, from coordinate 1,506,002,847 downwards.
AACGCCTAGAAAGGTGGTGTATCTTTCTTAGTTCTCATGTAATGGAGAAATTCACCATTATCATTAGATATAAAAACCTTACACGTGTCTTGACATTATAAAATTACCCTTATGTGTGGGTTATCATTATGCATATAGAATCAATTCGGTTTAAACTTCATTTATTCTTGAAAATAATGGTTCATAATGCTTTGATTGTGTTTGAATATCTCCGTCAATGAAAAGAAATTCATATAATTTGAACTGATCATATGATCATTGTGTCATGAATAAAACATGAAACATACAAAAAACCCTTCATTTGAGGATGATGTTGGAATCACCATCTTAATCAAATAGCCTGAAATAAACTGATTGAACGACTTTTATTGTTTGCATATCTTTTAATGATGGAGCTACAATACTCAAGTGATCCTTTTACAACATATGATATCAAAACAATTGAGTGATTCCATATAAACCCCTCCATTACTTTTTTTTTTGTTTTATCCTACACTAGTTTTGGAATGAGAATACACTCACACACACCACCTGGGGTAGGTTTTACTAGTTTTTACCCTTGCATTCCATCATGTTCACTATGTGCACACTCTATTTTTTTCGTATTCCCCCTATGTGTGTTATCACAATCCAAATATGGGTTCCATTTACAATTTAACAAACCCCATCCCATGACAAGGCCCTAAGGTCATTCCTGATCCCCACAGGCTGGCACATGTTCTCGAGTATTATAAATGAGAATTGCGAACGATTTTTCTGAGTTTAAAAACATAAAACAACAAAATAATCCAATAAAAAGAATCTAGATTATTCAAACCAAATAATCTTTTAAAAAAATTCGTAACTAAATTAATTATTTTAAAACAACTCCACAATAATATAAAAAATGTTCAAAACCAAAAGGAGACAACCCGAGAACCCTCATGCATGGGGCACTTCCCTCAAGCCATCTCCATAAGACTTCACCACCAAGGACCTACTAGAAACTCGAACCACTAGAACTAAAAATTGTACTCAACCCGCGAAAACAAATACAACCAAGTCTAATTTCACCCTAAGGTGTAATTATTTTGTGAGACAATTGCCAATAGGATACCACAACTAAGAGTTTCTGTGCGATAAACATTCAAATACAAAAAAAAATGCATGTTTTCAAAAACATGTAATATCTAGTAATAATTTTTAAAATATATAAGTTAAAAAAATCTTTTTTCAAGTGGGATAATTTAAATAATTTAATCATTTTAAATAAATTCCCTAGAAATTTAATTTTCCATCCAAATATACAGTATTCCGATGGTAATTATAAAGGATCTAATGAGCACAAGAAGGATAAAATAACCCATAGGCGCTAGATCGTTGTGGGTTTGAGGTACCTCGTATCTTGGTGAGAGTAAACATTAAAAATATTTGTTCTCATGCACGAGCCACTAGTAGGGAACATACCCATAACCCAGTGTTCCCCAATCATCATCATCATAGTTTAGTTAGAGTTGTAAGTGTCAATCATGCTTAGTGAAACTGTGGAAAAATCCCACGGATTCACTAGCATATTAGTACACATCCACCAACCGAGATACCCAGTTTTTCCCATTGTTCTCAATAAAATTCAACATGTTATGAAATATAATTTTTACATGATAATATCATTTCCTCAACAAAAATACATCATTCATCCCACATGTATACCACACAAGTCACAAAAGTCCACTTTCCATTCTGATTTATTTGAAATCTAACTCACACCAAAATAGCCCACACAACTTTTCACATTTCTTTAGAACTTCCACAAATACATTAATCAATTTTATAAAACCATTCCAATATATTACAACTCACATAACATCCCACTCACATGTTTCATAATACCCTTTTTCATAACCAAAATCCATTTTTCACTTCACACTCACACAAAACATCCCACATCACTTTCACATCTCTTACACACTTTAGTAAATCCTTCAAACCATTTTTTAAAACATTTCCAAGATGGAACACACCAATAAACACCCACAATCACATTTAAAATGTACCATTTCAGAATATACACACTCCAAAACATTTATCCAATATGGTTTTACCACTTATATAAGTCATTAAATCATTCAAATCTTTTATAAAACAATTCCAAAGAGTATTCCCAATGATTTCTCATAAAACACATTTCAAAAACATATTTCAAGGATAAAAAACACCAAAACACTAACAATGTTGAATCAGTGTCCCTAGAGACATTTCTATAACCATTTTCAAGTGTTATAAAATCTCCTAGTATAATACCACGAACGATAAAAATGAAAACACCCATTTTCATAAAATGATCTCAAGAAGTATAACAATGTTTTACACAAGAAACCTATTCCAAAAAACCCCTTCCAAGACCTACATGACACTATGGAATTAAAAAAACATAATTTTTATCCCCTTAAAACAATAAATAAATCAATTTCTAATTTTATAAAACTAGCACAAAAGATACCACATGTGTTACATTCCAAAAGATCACAACATCAACAAAAATGCAATTATAAATTTAAATTAATAACCAAATCCCTAAAAATGGTTCTCACACCACACAAATAATATGGGTAACATTATAAACCTGCAAAACAATAAAACTAACTCATCAAAGAATGGTTAACCATGGAATCACCTATCAAAAGTGTCGAATCCCTCAAAACATGGTGCAAAACATCAAACACACCACCACCGCAGCACCGGGAAGATAAATCTAGCTCTAGACCCCAATATTTGACCAAAAATACAACATATAAAACCCCAGTTTTGAACACTAACTTCTAGAGATTTTATAAACTAATGAATGATGGAGGATACCCTAAGGGAAAATGAAGAATCGAAGATGGAATCAGTTAACTTGAAACATATTGAAGCAATCACCCCAAATACACCAGTTTCTGAATTTGATATCGGCAAATCATTCAAGGGAGATTTGAAAAAGGATTAAGAGATCATTTTGGAACCACGATGAGGGAAAAGAGTGTGAAATTAAGGACTTATGGAATAATAAATTTACCTCTTCAGATATGGTCGATTTGCGAAATTCAGAGAATTTTCATCTGAATTTGCGATGAACCCAAGCTCCAAAGAGGGGTTGCAGAGCATCAGGGAACACCTTTTGTATGTGCGTTCTGGGAGAGTTGGAATCACTGATAAAATGTCAATATTGATGGAGATATTTAGGAATTAAAACATTTTTTTAATGCTGGAAATGGGCTTTCGGGCATGGCCAATACCATAAAAAATGCCATATCCATGCTGATTATGGATTTCTAAATGGTCCAAAATAATATGGTGGTGGTAAAAGGTCAGGGGATAAAAATTAGGAATTGGAATGGATTAAAACATTTGAAAAATTATGGAGTTACAAAGGAGTCAAAATATATTTTTAATTCTTTAAATGAGCTCACGGTTCGACCCAATTCATGAAAAATCACCCATTCCTCCATAAAAGCATGGGAAACCCCCTAAACAAAGCATTAATGGAAATGAAATGAAATTTAACATTAAAATAAGTCATTTATTTGAAAATTATCCCCAACATGAAAACATTCCATCCCCAGAAAGCCATAATAAGGCTAGATACAAAAACCAAACCCAACTGACAAACCAAGATGTACTTATTTGCCAAGCATTGCCCCAAAGGGCCAAAACACCTCCTATGATCAGTTAAGGAATGAATAATCCCACAAAACAAACATAAAACACTTTCCTGAAATGATCAATCTAATTAATAATTTATCCTAAAATAAAACTCCTCAAACACAATCCAAACAATAGTCAAGTAATTCACCCCAAATGAACAACAACTTCGAACAAGGTTACACTTACTTTTCTTTAACTAAACAATTTGGAGCTCTCCAATCAAAACATTTACTCAAGGAAAATGTTGGTAGATAGATAGTTTCGAACAGGACTGCCTACCACCAATCCAATACCATGGATAAATATGAGCTATTGGTATGAGTGGAAACAAATAGGTACACCACCATAAGAGACAACATATACTGTTCTGAGACAGAATCAGGGCACTAACAGGGGGAGTCCTGAATGGAATCTCTATTAAAACGGGTATAATTCCATTCAATGTTTATGAAGGAATTTACCTGAGAATCATAGTGGGTCTCCCCACCTTAATAACCAACCATCTTAACTAACCATCATGGGTCGACATAGAAAGACCCGAAAAAATGTAATGATTTTGGAAGGGCACATGGTTAGTTCACACAGTTTGGGAAACCATGCACTAACTATGCAGATCATTCTTTCTAAATGGACACCAAGCACATGGTCACTACTAATAATTACAAAACTATGTCCTCAACACATTTAGCCAAATTTACAACCATTCTCCAATGACTCAATGGAAACCAATGGGGGAGGGAATGATATTAGGTGATGACATTGGTACAAGGCCCTCCACCAATGTCCACCGAACAAAAACAACAGAAGAAAGATCATGAAACCAGAGGTTTAAACTCTTCTTATCTTTAAGGCCGAGGATATGACATTGTACACATGTTTCAATGACCCTGAGATTTCACCTGACATGAGATGGCTTCTCTCTGAGACCTATGGCTGGATCTCAAATGATTGAAGCATCTTCGGCCTCATAGTTAGGCTTTGGAAACCCCATGAATGAGAATTATTCTTTCGGTACCACCAACAAATACACTGCAATCCCCGTTCAGATTTCCAAGACATAACACATTCCAAACTCACTTTAACCTTACCTGATATTTTACTGAAACAAGGTCTTAAAAGACACGCACACATGAGAATTTGTTTTTTCGGGTGAGAAACAATATAAGTAAAGAAAAAATATACTCACATTACTTTAAAATGGAATATTTTGAAGTATTTTCAAGGTATACATTTTCCCAACATAACATCAACTCTCAAAGAATTGCACGACATTCACCATTACAGTTAATCGAGCACATGATATCACAAGGAATCACCGAACATGATCATTGCGACTGATATAATCAATGCATGGAGAGGGAAGTTATGCAACATCCCATAACAACACAAAATTCTTGAAAGTGGACACAGTATCCTCTCATGACTGTATTTTCTACACTGGTAGTTTAACATGAAATCCTTCTTCTAAGAGACTATGCAGGACCAAGAGGACCTCTTTGACACCATACGGATACTCATCCATGCTAACAACCCCAGACCACTTCCACCTTCAGCAAATCATGAAACTTAAGAAGATAAGGTCTATTTCAACCTTCCATGACCACTCTCCCACTAAAATAGGATACACCAAACCAATAAATTAATGGGTGTAGACTCAATCAAAAAAACTCATGAAAAAGATTCCTTGTATTGAGAAAATGAAGGGTCTTCAAATGGCGAAATAATATACGTTGCACTTAAGATTTTCACTTAAGCTTAATGGAGAGTATCTTATCCAATGATTGAAAACAAGGACCCATCCAAGATGCTTCATTGGTCAAGATATACCACACACCAGATCCAAACGCATAAAGCGAACCACTATAAAGGAATCCCAAAACATTTCATAGAAGATTACACTAACAGGCCCTTCAACATAGCTTATCGACCAAACACAAACCCAAAACATAGTTCAAAAAGGAGGTGTTCTTGGTTGCAAAACATACCACAAAATCAACATTTTCAAAAAGACATATTACACACCATCCCAAAATAGTCATGAAGACATCATGTTTTTTCTTTAAAATCATCTTTTTGAAAATAATCAGTTCAACGGTTAGCGTATCCACCAATGTTACCCCATGGGCCTCACACATGCATGTTTCTGGGCCACACCGGGAATCCTCCTCATATCCATCCCTAATCTCATCCAGTCCTTCCATTAACCATCCATTATCCAATATCAATCCAGGCGTGCGGTCATTCATGAAAATACGAAAGGTCAATACAAAAACTCATTCCACTTTTAAAAACCAAAACAATCAACCAATACATCCTGTTTCTCAAGACCGCTAACCACAAAATCGAACCCAAATTACTGCATCAAAAAACATTTTCTAAAAGAACAGTCATTTCAATGAAAACTCACTTCCATGTTATTCACATCAATTTCAAAACATCTCATCCCATTGAAACACCTTTTAATAGTTTAGAAAACTCTTTTGGAAGAACTTTTTCAAACCCATCCTTGACGTAGTTCATGATTTCAAAATAGGTGAAAACAAACCATTCTCCATTCCAATAAAACTCTAGAAATTCAGTTCTCCATTTTAAAAAATCTATCAATTCCCTCTTTATTAGATAATCATTTCAAAAGAACATTACTCCTCTAAATACAAAGTCACTTTAAAACCAATTTTCCATGATTTCAAAACTAAAGTATGAGATAATGCAAGAGGAAACTAGTTTTAGTGGGTGACATGGACATATGGTTGGCGGCCATATTCCAATCACATCACAGTTATAGAGAGTGTTGTATTGAATATCCCTAGCTCCACCTGTCTTCCTAGGCCCTGTGAGTTCACCGAGACCATTAACCCAACTCTATTTTCATTTCCCCAAAGCATCATCAATCCATGAAATCCAAATGACTCATGTAAATCCAGACATCCCCTAATGACTCAAAACCCATCATGAGGTTTGGTGATTAGGTACAGTACCCATAACTGAAATACCAAGTCCCAAAAATCATATCTTCTGACTATCCCAACTATTCCCCAAATAATGCGACCCAAAGAGAGAGAACCTCCTCTGATACCATTTTGTCATGAACCAAATCTTGTTGCCACCAAATCCAGCACCAATCCCAACCCCTGAAAAGACCGAAAGGGCGTTCCCGATCCCCACGGGCTGCACAAGTACCTGGGTATCAAAAAAATGATAATTGTGAATTATTTTCCCGAGTTTAGAAACATAAAACAACAAACGAATCCAATATAACGAATCTGTATTTTTCAAACCAAAAAAACTTCTATAAAAAATCTGAACTGAATTACATATTTTATAACAAATCCACAATAATATAACAAAGGTAAAAAAAAAATAAAATGAAACATCACAAGAACCCTTATGGCAAGGGGCACCATCATCAAGCCATCACTACAAGACCTCACCACCATGGACCTGCTAGAAACCCCAACCACTGGAACTAAGAACTATACCCAAATTCTGAAAAAAAAATAACCAAGTCTTCTTACACCCTAGGGTGAATGTAGTGTTTGAGAAAATGATATGTAGTATACCACCACAAAGATATTTTATGCGATAAACATTCAAAGATAAAAATCATGCAATTTTTCAAAAATATGTAATTTTTTGTTACAATTACTAAAAGACTCAACTTAAAAAATCATTTTTCAATTTAGAAAATTTAGAGAATCAACAATTTTAAAATAAGTTCCCAAGATACGGAATTTTCCAGGAAAAAATACTGTATGCCGAAGGTAATTATGTAGGATCTAATAAGCACAATCAATATGAAATAACCCATAGGTACTACCTTGTTTTGGTTCCCAAGTACCTCGTATCTTGAGGAGAGTAACCATTAAAAGTAATCATTATCATGCACGAGCCACTAGTAGGGAACATAACCATAACCTAGTGGTCTCCAATTATCATCATCATGGCTGTGTTAGAGAATTATGAATCAATCATGCTTAGTGAAACTGAGGCAAAACCCCACAGATTCACTAGCATACTAGTACACATCTACCCACCCAGATTTCTGGGTTTTCCCCTTGTTCTCAAACAAGTTCAACAAATCAAGAAATATACTTTGAACATGAAAATAACATTTCCTCATCAAATATCCACCAATAAACCCCCATGTATACATCATAAGTCACAAAATTCCACTTTTTATTCAAATTGATTTTAAATCCGACTCACACCAAAATAGCTCACACCACTTTTCACATTTCATTAACACTTACACAAATACATTCAAAAAATTTATAAAACCATTATAATAATTTAAAACTCACATAACATTCCACTCACATGTTACATAAAAACCTTTTTAATAACCAAAATCCATTCTTCACATCACACTCACACAAAACATCCCACATCACTTTCACATCTCTTACACGCTGTAGTAAATCCTTCAAATATTATTGTAAAAAATTTCCAAGATGGAACACATCAAAAAACCGTCCCTATCACGTGTTAAATGGACCATTTCATAATATACACACACCAAAATATTTTTACAATATGGTTTTACCACTTACATAAATCATTAAATCAATCAAATCTTTCATAAAACAATTTCAAAGAGTATACCAAATCATTGCTCATAAAACCGATTTCAAAACCATATTTCAATGAGAAAACCACACCAAAACACTACCAAAGTATAATTGGAAGCCCTAGAGACATTTACAAAACCACTATCAAGTGTTATAAAATCACCTTGGATAATACCACGAAAGATACAAATGAAAATACCCATTTTTATAAAATGATCTCAAGAATCATAAAAAAGTTTTACACAACAAACCTATTCCAAAACCCCCATACAAGACCCACATGATCGTATGGCCTTAAAAATTAGAATTATAAGCCCCTTTAAACAAATAATAAATCAATTTCATATTTTATAAAAATACCAAAAAAGATACTACATGTGTTACATTTAAAAAGGTCACAAAATCAACAAAAATGAAATTATAAAATTTAATACTTAACCAAATCCCTAAAAAATGGTTTTATCACCACACACATCAAATGGGGAACATTAAAACCCATTAAAAAATAAAACTAACTCATCATGTAATGGTTAACCATGGAATCCCTTACCGAAAGTGTCGAATCCCCCAAAACTTTGTGTAAAACATCAACCGCACCACCACTGCACCACAAGGAAAATAAATCCAGCCCTAGAACCCAATATTTGACCAAAAGGACACCAAATCAAACCCTAGTATCGAATCATATCATATAAATATTTTAGAACCTAATGAAAGATATAGGAAACACTATGGGAAAAGGATGAAACTGAGAAGGAATCACTTAACTTGAAAAATATTGAAAAAATCACCCAAATCCACTAGTATATGAATTTGAAAATAGCACACCATTAAAGGGAGATTTTAACAAGGTTGAAGAGATAATTTAGGTACTATAATGGGGAAAAAAGAGTGAGGAATGAAGGATTTTTAAAATTATCAATTTACCTCTTCAAATCGGGGTGATTTGAGAAATTTAGAGACATTTCATCCAAATTTGTGATGAAACCGAGCTCCAAAGAGGAGGATGATAGCATGGGGAGCGTCTTGTGTATGTGGGATCGGGGGAGAGTTGGAATAACCGAAAAAACGTAAATAACGAAGGTGATATTAAATAATTAAGAAATATTTTTAATGCTAGAAATGGGCTATCGGGAAGGCCTAATCCCTTAAATAAAAACCCATATCCACCATGATTATGGATTCCTAAATGGTCCAAATTAATACGGTGGTGTTAATAGGTCAGGGAATGAAAAGAAGGAATTGGAATGGGTGAAATTTTTTGGAAAATGATGGAGTTATAAAGGAATCAAAATTTATTTTTAAATATGGAAATGAGCTCACAGTTTGACCCAATTCATGAAAACTCACCCATTCCTCCACAAAAGCTTGGGAAACCCCCTAAAAAATAATGGAAAATAAATGAAATTTAACTTTAAAATAATTCATGTATGAGTCTGGTGTTATACACCCAGTATGAATCTTCACATTCCCTCACAGTTCACATAACTAAGAATCTTTTTTTTCTTGTTTGAGGTTGACCATTAACACCTATTTTGTTGATAAAGTGTCCCTTCAGTTGGCATGGGGGTTGGAAAATTTTTTCAATTCAATTATAAAATATCTACGAGAAAAATTACACCATATATGAATTCCAAAAATACCCATACAAAATTATAATAAATTTATATATTCCTCATGATAAACAAATTTCTTCAAGCATTCTCCAACTCCTCATGAAATATATATTTTTCACATAATTTAATCAATTCTTTATATCATATCAAGCATGTTACAACCAATATATGAGTTATCCAACTACTATTTACACATTCCTTTAAAATTTAATATTATTTTAAAAATCATAAATGTAATAATGATAATTTATCATGTACGATAAAAATGTCATTAATTTAATTCATAACAATTATTTAATCATCATCACATCATCTTTACACACCCATACATATTGAATCATTGATAAAAAATAAAACACTTGGGATCACCAATATCCACTTTCATATTATGTGGTAAATATATATTCATATTTTTAAAGTCATTATGTGTGGTCAAATTTTCTACCCCTTATTGACAATAAAATGAAAAGGTTAATTTAGGGGTGTTCACATATCATCTGTAATCATTAAAGGTATTCAGGATTATCAACCCATTTTTAGAGATAATGATGATACCAAATGGTTAAATTATATATGATCCCATAGTTGTTATACTCTAAGTTAATGTGGGATAACCCAAATTAGAAAACATGAGAGATATAAACAAATTTTCTTTTGTTTCACATAAACTAACACACTTGTGATATCATTCTCAGAAATTATCCTTTGTATTTTAAGGAGTTGAAAATAGTTATAGTTGTTAATAGACATGTAATCCTTCACACTTCAAAAAACACATAAAAATTACAAGTTCAATATTTGTAACTCCCATGTTTTCACTAAATTATATAAACAACACCCAAACATATTATGTGAAATAATACAATCATAACAAAGTGTTGTAATTGTGATTATCATACCACAACCGTTATGTTTGAAATCGATCCATAATTTCTTAATTTTCTAGAATTAAATAGAATGAAATATTTTCCATGGTTTTTCTCTAATATATTTATGCTTCCATGAAATTACTACCTCAATATTCTCCTTCTATTCCCTAAATTTTAGTTAAAACATATAAAATATTTGTGAATAAGTATATTCATTAATGATTAATCATTTAGAGAAATTGGGGTGAGGTCTATTTCTTATCGTATAAACTTATTTCAATCCAGATCCAGATAAAGGTAAACTCTTCATGCTTACTCCATTGATATTAAAAATTTTACCATTTAAGGGTATCAAGGAATTCATGATCTCTTCAAATTTTATTATATATGGAACAGTTTTCTTCAAATTAAAAAGAAGTACACATTCAATCTTCTATTAAATCTCTAACTTATTAGTTAATTACACTTACCCTAGATATATGATAGAGAATTATTTTTGTAAATTCTAACACTTTTTTGTTTGTATACTCTGTCACAATATCATTTTTAGTAAAAGAATCCGCTGATTATTTCCCTTTGATCTTCAATAGTTATTTTTTCCCTAAAAACATGTCATTAATTTTTTATTAGTATATCCAAATATCCTATATGTTACACAATTTTTTCTAGTAGTTATAGGGTTACCATTTTTTGAAAACCTATCATGAAATTCAAATATTTAATCTTGGATTTCATACACTAAATCAACCTTTATATTTATTACGTAGATTTTTTTTTCAAATTTAGATAACTTCCACGAACACTTGTGTTTATAAATTTTATTCATATTTAAATAACATATCCTATAATTATATAGAATAAATATCATTTTTATTACATGACACCAATTTTATAATTAATCTTGGGTATATATTGATTAACAATTTTCTTGTCTTCCATTTTCTCCTGATACCCTAGTAAATGTTATTCATCTTTTATCATTGCCTCTACATATTTTGTGGAATTTTCTTCTCATAATCATATGTATTGTACATGTTTGGTATATAACAAAACTAATCATAAATATGTTAACATTTATATTAATAATCACATAAGTCATTAAGATACAAAAAACTATTTTTGATAGAATGTTTCTTATTTATCTATGTATTCTACTACAATTCATAGGATACATATTCACATTAGAAATAATCTCTATTAATAATTTATCTCAATATTTTCTAAAAACTAACACATTATACTAATAACCTAATTAATAATACCCAAATTTCCATAAATATCAATAATAACAAAAAATTATTTATTTCTCTTTTTTTACAATCTAGTTGGGTTTTACATATTGATGTTTTTGCATAATGTGTTTCTTTATTTTATTTTTTAGGGAATAATAATTCCCAATATCATCAACATATACAATTAATTATATGGTGTGTTTTTCATCACTATTCATCACATATATTTGAATAAAATTACTTTTGGAACATGTACTTAAAGATGAAAAATTACTAGTACAAAAAGAAACTTTTGTAACAAGTTTGTCCTATTTTAATGAGAATAAAATAGATGAATATTTATGTAATATAATTCACTTATTACCACTATAATGAATATTTTATAAATTAAGGAACATATCAAGAACATTATTTATTGTATGTCTTATTTTAGTATTTTATGAAGATTCAGTTTGTGTGTTCTCTAGATTTCTTAACACTGCCTTAAACTCATGAAATTTCAGATTTAGAGAGTTATTTATGTCTTATAGATATTTTACCAATTATTTATAGTTATTTTGGAAGTCTTTAATTGTAACTCTTTCATAATTTTCAACATTAATTACAATTCAAGACACTTCATTTTGAGGAAAAGTTTCTCTTCCACAATAAATTTATGTCGGCCACCACATTGAATCATCCATTTTTGAATCTGGTGTTTATTAATTTTATTTCACTCTTGTAAATAATTATCCAAATATTCAATTATCATTACCTTAAAATCTATATAATATTTTATATAATTCATATATTTTTTGTGTAGTTTATGTAAATCAAAGATCACTTTTCTAAAAATTTCTCAATCACTTATTTTTCAAAAAAAACCCAATCGAATTTTATCTTCATCAAGAGTGAATCACTATTTATCATTATTTTTCAATTTATAATAATTAACACTAAATGTAGATTTATGAGATTATTATACTGCACAGATCGTCTCTATAAATACTTTTTGAGTCACTACTTTCACACACACAATTCATGACATCACAATTTCAACATGGAGAGATGTTCGTTGAAAGGTAATACAGTTTATTCATTGGACTCAAAAAAGTAGTGTGAGAAGTCTAAATATTTAAAACACCATATCTAAGGGATTATCCATATACCATTCTTCCTTTTATTGCTATAAATTTTCATTATATACTCTCTTTATGTACTCAAATATGTAAGTGAAAACATTGAAAAGAACATTATTTATATAATCATTAACTTCTGAATAAAAATAACTGAGTGAATTAATAATCTCTTCTACATAAATACTTGAAATAGAATCATTTATTTGATCATTATAAGATAACTTTACAATGAAATAAGATAAACAACCACTATGACTACATTCATTTTGTAGTATATCTACTTTCTTCTTCAAGCTATTTTTAGCATTCTTCCTTCTTTATTCTATCTATTCATCATGGTTTTTTAGAAATGTTCTTGTTTCAAAGTGACAGTGATAGGGACTGAATTTTCCATATAATGAAATTTTGATACATTAAATTCCTATTTTTTTTATAAAAAAAATTAGATCAGCATGTTAGATCTAATTAGAGGTGGAACCATTTCTATGAAACCAAATTTTTATCTATTGGATGGTGTTCGTACACATTGGGGGGGGGGGTCATGGTACACATGTTTAATCAATTTATTTTATTTTTATTTTACCCCCCTTTAAATTTAAAAATATACACCTATTATAATGAATATATCTTCCATATAAAAAATCAAAAGTATACCATATTCCTGGAAAAATCAAATAAAGCACCAAACATAGTATTTTAACGATTCATTCCCCTAAGGTGGGTGACTATGAACATTGTTTATTCACGATGATATATGAAAAATATTTTAAACTAGTAACGAAATGTGGTTACAAATACTAATAATCTCCCATGATGGTTGTTAGAAAAACTCCCATAATTATTGATCAATAAAGAATGTAGTGGGTTCTCACGTGTTGGGATATTTTTACTGGAATCCCTCTAATGTTCATTATACTGACTACCTCCAGTTGAGATACCTTTTTTAAATTCTTTATTTGATTATATTATTATCCCAATAACTCAACAATGGTCTTACCAACATTCTATTAATAGTTATTCTACAACTTCTTCCAACTGATTTAGTGCACATGTTGGCTTTTTATGTTTCAGTCCAATGTTGCCTAATATTCTTCTTAGCCATTGTCGGCCTTTCATACCATCATTGAAAGACTTTAACATCCACTAAATATAATCATTATCATTGTATGAAAGTCGTTTCAATATTTTATTTTGAATGATTATAAGATATCACTTACCCTATAGGTCACAATTATATCCGAATGAATAATTTCTCCACACGTTTCATTTAATTACATGAAATTTATTATTTCATGTCTTTTATAATTATTCATGTTTAATCCCTAATATTTCGTTGTATGTTTTTAAAAATTCCCCCTCACACATTATTATATCAGTCTCCTTCACGAGGCACCAAACGACCTCCCCATATTTCATTCATTCACAAAAATTAAAATCTTGTGGTTTATGTTAATGTACTAATATTTACAAAAATATATCATCAAATCCTTTTTATTCATCACAAAAATATCTTAGTTCATGGTACCTCTCATTTCTCATCATACATATACAAATGTTTTATCCTTCTATTGCCTCATGTATGTGTACCTAGGATCTATTCTCCATTAAGAATTGAATCTCATATAATCAACATTTATTCTTTATGTAACTGGATCGAAAAACTCATTCTTATTTATGTAAGGTTTTATATTCCAAATATATCTACATGATGGTCTTCTAATGTGTACTACATAATCTCTCTTCTATGGTATCTTGGTTAATTTTTAAAACTCATGTCTGTGATAGTTTCAAGTTAAGAGGGCATGTTATATCCTTCCTCATGAAAAAAGAGTGATTCATAGTGATCTATTTCACAATATAAAATAAGAGCCTCAACATCTATATTTTCAGTAACCTTTATCTAGTCCAAGGTCTTAGAATTTATTAAAGTTGAGAACCACCTTCGATCCATGTTTTCATTGATTTAAATTCCTTATTTTTATGCCAGGTTAAGGGTGACATTAATATACCTGAATATATCATTGTCTAAAATTTTTCAATGGAGTTTTTCAAATATAATTAAAAACTGAAAAAGGGGTTGTATATTTCTTCATGCAGTTTCCACATAAATATAATATCTGTTGATTCCATTATATTTCCAAACCTTATGTGTGGCCTACCATTACAAATGTTTCGTTATTTGTGGGTTAACCTTACCTAAGAAGAATTAACTCGGCTTAGTCTATGTTTATTCATGAAAGTAATGTTCTATGATACTTTGATTGTGTTTAAATATCCGGGATAATAAAACAAAACATGAATGTTTTGACTTGATCATCTTGATGTGATGACATAAAGAATACTAAACTCATTAAAAAAAATTTAGGATGAGGTTTAAGGTGACATGTCATTCATAATAGAGTAAGCCAAAATAGACTATAAGATTCCTTTTTTCTTTTTTTTCATTTAATTGTTAATATATAGTACCGTGATGCTCCATGTCCCACATCAGATATCCACATATTAGAGGGCTTCTGTATAAAACTATCCATTACTTCAACTATTCTATATGACACATAGGTCGGAATATAAATACATTTTCGCACACTAAATGGATTGAGATTCACCGGTTTATTCCCTTGTGTTCCACTTTGTACTCTGTACATGAACTCTATTCTTCTCATGCACTCCCCTTAGGTGCTATGCACCCATAGTTCCTCCAGGAGGTGCTCAATGTTCACTCCACTCAACCACTACCTTGGATACATATATGTTCACCCTACCGACCAAATTAGTGGATACGAAGTCCCTTTGGATTGATAGGTGGTTGAAATATTATTTTCAAATCACGTAGAAAATATCCACGTGGAAATTGAGAGAATAAAATATTTCCAATAATACCCTTCCAAATAATTCTTATCACATTTCACATTCCTCATAAAAAATAAATTTTCCCAGCATTAACTAATTCCTCATGAAAAATATATTTTTCATGGTCATAAATAAATTAAACATAATTTCATAAGAAAGTTTCAAAAATTGAACTAATTATTAAACTAATATTGACACATACATTAGAAAATTAATATGAGTTAAAAATTCATCACTATAAAAATGATAATTTCATAATCATGTCATCCAAATCCATTAAATTATTTTATAAAAATTCTCCATGAATCACCATTTCATCTTCACTCACTTACACATATTAAATCGTTGATAATAAATGAAACACTTGGGATCTCCAGTACCCCCAATTTTATTTTATATTTAATATGTCTTCAATTTTTTAATGTAAATATGTATTCTAAATTTTCTCCCTTATTGATATTCAAATTAAAAGGTTAATTTAAGCGTTTTCTCATATCCAAATTTTCTATTCATAGAATTGAATTTTAGGTTCCCATTTTTTATGATAAGGATAATACCACCTAGTTAACTTATCAATGATTTTTTAGGTGGACTACTCTTAGTATATGTGTGCTAACCTAGTGTAAATAACTATAGAGATATATCCAAGGTGGTATATATAATCCATAAACTACCATGCATGGGATATCGTTCTTGGAAATCCCAAATCTCTTTTAAGGAATAGAAAACCATAAGATTTATTAGTGGAAATTTTATTCTATACAATTTAAAAAACATATAATAAATTTAATGTCCGAGTTATACAAATCCCCCACTTTCTCAACTTTTCTTTAGCAACACTACCCCTTAATAAGTGATATAGTACTATCATAAAATTGGTTATAATTGTGATTATCATTCCTCAAACCTCATGTTTGAAATCTGTCTAGAATTTATAGATTCACTATAATTTATTAGAATGAAATATTCTTGTTAAGGTTCACCACCAATATCTTCATGCTACCCATTAGTGATATTCTGATGATTCACCTTCAATTACCAGTATGTTAGTTCGATACACATAAAATAATAGGGAATAAAAATATTATTCAATTATTTTTCATGTAGATCCATAGCTATAAGATTTATTTCTAATCCTTGAAATATATTTTAATATAGCTCTAAATTAATTTAAATTCATCAAGATTACCCCTTCATTGAATTTGGAAATTTTATCATTAATGCGTAGCATGAAATTCTTTATCACTTAATCTTGTTATGATTGAAGTTCTACTTCTTAATTTTTGATTACTTTAGTTTTTGATGTCACGATCACTCTCTTGATACTTTCTTTACTAAAGTTTTATGCCCCATGTTTTTTAATATGTTTTTTTAGAAAAAATTAAATTTTTCAAAAAATATACAACATTATAATGTATTATGAAAAAAAACATTAATTATTAATTACTGTCATTAGATTGATCATGTGTTAGAATAATCATATTTACGTTTAATCAGATCATGAGTTTGACTTTTTTCTTCCCTATCGTACTTAAGTAGTCATTAACATGAAACTGTTTCTAGTACCGACATAATCTCACTGATACTCATATTGAATCTTGTATTGAAAAATGATATGGACGGAAATAATATTATAATATAATTATAATCAGAATAAATAAGTCTTATTTTAATCATAAATAATAATTTTATCACAAGAAGTGTTGTAAAAAAATGACAACATAAAATCAGTTATTCAGGAGATTTATGAGTTATCAAAGACCTATCTTTTTAAGGCTATTGCATCTAACTCAGAAATATGACCATTGGATCATCACCTATAAATAGCTTTTCATTTGATCATCTACAAGTTTATCACATTCACAACTCAATAGGATCTATGTGAATATCCCATTCCAATGTCATTTTAATACTTTAGAGTGTTATAGTTATAATGAATCATTGTTAGGTTATTTCCATTAGAACATTTTTATTTTATAATCACACAACTGGTAATTTTTATGATCTAGGGTTTATGGGGATTTGAAGATGGTGAATGTGATCCATTGGTTTGAGGGATTTTGACGATTGGAAGACGTAATCTGTCCATCATGTTGAGGGCTTCTAGGGATATAAAGATAGATCTTTTTCTGATCATCTTATTAATGGGTATCCATGAATTGAAAGAATGAATTTACAGTAAGTTTAAATTTTCGATACCTTTATTCAATGTTATTAACTACCTTAATCATTAGGATAAATGAGTTAAATATTATAATATGGCTTGTAAGTAATTAGTACTTTTACCACCTATTGCATTGCTTGTTTTTAAAATATTATCCCACTTTGTATGTAATAGAAATTTATTCGTTATACTTATCTTTATACACAATTTTTTTTATCAATGTAACTATGACTATGATAAAATAATCCATTAATATAATTGGATAAAATATGATTCCAATACATTCACTCTAATCTTTATATTAATTCTAATTCTGATAATATTACTTTAATATCTATTTTTTTATTTTGTTTAAACCTTTTAAAATAAAATTCCCCCCACTTATATGTATATCCATATAACATACTTTTATTATCCTAAAATTGGTACAAGATTTGGTTCTAATTCTTATGTACTTGCTAATTTTTTATTTTCTTTACTTACGGTAAGTTGTTTATGTTTTTTTATAAAATTTATATTCATAATCATTGTTAATCTAATGTTTATTCATAGAAAAGTGTTCATGTTGTTTTTGATGGATTGTATGGATGTTAGATATATTATTAATATTAATCCTATTTTACCACCTATTTTTATGATAATTACTATGTATATTGGAGATATATACTGAAAACATTTTTATTCAACATTGGATTTGATAATTTCTTAAAGTTTTCATGAAAATAAAATATTATAGATAAGGATGTTTATTACTTTACTAATGTTGATAAGCTAGAATTTCATTTGAGCTACATAGTTTTAAATACGTTATTATGATCTATGATGAGGAACATCAATATTTATATATAATCTTGTAAATATTCCTATAGTATTTGGAGTAAATTATATGTAAAACATTTTGTTACATACAGTGTTTTGGAAACAAGAAGATCTATTCTTAGAGATGACTACCAAGACTTTGATTTTATACCTGGAGGGTAAGTTTCCAAGATGTATCAAAGATTTATGAATATTATAAATTCTTTACAGACTATTGGGGAAAAGGTATTGAATATGATATTTTAGTTGTATGGATTATAGACATAATTCATAAGGAGTGGGAATAAAAAAGATGATTTGTGGGTGATACAAGAAATATTAACAATCTTACCATTGATGACATGATTGGTACTCTTATACAATACGAAGGTAGACATAAGAGAGATGATGAGAAATTTAATAATAAAAATGATCTTGTTTTATTGGCTACAAATCATACTAAATATACTAAAATACAATCAGCTGAGGATGTTGTGAAACCTTAAAGAAAGAAGAAAGTCATTGTTCAATTAGATTATAGTACATCAGAACATTCTGATAATGATTTAGGTAATCTCATAAGAAGGATGAAAATAGAGTTGGGAACAAAGACTTCTAATAAAAATATAAGAAATTTCATAAGGATAATGGTTACAAGAAGGATTCTGAGGTCAATTTCTATGAATGTAAGAAATTAAGACATATTTGACTTGATTTTAAAATGTTCAAATGTAAAGATAGAAATAAAATAAATTTATACAAAAAACAATACTAATTACAACAAGTGTAAATCTAACAATGTTTTAAATTATTTTAACACCTGGAATTACAGTTGTGGAGATTATTTTGATAATTCTTATGATAATGAATGTCTTGGATAGAGGAACATTTTTCTTTTTTCTAAAGTCCCTATGAAAAATCAATACATTATAGAAAAGGTATAAACAACAAAATCCCTTAAATTCCTTTTAATTAAATGAAAATTAACCTAAATGAGATTATGAGAAATGTTATACATTTTAATGGATAATCATCCTCATCCAGAGACAATAATACTTTACCAACTTACGATGATGTTTCTTGTTTTATATATGTTTTAGAAAAAAATATTACGATTGGTATAAAAAATTGTAATACTAAAGCTGAACATTATAAGGTAGATTTGAGAGTAACTGTTTTTACTAATGAAAAATTAAATCACTCTAAATATCATGATAAAACTAATTTTGAAATATATACTATTTAAAAAATATTTTGAACATTTCATTTATGAGAAAAACACACTACAAAATAATTTTTAAACAAATATTTCCAAAACTATTACCAATGATGATAATAATTTAGTTTTAAAAATAAAATATGAAATTTCCAGTTGAAAGATACATTTAACCAAGTTTACCATTGGGAAGGAAATCTATGATAAAATGTATAAACAAACATGAAAATATAGTGACCATACCACAATGGGTTTTACAAGTATAATAAATATTTTTAGTAATTATTATTTTGTTCCTAATTATATACATTTTTTCACTAAGATTAAAAGTGGTGGTTACTGGAAGAAGAACTATTATTTAAACAAAGTAATATCTCCTGGTTTTCAAAAAGAATAATTTTCAAAAAACAACAGTTACCCAAAATACTATAATTTGATAATAGCAGACCCAAGACGTTTTAGGTTCCAAAAAAACTAATCTTTTTGTTTTCCAGAATGTAATGAAATTACGATGACAAGAAAATTTGGTACATGTAGAGTGGCTATTCCATTAACATGACTATAGAAAAAAAATATCATCAATAAGTTAATCAATATGAAAGGAGGTGATTTAATATTAAAAGATAATTCTCTCGGATAGAATATCAAAATTGGTAACATTGTCCTTCTTAAAAAAGATCTTATTTCAAAAGTTTTATTTTTTGAAGAACATAAGAACCACCTTATGAAATTATTCCAATTATATGAGGAAGGATAAATTGTAAACATTGGGAATAATTAATTTAATTTTCATAGTTCCTAGAATTAATTTATTATTTAATCCAATCAGTATGTGAATGCTTATGCAATAAACATTGAATACCCTATGAGCCAAGACTTAGCTTTCCTTAGTGCAATGGAAGATAAATCATGGTTATGTTATAGAAGGTTAAGAAACCATAAACTAAGAGAAATATATAATCTTACTAAGAAAGGAAATATTAAGGATCTATTGAGACAAATGTGTTATTCATGAAAAATCATTAACACATGTCAATAGGGTAAGAAACATAATTCAGGTTTAAAATTTATTAATGAAGTTAAAACATATTATGATTTATAGTTGGTGCACATGGAAATATAAGGTCTTATAAAAACTAGAATTATTAGTGGTGAAAACTATATATATGTTTATGTTTATTACTATATGAGATATACATGGTTATATTTTCTTACAATGAAATTTGAATCCTTTAGTCATTGATTTATTTTGTATATGATGTTAAAAATGATAAAATGTCTACATGGTAACAATTCATAGTGGCCATGATGGATAATTTGAACATGTTTTTGAAAATATGTGTAGTAAGAAAGGTATTAAACATTAATTTTCAACATATAGAACACGAATTAAAAATGGTGTAGTTTTTAGAGGAAATAAAATTATATAAAAAATAACCATGACCACGTTGAGTGAATATTTGGTTGCTAAACATGGTTAGTACTCTTTTCTACACTATAAATAAATTTTTAATAAGACATTTTATTAGTAAATCCCCATATGAGTTATGGAAAATAATACTAGAAAATGATTCTTACATCAAAGTATTTGGTTTCAATGTATTCATCTTGAATACTAAAGATAATCTTTATAAGGTCTCACTTTGATGCAAGGATGGAAAACTTTTAGGTTATTCCACTACTATTAACACTTATAGAGTTTTTAATAAAAAATATTGTACTTTTTGAGAAAATGGTGCATGTTATGTTTGACGAAAATGATCCCTTTTTTTAAAAAACATTAAACAACATTATTTGATGTTATTTATTTACCTGATTTTCAAGGTTTGTTCGAAATTTATTCTCGTAAGGAAATAACATAAGAATTATTTTTTTATGTTATCCCTCAAGAATATTTTCATACTATTGTAGAACAAATGGATTTTGAAAACCCAATAAGTACGTTGTTTCTCAATAATTATCCTCGGGAAAGTATCATTTGGGATATAGATCAACCAATTATAAAGAGAAGTTCTATATGAAATGAAATTGAACATATAGATTTCTTTATCCCAATTTGAAACTATAAATCCTAATGAGTATTTAAGTGATGATGATTTTATTAAGGTAGTGAAATATTAAAACAATGGGTTTTAAATGAAAAAGTATGGAATTTAGTTGAATGACATATAGAAACTTCTATAATGTGAGTAAAATGGGGTTTTTCTAAATAAATATGATGAAAATGCAATAAAAATTAGAAATACATCAATACTTGTTGTTTAAGGTTATAACCAAAAATAATGAATATATTTTGAAGAAACTTATTCACTAGTAGAAAGACCTGATGCTATTTAAATGCTTCTATAATTTACATCATTATTTAATTTCAAACTATTTAAAATCAAAATGAAGTGTTATCTTCTTAATGATTTGGTTTAGGAGGGATTTCATATAATAAACCCTCTGGTTTGGAAAATAAAAAACATTTAGAATATATTTATAAAAATACCATAGAATTATATGTACTTAAACATTCCCCTAGAGCTTGGTATGGTAGGTATTCTAGATTTTTGTTAGAAAATAGTTTTGTTTTGGGAGCTATAGATCCAATTATTTTTATAAAATTTGTTAATAAACATATAATTATTTTAAAATTTTATGTTACTAAAATTATATTTTTTCAACTCTAAAATATTTAACAGATTCCCTTGGAGATATTATGATGTAAGAGTTTGAAATGAGTATGATGGGTGAGTTAACATACATTTTAGTTTTACAAATTTCACAAAAACCCAAAGGAAAATTTTTATCTTAACATAAGTATATAAAATATATTCTTATGAAATTTGGGTACAACATAACTAAAAGTATTAGTACTCCAATTAGTACCTCCAATACTTAGATCTTGATAGAGCTGGGAAGCTAGTCGATCAGAAAACTTTTAGAGGTATGATTGGAAGTTTACTTTACTAAATATCGTGTCATCCAGATTTAATGTTTTTATTATTATTATGTGTAATATATCAATCCAATATAAAATAATCATATATTATGTCCATAAAATGAATATTCCATTATCAGAAGGTAATTATAGATTTATTCTTATTATATTATTTTGGAAATGTTTTGGAATTTAAATGTTTTCAATTGATGACTTATAGAATGGATAGAAAAACAGTATTGGGAACTTTTAATTTCATTGGAGATTTTTTAGTTTCTTGGTCATGTGAAAAACAACACTCATTAGAACATTAAACTACTGAAAATGAATATATGGCTGCTAGAAGTTTTTATGCTCAATTGTTGGGGATGAAATACACACTCCAAGACTCTGACATGTGTTTTACTAAAAAATAAAAACATTATGAAAATAGATGTTACATTTACTTTTTTAAAAACCCATCACATAACTCAAATGAAAATAAAATAGATATAAGACAACATTTCCTCTAGGATCACACACTAAAAAGAGATATAATATTACAATTCATCAGAACGCAAAAACAATATGCTGATATTTTTACAAAACCCCTTAGTTTCTATAGATTTGAGTATATTGAAAAATATATGAATGATAAATGAAAATTTATTATTCATATCTACTTCTATATGACTTATATCCTTACATTAATATACTCATTTTCCTAGAGAGGGGAGCATAAGTTTATGTTATTCAGAAATTTTTTAATTTTCTAATTTTTTTTCTAAATTAGTAGTTTTCTAAAAATTTTGTACTGTAATTATTTTTCTAGAATCAAAAAATTATAAATTTTCAATGTTACAAGTATAAAAAACATTTTTAGGACTCGGAAATTATTGTAAAAATGATTTGACTCCCAATTTATTACAAACATTATTAGTTTTTTAAAACTATTGTATTAAATTTTTAAGGCTATAATATTTAGTTTTATATTAAAACTTTCATAAATTTTTTTTCAAGATAAAAATATATTAATTAGGCAACATTAAAAAACTATCATAATTTTTTTTATTTTACAAAAATGAAGAATTACAAGTTAACCATACTGATAAAACATTCTACTCTGAATATTAATCATTTCTTCTTTTAGTTTTTCAACATTTCAATATATTAGTTAATAATTATTTTTGTTATATTACATTTTCTTTTAGCAAAAAATTTTATTGGTTTTTCAAAAAATTTAGTGTTTTTATAATTTGAATGATTATCAATGGAATAAACAATTTAAAACCTATATAATTTATTAAAGTATTTAAAATTTTATCGATTAAATATCAACTATCTTATTAGAAAGAGTTTTAATATAAATCATTTGAATAATTAAAAATGATTAACTATCATCCCCAACACCTATATAAGGGTCATTCACCCCATGTCCCACATTGTTTTTATAGATTTCTCACCGAGATCACACACTTGAAGGACCTCAATCTGATCACTAGTATCAGATCTCATTATAATGAAAACAAAACAAGATAATGAAAAGTAGTACGTTTTCAGGGAAATAATATTCAAATGATCACAGTTTGATAAGTTCAATTAATCTCCCAAAAGTATTATTTCATTTTAGGGATGGTAATATTTTTGTGTTGAAATGTATATTAAATATTTTGATCATTACTATCTTTAAATAGTTACAGAGGTATATGATTCCATATAGTTCTTTAAATAAGATGGTAAGGATAGGGATTCCTTTACCATGTTTGGAAGATGATACAATTTAAATTTTAAAATAGTATCAGGCCTGCTTTATGTTTATTCAAAAGGAGATGATTAATTACCTTTTCACAATTTACCAAACAGACATAGAACTTTTGAGATGAATAGGAATGAAGATACATTATTTTCTATCTATATTAAAGTTATAAATGTTTCTCAAATGACACCATCAAATAGTTTAATTTAATTATGGAGGCAGGGATATCTTATCTATAGGAATGGTGGTTGGGATACGTTGACAGGGGCTGATGTCATTGATCTCAACTATCTTGTCAACATGGGGAAGGTATATTTGGTGAAGTTAATTTTTATTATAGGGGAAACTATAAAATCCACTTCATTAAATTCAAATGTTATAATGTTTCCAGCTTTTATCTGCAATGTGATTGTAAATTTTATATAGTTTTTTAGTGTTAAAACCAAATTGTACCCATTCATAGATAAGATAGTTTTCATTCGTGAAGATAAAATGTCGATGATGAAATTACGGTTTGATTCATAGAAAAATAATATTAAAGACATTGTTGAAGGATCTATGTCTGAATTCTAACCGTTGATGAAAACTAATGATTAAAATAATGAGAATAAAAAGGCTAAAAAATATCCTCTTGTCAAGAATAATAAATAAAAGCCAGTATCATTTGATCAGTATAATAAGTTGATGAAACTTAAAGTTCAAGAGAATTCATGGGTTCCAAAATTTAGTAATGATCCTTCCGTGGATTGGGAATTAAAAATTTAGACATAAAAATATTCTAAGGAATAATATTAGGGAAATAAGAAAAGAAAGATATAAAAAGAAGATATAATTTGTAACACCCCAGGTAAATAAAGGATGTGAAATTTTTATATTTATCCCTATTTTAGAATAAAATGTTAATATTAATTTAAAGGGAACGCTATGCTCGATGACTTACCCAATACGCAACAATGAGTTCCTTTGAAATCTTACGTTGCACTCTAATAATAAAATAATTTTATTTTAAATGGTAGTTAACACCTAGACGTTGTAATGACAGGAATGAATGGAACTAACTAAAAAATGATTATATATGTTTGTCAAATATTTTTACTTTTTACAATTAATTTTAGAGTATTAAAAATGCAAATGAATCCAATTTTAAGCATAAACAATCTAATATTCTTTAAAAGGTCGATTAACCGCCTTTTGATGGAGAACCCCTTTTAAATCCACCTTTTGACATTTTTATGTGTTATATTTGAAAAAATAAAATTTTCCTTTAGAATATGGACATCAAAATTTATTTGTGTAATTTTTTGGTATTTTTCCGATAAAGTTCATTTTTTATTGAATAGTGTAAAATGTTGTATTTTAACTCAAAACCTATTTTTAATATAATTTATTTATATGATTAGATTAACTTTTGAATTGTTTTTAAAGTGAAATTAGAATATATTTTTACCGTTTAATCCAATAGTGGTCAGTGGAATTAATTTCACTTTGAAATTGGACTTAAACTAGTGTCAATCTTTTAATAGATATTGTTTCTTAAAAACACGTGATTTGTTTTGAAAACGAGAATTAATTATTAAATTAATTAATGCAACTTATATGTTATGAATTTTTTAAAATAGATATCATTTTTTAATTCATAATATCAAATATTTCTTTGGGTGAATTATTGGTATTTTTCTGAAAAACATCAATTTTTTGATGAATAGTGAAACCTCTGAGTGGTAGTTTAAAAACTGATTTTTCATTTAAATGAAACTTTACCACTTATGTGATTTTAATTTCAGAAATATGACATACATGGTTTTCATTAGGATGAAAAATTTGGTTCAATGGGATTAAAATAATTTTTTGGAGAATTGTAACTTTTAAGTATTAATTGAGATTAGAGGCAATTAGTGTAATTTAAGGTAAAAATAATGTTTTAAAAATATGAAATGAACATGACACATGTCCTACCCTTATTAGATGAGTCCTGGACGACCAATAAAATCCATGGTTCAACTTGGGGACCCCATGGAGCCACTTTGGTAGGAAAATGACATTAATACCATTTTATTTAAAGTTAAAATTAAAATGTCACAAACATGTATTGTTTTACTAAAAAAATATTACATGGGGTTATACAAGTCATATTTTTGACTATAAATATTAATTTGAAATATAAAACTATTTCCTACATCATGATATTTTTTTTATAATTTTTAGACATTAAATACATTGAATTATTTATGACACCATGATGATGCAGCGATTACCTCATTATTTAACGATTTAAATAAAATGAAAAGATAATGTATGATCTAAGACCTAAATATGTAAAAAACCTATTGTATGTGTGTATTTATAACTATTATCACCTTATCCTAGAAATATATAATTGTGGGACCTTTAAAATCCGAAAATCATTTTATAATAATGTCACTTTTCAAGACTTTCCAAGAGTGCCCCTCCTCTCCTCTCATAAAAGGCCCCCACCTCGACCACCTTACCCACACATCTCAAGCCTTTGGATTGGACAACTCCTACCCATTTTGTCTCTCCACATCCATATAATACTCCTAGAATCCTCACATTAGGCAGAAGTCTTTCCTAGGAAGCCTTTGAGCTCAAATCAAAAAGAGTTTCCCCGATTTAAAGGTAGTGTCTTCTCTTGTGTTCTTATGTTTTATTTTGCCTCTCCAAACCCCTAAATTTTTTTTATTCCTTTCTTTTGTAAAAACAACAGTATATTAAATATAATAGGATGTTTTTTTGAGGATGATTCGATCTACACTAACACACACCTCTGTCTAATGGTTAAAGAACATACTATTTCCGTGGATGGTGAATTACTGCCTCACGAAACAATGATTGTTCAATCTTCTCATACCACCACTCATGGTGGCCATTATGATGGAACCATATTTATTTATGATATATATTATATTTATTCCCTCTATATTCTTCTGTATTTTATAATTAATACATACCTTTATTCTTTTCACATTGTGAAAATGCGATAATTTCATTTGAGGAAGTGTGGGCTACCGCCCCCTCAAGTGACGTGACTCATTCATGCAATACATGGAATGTATAAAGAATGAAATTGATGAACTTATGTGATCTGTATAACATATATATTATAATGGAATTATAATATATATATATATATATCTCAACTAGTTTTAATTCGATTTATGTGCCAAAGAAATGAAAGTAGAGTTCATGCGTACATATGGATTACCGTCTCCATGAACAGTACATTTCATTTCTTTTCTCCAAATGTTATGTACTATTATAAGTACAAATATATAATGTATATATATGTCATATATTACATCTAAATGAAGTATATAATTCTGGAATTATAATATATATATCTTATTTAGTTTTAATTCCATTAATATGACAAAAAAATGAAAGTAGGGTTCATGTGTACGTACGACCTACCGTCTCCCTGAACAGTGCTTTTCATTTTGTATCTAAAAATGTTATGGAATAGTATAAAATGAATATTTACTGGATATATATGATATTTTAATCATTAATACTATTCTGGAAATGATTTACTACATGGGAAATCATTTTCAAACAAGTTCATTTTTAACTCATGCACCAAACATCGGAAAAAACGTCTGATATGAACTCACATTATTTAACAATTATTATAACATTATAATATGTGATATGAACTGAATAATAATCGTTAGAGTAGGTCCTTAAGAAATTATAAGTTGGCCAAAGTTTATTATTCAGTAATATTAAGAAATGAACAAGACAAGTCGGACTTGAGGTAAGGGATCCTACCCCTCTCTTTCTTTTTAAGTACGCTCTTTTATGTCATTCCTTTTAAGCTCATATTTCATATGATTGGGATGTTATTTTATATTAATATTGCTTTAATTTTTATGTTCATATGATGAGAGACCCTATTTTCCCTCATCAATCCATTTTGGATGTTTTGAGTGGTGCTGTTAGGCTGTCGAATTTTGGTAAGAGATCCAACCTCTCTTTTTTTAAGTACTATCCTTTATGTAACTTCTTTTAATATCCTCTTTGTTATGTTGGGGGATGTTCTTTTATATTCCTCTATCTGTAAATTTTATATTAATATTATGAGATACCCTATTTGATCTCATTAATCCATTTATGTATTTTTTAAGTGGCGTCGTTAGACTGCCGAGTTTTCGTAAGGGATTTTTCATCACTTTATCTCCTGTGATATTTATGCAACATTTTCCACCATTTCCTTTGAGTGGTGTATGTATTGCCCATTATTATACTATTTGTGTAATATAAATTCATTTTTGGGTATTTAAATTTTCATTGTATGAACCTTCTTCAATGGGGTGTACGTTTCAAATGTTACCCAAATCGGTAAGGGGACCTTTCACCCTCATCTTTTTTAAAAAGACTTGTTTTTTATGTCTTTTAAATTACATCTTATTATGTTGGGATATGTTCTTATATATCCTTATTACTGTAAATTTAATGTAAAAGTGATGAGATACCATTTTTATCTCTCATAAACTCATTTTATGAATTTTGAAGTGACACCGTTAGGATTTCGAATTTTTTCAAAGGAACTTCTTAACCCAATTTTGATTATATGGGTTAAACTTGTAATCCTTGAATATGTAGTTCTATGAATATGTGTGAATGAAATCTGATTTTTTTACACTTAATATCCACTTATATTTGGTGTATTCTTTTTTCACACATAATTATGTAATTTATTTATCCTTATTCAAAGGATACCGTCTTTATAAGGGATTTAGTCTCAAATTGCATTCCATTGAGAGTTAATTGTTTTTATGTGCCAATTCACTTTAATATGGTGTATATACTGTCCTTCAGAATATTATATCATTAATACCTTTATTTTAAAGATATTATAATGTTTTGATTAAATGTTATTCCTTTAAAAGCTTCAATGTGGTATGCGACACTTTGATTCATAGATCTCTTTATTAAATTGTTCTGAAAATAGTTTGGTAAATCATTGATTTTGTCGATTTCATGAAATGATATATTGTGATTTCAAATAAAATGTTAATAGGGAAATGTTTATATATGTGCTATGATATTTATAATGGTACTTGTAAATTTGACAGGTGTTTATGTGATAAACCATATGACAGGTGGTGACGTGAATACCAGGACGGGTGGGTATGTTATAATCTCCAATGCATTAGGTATGGAAGTCAGCCGTATGGCTATTCCATTAAGTGATATGTGTGGAATTAGACCACATGGTTACTCCATTTAAGTATGTTTATGTACCAAGTTACCTTTATATGTTATGTATATGTGTTTTATGGTAATCTTTTGGTTACAAAAGGGTATGTAATGATCTTTTATTCATTGCAGAGTTTATAATACTTCATAAAGGTGAACATTATTACTTTGATAAATAATTCATGGTTTACTTGTTGTTTTAAAAAACTAACAGTTTTCCCTCTTTGTGTATCCCTTACTGATATTTTTATGCTCATCCCATGTTTTTTTTGTTGAAATGTTTTTCTCAAGACATGAAGTTGAATATGGTCAAGGATGGCATCAAGGAAAAGTCAGGCTGTCTAAAATATGGAACCAGACATGTTTCTTTATAAGAGGTTTTATTTTATGGAAACTTAGTAGAAGTGACTACTTTGTAATCTTTTGAGATGTAATAGTTATGTCCTAATTCTCTAAAACACTAAACCTGAAAAGATGCTCAATGTGAATTATTCATTTAATTCAATATTAAGTAAGGTTTAAGGCCGGGGCCTTATAATTGGTTTCAGAGGGTGGTTTAGATTACTTTAGAGGTTAGAGTGTTTCTTAAGAATAAGTGACAAGTTGTGTATAACCACAATGTTTAGTATATTAGATGGAGTCATTGTTTTTTTTTTGAAATTAAAATTAGTTTGAGATAAATTGGATAACTATATATTAGTGTTTATCTTCCTCATTATTATATGATTATTTTACTGATATGATCACACTGACCTTTTTGGTTCAGTAAATGGCCGGATCTAGCGGGCACCAAAGTAACCGTGGATGTGAAGGAAATTGTGATAGTTTTCTGAGCGAGCAACTGAATTATATGGGAGCTACAATGAGAACTCTTGTGTTTATCGTCAACCAACTATCTGGAGTCATGAATGACCACTTAAACCTAGGTGATTTTTATAAGGAATCATATATGAGAGAAACAAATCCCTACAGAACTTCAGGTAATAATCATAAAGTTAAGTGTGTTCAAAAACCTATGTGTCAATGATGTGGAAAGAAACACCTTGGAAAATGTCTCAAAGGGACAGGAATATGCTATAGATGTGTAAATGAAGGTCATAAAGAAAAAACCTGTCATGGAAATGGGAAGCATCCAGTTGACTCGAGGAAAGGGAAATAAGTTCTTTATGAGGGATCAATTCAATGTTATAAATGTGGTTTGCATGGTAATTATCCAAACACATGTCCTATGAAGAAGTTTCAAGAATGGGATCACCAAGATCGTACAAATATTAGTTTACCAATACCTAATGCCATTCTGACTGAGGATGAAGAAACTGAAAATGACCAATCAAAGGTATGGATTATTTATTAACATTTGTTTTCCTATTTTGGAATCTTAGGATATGATTCATGATTTTGTTTGTAGGAAATAATCATTACAGAATAAGTTGGAAAGGAATGGTTAATGGATCATGAAGAATGTTGAATGAGTAAGAAGTCAACATAAAAAGGCTTCAAGAGTTATGGAGAAATTCTTAAAAGTATTAAGTCTCTATTGATGATGGGGTTACATTAGAAGACTTTTTATAATATGTGTAACCCTGATGTTTGATATATAAAAATTTTATTCAAGGAATAGTTATCTGTTCTTTTGTGGACATTGTTATAAAGAACCATTTGGGTTTATATAACCCTTACTTTTGGTGGTAATTATGGGTCACTATATGTTATGATGGGAAATGAAAGGCATAAGATAAAATTATGTTATGGTTATATTTGATTATTTTATCTCTTTTTGGGTATTGTTTTTAGAATTATATAGTTTGGAAAAAGGACAACACGCAGACTGTGTGACAACCCATCACATCGGACAAAGCTGCGGGAATCGAACCCACAACCAAAGTGCGACTGGTATTTATCGCCTACCACTGGACTACGTGAAGTCCCTGGTTAGTATGACTTATTATTTTTAGTTATATGATTTTATGAATTAATAGTAAGTTGATTTTGGGTTATCTATTGAAATTATTAACCTATCATGGGGGATATGTGATTAGGTTTATTACTTTTCAATATGATACTTAAAGAGAAACTGATGTTATTGGGAGATAAATTTTAATTGGTACTTTGGAAGACTATGTGATTAAATCCTTCAAATATTTCGGTTTTAATCTTAGTTTGGTTTACTTTGAATAATTTTATGGACAAATTGTTTATCGAATGGTCTTCATTTAATATTGGGTTTTGTTGGACAAATTTTGGAGATTAAGAATAGTTTTTTTTATGAAGGATTATCCTTTTTGGGTATTATCTGATCTCATACAAACCTTTGTGGTTTTAGTTTTGGTTAAAGTCTAAAGACATGTGTAATATATAGTCCTCTTTTATGGATTAGGTTATTCTCTAGAAGTTTATTATATTACTCTTAATGTGAACAAGTCTTCCTAAATACTCGTTGTTTGGGGAAAGTATGAGTTTGTGTAAGAAATCTAGTAAAAGTTCAAAGTCAACATGACAAGTAAGTATGTTTCCTTAAAATAAAAAATAAATTCCTCAATTAAAAGTAACTTAAATAAAAAAAATTGTCTATTAACTTTTCCTACTGGGAAATTGAATACCGTTTAACCCACCACAAGTTTGTGATTTTCTTGTGGTTAACTTTCTCCTAAACATGATTTCTATCACACTCCCTCAGAACATGACCCATTACTTTTTCTTCCATATCCATGTTTTCCTACATGGAATCCTAGTATGGGTTAACTCGGGTGACCTCTCTACTTCTCTTCGTTTCTTTTAAAGTGATTCTTTTACCGACGCTTGTTCCGATGTGGGACTTTCAATGATGTTTCCAAGCCCAATTTTAAAATTGCGAGGACGCAATTTCCAAAAGGGGGAAGGATGTAACACCCCAGGTAAATAAAGAATATGAAGATTTTATATTTATCCCTATTTGTGAATAAAATTTTAATATTAATTTAAAGGGAACGCTATGCTCGATGGCTTACCCAATACGCAACAACGAGTTCCTTTGAAATCTTACGTTGCACTCTAATAATAAAATAATTTTATTTTAAATGGTAGTTAACACCTAGCCGTTGTAATGATAGGAATGAACAGAACTAACTAAAAAATTATTATATATTTTTGTCAAATATTTTTACTTTTTACAATAAATGTTAGAGCATTAAAAATGCGAATGAATCAAATTTTAAGCGTAAACAATCTAATATTCTATAAAAGGTCGATTAACCGCCGTTTGATGGAAGAAATCTATTAAATCAACTTTTTGACAATTTTATGAGTTATATTTGAAAAAATAAAATTCTCCTTTAGAATCTGGACATCAAAATTTACTTTGTGTAAATTTTTGGTATTTTTCCGATAAAGTTCATGTTTTTATGAATACTGAAAAATGTTTTATTTTAATTTAAAACCTCTTTTTAATATAATTTATTTATATTATTAGATTATCTTTTGAATTGGTTTTAAAGTGAAATTAGAATATATTTTT
Source organism: Viscum album (assembly GCA_963277665.1). Lineage (NCBI taxonomy): Eukaryota > Viridiplantae > Streptophyta > Magnoliopsida > Santalales > Viscaceae > Viscum > Viscum album. The sequence continues at coordinate 1,505,969,385 of OY728136.1, read as the reverse complement.
ACCATTTAATCCAATAGTGGTCATTGAAATTAATTTCACATTGAAATTGGACTTAAACTAGTGTCAATCTTTTAATAGATATTGTTTCTTAAAAACACTCTATTTGTTTTGATAGAGGGAATTAATTATTAAATTAATTAATGAAACTTATATGTTTTGAATTTTTTAAAATATACATCATTTTTGAATTTGGAATATCATATATATCTTAGAGTGATTTTTTGGTATTTTTCTGAAAAACATCAATTTTTATGAATAGTGAACCACTAAGTGGTAGTTTAAAAACTGATTTTTTGTTTAAATGAAACTTACCACTTATGTGGTTTGAATTTCAAAAATCCATCATACATGGTTTTCAATAGGATTTAAAATTTTGTTCAATGGGATTAGAATAATTTTTTTGGTGAATAGTAACTTTTAAGTTTTAATCGAGATTAGAGGTAATTAGTGTAATTTAAGGTAAAAATAATGTTTTAACAATATGAAATGACCTTGAAATATGTCCTACCTTTATTTTATGAGTCATGGCCGACCAATAAAATCCTTGGGTCAACTTGGGGACCCCATGAAGCCACATTGGTAGGAAAATGACATTAATACCGTTTTATTTAAAGTTAAAATTCAAATGTCACAAACATGTTTTTTTTTTCTAAAAAAAATTTACATGGGGTTATACATTCATATTTTTGACTATAAATTTTAATTAGAAATATAAAAATATTTCCTACATTATGATAATTTTTTTTATAATTTTTATACATTAAATAAGTTTAATTATTTATGACACCATGATGATGCATCAATTACCTCATTATTTAACGATTTAAATAAAATGAAAAGATAATTTATAATCTAAGACCTAAACTTGTCAAAAACAAATTGGATGTGTGGATTTCTAACTAAAATCACCTTATCATCTAATAATATAATTTTTGGACCTTTAAAATCTGAAAAGCATTTTATAATAATGTTACTTTTCAATACATTCTAAGAGTGCCCCTCCTCTCCTCTTAAAAAAGGACCCCACCTTTACCACTTTACCCACACCTATCAAGCCTTTGGATCGGCCAACCCCTACCCATTTTGTCTCTCCACATCCTTCTCTTACTCCTAGAAGCCTCACTATGGGCAGAAGGCTTTCCAAGGAAGCCTTTGAGCTCAAATCAAAAAGAGTTACCAGATTTAATGGTAGTGTCTTCTCTTGTGTTCTTATGTTTTATTTTGCTTCTCCAACCCCCTAAACTTTTTTTATTACTTTATTTTTTAATATATATAATGGATATATATGTCATATATTACATCAAAATGATTTATATAATTCCGGAATTATAATATATACATCTCTCATGTAGTTTTAATTCCATTAATATGACACAAAAAATGACAGTAGCGTTCATGCGTACGTACGGCCTAACGTCTCCATGAACGGTGATTTTCATTTTTTATCTCCAAATGTTATGGAATAGTATAAAATGAATATGTACTGGATATATATGATATTTTAATCATTAATACTATTCTGGAAATGATTTACTGCATGGGAAATCATTTTCAAACAAGTTCATTTTTGACTCATGTACCAAACATCGGCAAACACGTCTGATATGAACTAAAATTAATAAAAAATTATTATAACAATATAATATGTGATATTAATTGAATAATAATCTTTAAAGAAGGTCCTTAAGAAATTATAAATTTACCAACGTTTATTATTCAGGAATATAATGAAACGAACAAGACATGTCGGACTTGAGGTAACAGATCCTACCCCTCTCTTTCTTTTTAAGTACGCTCTTTTATGTCATTCCTTTTAAGTTCATATTTCTTATGATTGGGATGTTATTTTATATTAATATTACTCTAATTTTTATTTTCATATTATGAGAGACCCTATTTTCCCTCATCAATCCATTTTGGATGTTTTGAGTGGTGTCGTTAGGCTGCCGAATTTTCGTAAGAGATCCAACCTCTCTCTTTATTTTTAAGTGCTCTCCTTTATGTCACTTCTTTTAAGCTCCTATTTGTTATGTTTGGGGATATTCTTTTATATTCCTCTTTCTGTAAATTTTATTTTAATATGATGAGAGACCCTATTTTATCTCATAAATCCATTTATAGATGTTTTAAGTGGTGCCGTTAGGCTGCCGGGTTTTCGTAAGGGATTTTTCATCTCACTTTATCTCCCGTGACATTTATGCTACATTTTCCACCATTTCCTTTGAGTGGTGTATTCACTGCCCACTATTATAGTATTTTTGTAATATAATTTTATTTATGGGTATTTACATATTCATTTTATGAACCTTCTTCAATGGGGTGTACGTTTCGAAACATACCCAAATCTGTAAGGGGACCTTTCACCCTCCTCTTTTTTAAAAAGACTTCTTTTGTTATGTCTTTTAAATTACATATTATTATGTTGGGATATTTTCTTATATATATTTATTGCTGTAAATTTAATGTAAAAGTTATGAGATACTCTTTTTATCTATCATCAACTCATTTTTTGAATTTTGATGTGATGCCGTTAGGCTGTCGAATTTTTGCAAGGGAACTTCTTATCCCAATTTTGATTATTTGGGTTAAACTTGTACTCCTTGAATATGTAGTTCTATGAATATGTGTGAATGAAATATGATTTTATTACACTTAATATCCACTTATATTTGGTGTATTCTTTTTTCACACATAATTATGTAATTTATTTATTCTTATTCAAAGGATATCATCTTTATAAGGGATTTAGTCTCAAATTACATTCCATTGAGACTTCATTGTTGTTATATGCCAAATCACTTTGATATGATGTATATACTGTCCTTCGGCATATTATATCATGAATAACATTATTGTCATGTGATTATAAAGTTTTTATTAATTGTTATTCTTTTAAAAGCTTCAAAGTGGAATGGGACACTTTGATTCAAAGATCGCTTTATTAAATGGTTATGAAAATAGTTTGGTAAATAAATTATTTTGTCGATATCTTGAAATGATATATTTTCATTTCAAATGAAATGTTAATAGTGAAATGTTTATATATGTGCTATGATTTTTATAATGGTACTTGGACATTTGACGGGTGGTTACGTGATAAACCATATGAAGGGTGGTGTCGTGAATACCTGGACGGGTGGTTACGTTATAACCTCCAATGTATTGAGTATGGAAGTCGGCCTTATGGCTATTCCATTAAGTGATATGTGTGGAAGTCGACCATATGGTTATTCCATTTTAGTATGTTTATGTCCCAATTTACCTTTATCTTTCATATATATGGGTTTTATGGTAATATTTTGTTTAGAAAAGGGTATGTAATGATCTTTTATTCATTGAAGAGTTTATACTACTTCATAAAGGTGAAAAGTATTACTTTGATAAAGAATTCATGGTTTACTTGTTGTTTTGAAAAACTAACAGTTTTCCTTCGTTGTGTATCCCTTATTGAGATTTTTATGTTCATCCCATGTTTTTTTCGTGAAATTTTTTTCAGAGGCCATAAATTTGAATAGGGTCTAGGATGGGATCAAGGAAATGTCAGGCTGTCTAAAATATGGAACTAGACATGTTTCTTTTTTAGAGTTTTTATTTTATGCAAACATAGTAGAAGTTTCTACTTTGTAATCTTTTGATATGTAATAGGTATGTCCTAATTCTATAAAACTCTAAACCTGAAAAGTTCCTCAATGTGACTTATTAATTTAATTCAATATTAAGTAAGGTTTAAGGCCGAGGCCATATATAATTGTTGAGATTTTTTTGAAAGGAGTGTAAAATGATTTTGAGAATCCAGTCCTTACGATATCTCACACTAATAAAGTAATTATAGAACCTATACTAGTTTTCAAATAAACTTATGTTGTTCATGGTGATATCCCTTTAAAAGAAGATATAGGAAAGAAAAATTTAAATTTTGAATAATTGGTTCCAAATTTACCTGAGAAATAATCAGAACCATAATCAACTGGAAAGGGTATCTTAAGAAAAAACAAATGGTTATATAATGTTCTTGAGAAGGATGTATAAGGAGGAGATGATAAATTTGAAAGAGTAGGAGAAAAATAAGTATAATTTTATGAATAATAATAGTAAAATGAATAAATGGAAGATGATGATGATAAGGAAACCCAAACAAATATATAATCAAATGAAAACAAATCATCAAAATCACCTAAATTTTCATAATATTTACCTTCATTATTTTATAAGGATAAAATAATCAGAAAGTACTCAAGGAGATTGGTCCTCATGAATAATGAAAGAAAATTCTTCTTTAATGAAATAAGAAAAATAACAACATTCCTAAATAAAAGTTTCAAACAATGATGAAATTGATAAGTATGTGGAAATTTTTGAATTTTAATATTATAATAAAGTTACAAAAAATGATGAAAATAATGTGAATGAAGTTGATATCAGAACCAGAAAAAAAACCTCCCCAAGTTGATCCAGATCAATCAGCCCAAGAAGATACAGTTTCACAAATGGGGTTTGATTATATTTTCCTTACCATAAATTGGATGATTGATCAAATTCCGTATCTACCAAACATAGAATCCAGAAGTATGTTTCATCAAGAATCTATAAATGAGAAATCGTAATCACTGATATTTCTATATAAAATTGGGATTTAAATAGAGATGAATTTGAATGTTTTTGATAAAAAGTTAAAAGCTCGAAATTCATCATACAATCAGATGGTGAAATGGTCTAATAAAATAGATACTGATGTTTTGTGTATGATGATCAGTTTCTAGAAGTAAATCAACTCTGGTTAGAAACAACTGATTCCTTTAGAACATTTTCATGTGAGATGGTGGGTAGAGTTTAATTTGATAAATAATTAAGAGACTCAACTAATGCTCAAACAAAAAAACTAAATATTATGAAATAATAGGTTCATATTATAGAATTATAGAATAGTTGTCTAAGGCCTTGTGAAGTTGAATTGATCCTTATTAAATAATAAGTTCAAAACATGATGTTGAAAGCTCATAAGTAGGGTATTTTTTAAGAAAGGTCATGAAGCTAAAAAACATTCAACACGAGTTAAAAAATATGAAGTCCTTTATGAAAAACCTCATGATGAAAGAAGGAATACATTAATTTTTTGAACTCTTGATATTTTTTTTATTAAACATTAGAATTATTGATGAATGTAATTATATTTTCACCTAATAATTTTTTTCTTGAATGTTTTCCAATTAAAATTGGGAATATATTATTTTATATTATTCATGGATGATTAGTTATATCAATTTTTTTAATATATCTTCTATCATTTAAGGATATATATAATTCATTCCTATTCTTTTTTAAAAAAACATAGGGAGAGAATGTTTTATTAATAAGTATAATGTTTATAAAATGGGGGATATGTTTTACATATATGGATATGTATTATATAATTATTATTTTTTAAAATAATTTCCATAATAATAAATAAATGTTAAAAACATAGGGGGAGTTAATTTGTAAATAATAACTTATTAGTTCTTATAAGAACCAAGGGTTGTGCATTTTAAAATTTATTTTTTCATTTATGTTTTTTTGTTTGTGTATTCTAAAAGGGGGATATTTTTATGTTAGATGTTTTTTTGATATCTTGTAAAGTTATATTTATTACTTCTTACTTTTCTATTCCTTTAGTTTTGGAAATCACAAACACTAACTAAAAAATTGATTAGTAACTTATTTTCCAATGTCTTTTAGTATGTTTTTTTAGAAAACAATTACATTTATAGTACAAAAAAAAAGATTTAATGTATTATGAATATAAAAATATAATTACTCATTAAAATCATCAGATTGAACATGTGTTTTATTAACCAAACAAAGCACTAATCAGATCAATTGTTATAATTTTTTATTGTTAATAATTCTAAAAACGGCATTACTATCAGACTGATTTGGTACTGACACAATCTTATTGAAACTCATAAAGATTATCATATTGAAAAATATTATGGAAGTCCACGAACCTATTAGTTATTTATAATTAGAATATAAAATAATTATTTCATTATTGAGGAATAACATTATCATTGTAAAAATGTTAATCCAAAAAAATGTTGAGAATTCAGTTCTGCCAATGAATTGTGTAATTTTAAAGAGCCAAATGTATGAGGTCATTGAAACTAACTCATAAATTTGACTCTTGGAGAATCATTAATAAATAGAAAATAATTTTAAGAGTTGGGAGTTAATCACATTCACAATTCAATCTATATAATTATTTATCTATATGAATATCTCATTCCAAAGTATGTTCAATGATTTAGAGAGTTTTAGTTCAAAGGAATCCTTGTTAAGTTGTTTCCATTATATATTTTGATTTTGAAATCACATGTATGATTATTTTTATGATGAAGGGTTTCAATGGATAGAAATACGTATGTCATTCATTGTATTAGGAGCTTATGGAGATACGAACACAGATCTTATTTTGGTCATCTTATCGAGGGATTTCCTAATAATGAATGATATACATTATAGTAAATATAAACCTATGTGTACATTTAGTCATGGTTATTGACCACATTACTCATATGGTTAAAATAGTTAAATATTTTAATATATCATGTAATTCATTTTTAATTTTTTCATCTATTTTATTATTTTTTTACTCGACTACTTTTATTTGCACAAAACCGAAAGTTAGTATTCATACTTATATTTATATACTAAATTTATATATCTGTGTAATTATGATTAGGTTAAAAAATACATTGATATAATCAGATAAACTATGATTCTAACACTTTAACTCTGATCATCAGAAACATTATGCGTTTGAAATTATAAATTTAATTGGTATTTTATTTTATTTAGATTTAATATTTAAACTATAATTCACCCCCATCTTGTATGTATATCTATATATGATAATATTACAATCCTATACATCTTTCTTCTTAGATAGAATAAGATTCTTTATATTAAAAAGCTGTAAAATTTCATTCTTTTGTTCTTCCTCTATCATCTTAGCCAACTCCAACTTCTCTGGATATATGAATAGTAATTATTTTGTTGCATTCCCATAATTCTTCTTGCCTGTATACAAATTAGTCAAAATAACATTTTTATCAAAAAAATCCAGTGTTTCTTTTCCCTTTTTTCTTTACTAGTTTATTTTGTCCAAGAAATAACGCCATGCATTTTTTAGCAATTTTTCCAAACATCTTGAAACGTCCTAATGAATCTCCACTAGTCATTGGGAAATCCTTATTAGAAAATATCTTTTTAAATTTGAATTTTCTTCTTGGATTTCATTCACCAAATCAAAATTCCATTCATTTTAGAGAATAATTTATTTTTTGGATTTAACATGTTTCCACTAACACTGTTGTTTATAGATTATTTTCAAATGTCCATGATATAAAATCCACTTTGTTATTAGAATCAGCTTTAATTTTTTGTGACAAAAATTTTTTAATTCATCTGGGGTGTATCTATCTTCACAATTTTCATTAATACATTATTCTATGTATACCCCATGAAATACTATTATACATTCGGTGTTTGCATATATATTTGTTGTGGCCTTTTCTTCTCATAAATATATGCATAGTGAATGGTTGTTATATAACAACACTCATCAATACGTTGACTAATTATAATATAATAATCATATAATTCATTTAGATACACAAATATATTCTCAGTTGATATATTATTATTCAACTTTGTATCCCGATTATGTTTTGAAAGATATATCTTAACATAAATTCTACTCCCCCTTAACAGTTTCTTTATATAGTTTACATAAACTGACACGTTATAGAAATAATAAATGGTCTGATTCCCAAATTTCTATTAGTACTAATAATATCCAACAAATATTATTTATTATTTTGTGGTAAAATCTATATGCTTTTTAGATCTAGGTATCTTTGAATAATATGGATTTTTATTTCATATTTTGAAGGGAATTACAAATACTACTCTTCTTCGCATATACCATTGATGATATTATGGGTTTTCCATCACTCTTAATCAACCTTGATTAAAAAAAACTTTTTCGAACCTATATTAGTTTATGGAACAGTATTAGTACAAATAAAATCTTCTAGACCAAGGGTTACCTATTTCAATGATCTCACAATAGATTTTTCTTTAGATAATAACAAAAAAAATTTCCATTGTAATGGATATTTATTGATGTATGAATCTTATAAGAAACATTCTTTACAAACTTTATTCCTTTATAATTTTATTAAGATTCAATTTTTTTTATTCGCTAGATTCTGATCTTTACCTCCAAATCGAGTCATTTTAGATTCAGTGAATTATTTTGTTCATCAAGTGATTTTACTATTTCATAAGAATATTTCTAAGAAGACTTTAATTGTGTCTCCTTCAATGTTTTCAACTTGAATTCCATTTCAAGTCAACTCATGTTGAGTATATTTTTCTCATCTTAATTTTTTTAGTCTTTCTTCACATTGATTCTTCAATTTATAAATCTGATGGTCATGAATTTTATTTTTTAAAAGTATATAATTATCCAACTCATTAATTTAATTTAATTAACCTCTATCTAGGATAATTTAAAAATGATAGGAGTTTTGGGTACATTATCTAATGAATGGATCACTTATATAAATACTTTCTTAGTAACATATTTTTTCAGAAATAGCTTGTTTTAATATCATACTCAATGAAATTTAATCTTACTTTATCATTAATTTTAAAATGATTATCCTTAACACTCAAAGTAGCATTATGATATTCTTCAATTTTTTGGATCATATCATAATAAAGTTTTTAGTCAATATATTAACACACACAATTGTTTTCTTCTATTCAATAAATTGGGAGATATATTCATTACCTAATTATACAATTTCTTCTTTGGGTTTATTAATTGTTGTGAGATGTTTTCATATTTGAAACATCTTACCTAAGCATTGTTCTATATCATATGTTTACTTTTAAAGTAGTGATTTTCATCATAAATTCCTTCTCTGTACTCAAATATATAAATGAAAATGTTTATAGGATTATTTTGTTGATAATCATTAAATTATGAATAAAAATCACCAATAAATTCAATAAGATCTTCTTAATCACTAGTTAAAGTAGAATTATTTAGGGTATCATTATCAAATGATTAAAAGATATGGCTAATAGACTACAACACTCACTGCATCCTGTTTGTGGGGTATCTAATTTCTTCTTAATACTCTTTATTATTGTTCAGGCTTTTTTAATCAGTATCTTCTACAAGGTTTTTTCAAAAAAAAAATTGTTTTCACTCATAGATATAGGGATTTAATTTTCCATCTGATTTATTTTTTATACATCATCAATTTAAAATATGTACTTAATATATGGTGGATATAAACAACTGGTCACTAAGGTAGATCCAATGAGAGGTGAAACCATTATTTTAAAACCATCTGTAGTGACTAGTGGATAGTGTAGGTACAATGAGTGGGGTGGGGTTTAATAATTGTATAAAGGTTTTGTCAATGTATTTTTTTTTCAATTTTCCCACATTAAAATTTTAATCAATTAACCTATTTGGATGAATATAATGTCCCCTTAAAAAAACAAATTGTACCATATGAATGATTTAAAATAACTAAAGAAATACACTATGTATTTTTACAAAAATCACCCCTGATATGGGTAACTGTGTCATTTCTATGCATAAGATGATCTGAGACATGAATTATCATCTAGTAAAACAAAGTGATTAAAAATATGTAGAATCTCTCAAATTATTGATAGAAAAAAAATCCCCTAATTCTAGACATGTTATGATTATAGTAAAACATTTCCTAATGGGATCTTTATACTAGCATCCCACTAGGGTTCTTTATACTGAATCACACTAACTGAGATGTATTTTAAAAATATCTAGTTTTTTATAATAGAATCCCACTAGTTTTTCAATGGTCTTCTCATCCTTCTATGAATAAATATTTATCTTCTTCTTCATAATGATGCAGTGTTCACATTGGAAATGTAATGTTTCAATTCCACATAGTTAAATTGTCTTCGGAATCACTACTGGATTTTCTCACCATCCCTAAAATTCTTCCACTAACATTAAATGTAATCAGTAGAACCATATGAATGATGGATCAGTATTATATTATAAATGAATAGAAGATATCACATTCACTAATGATCACTATTATATCAGAATAAATAAGTGATATCCACTATTATTCTAATTACATGAAATTTATTATCGCATGTATTCTATTACCTCAAATCCCAAATACTACTTTATATGTTTTTCATAAAGATTCACTCTTAAATTATTGTAACACTTCTCTTTCATAAAGCATTTATTTAATTGCATAAGTGTATTAATAATTTTTTATTCATGATTATTTGAAGCTCACAAGATCCATAATGTTTCTTTGCATAATTGGATTACATAACACCTTATTATATGTGTAAGCCTTTATACAAAAAAATGATATTTAAATGTGTGTCACAATGATAAAGCCTTATAGTGTCTCGATTTATTCACCAATCTCTTGAGTGGGAGAGTCAAAATTCATGAGGCTACAAGATCTCTTTCTTCATGAAATTAGACAGTTCTTAATGGTTCTATGTTTCACTATGGAAAATTAGAGCCTCAAAATTTATATTGAAATTTAAATTAATCTGGATAAAGGTATCATTATTTATATACCATGGGAAATACATAATATATAAATTATCATTGATTCAAATACCCTAATCATTATTCCTTTTCAAGGATGATTTTAATATCACTAAAGATCTCCACATTTGGAATATTTCCACAGGAGTTTCTATTATTAATATCGGGATATTCTAAGAAAGGAATCAATTATTACTTAATTTAGCTCGTTTATAAAGGTAAGATAGAGTCATACATTTAAATATTTAACCCTTATGTGAAACATACATTTATATAGGTACCCTTACATTTTAGTTACCCTTACATAGGTAGAATCAACTCGATTTAGGCTTCATTTATTCCTGAAAATGAAGGTTCGTGATTCTTCGATCATTGTTAAATATCTTGGACGATCAAATGGAACTCAAATGATTTTAAATATCCATAATTACATCATGAAATGAATAACAATAGATGTATGAATAAATAACTTAGTCTGATGTTGAAGATGAAATCTTTCCCTTGATGTAATTTCATTGAATAAACAGATAAGATAAATTTCAATCTATGAGTTTATTTCAATATTATAGATAGAGTAAAATGATTCTATGTGTCACATGTTGGATATAAATGAGGTTTATCACCTCTATATAAACATCCCAATTACTTATTCAATTGAATCCAGCATTAGGGTTAGAACCTAGATACACCTGCACACATCACATGGGGAAGGTCTCACCCGCTTTCCCCCTTGTGAACCATCATGTGTAATGTACGTTCACTGTCTAATTAATGTGTGCTCCTTGTGGGTATTAAAATCCCAATATGCCCCCATTAAGATGTTCATACTTCACTCTAATTATCTTTTACCATGTTTCGCTAGAGGTTTACAATACCCACCCAAGAAGTAGCAAGGAGGTTCCTTTTGGTAGATAGGAGGTTGGATAATTTGTTTCCATCTCTTAGAAGTAATATAAGTGAAAAATTCCACCATATAGGGATTATTAAAATATCCCTCAAAATAATTCATATCCCTTTACATATCTCTCTTGAAAAAATCAATTCTCCGAATATTCACCAATTTCATAGGAAAAATATATTTTCCATGGCCTTCGATCAATTCTTCATAACTTGTTCTTCATGTTACCGACATTGTATATTTTTTTTAACTACTACTAAAACATTCCTTTAGAAAATAGGATTAGTTTGATGGTTGTTTGTAAAACAAGGATAATTACTCAATAATTAATTCCATAGCAATTAATTGAATTCAAAATATTTTTCTAAGCAACACCACTTCATCTTCACTCACCAAAACATATTGAATAATTGAAAAAAATGAATCAATTGAGGTCAATAATTAGATTATTTATGACCTTATATTTATCAAATAATAAGAAATTTAATCAAAATTATTGTATTTAGGTACTTGATATTTTGTTAGATTACATGAAATATTTTATGTTTGTGTGGCTAGTGCGAGGGGACGTTCTTTGTGTAAGTTAAATGAAATAGTGGTTTATTAATTTTACACATGGACACTTTCAGTAAGTATCTAGATTGGGATAGAGGGAAATTTATTATGATTATAAAAATTAACATCAACTGGTTTTTATGGTTAGAGTGTGCCTTGATGATGTGGTTAATGTGCTGAAGGTCTTTTAGAGAAATTTCGAGTGAGAATTAGTGAGATGTACTGTCCATTGAATGATTTTGGTTAGTATCTTAAATTAATACTCAATATTTTTTTGAAAGTGGGATAAAATCAATTGGGCATGTATATAAAAAAATTAAAGTTATGTTCTCATCAAGGGTTTTAATTTTGGTATCCGAGTATTGAAGTAGGTTTTTTTTGTTCAATTTTCTTATGAAATGACATCGGGGGTGTGGAATTTCACTTTTATACATTGTGTATGGTCACACAAGAATCACTATTATATTGATGATAAAATGATGACTAAATTTCAAATTGTTTTGGGGCTTTGGGTATATTACTATAGTGACATGGTTTGATTCCATCTTAGTGATGATTGAAGAAAATATGATTGGGTGCACCATATGGATTCAGTAATTTTTCAGTAGCCATGGTAGGAAATAGATTAGTGGTGGTAAAACATGATATATTCATTGATTATGAGTGAGAAACCTTGATAGTGGATAGAACATATATTAATTTAATTCGTAATAGAATATTTTATCTACTCAACTTTCATATTAGTTTTTTGTAGGTGAATAGTTTGATGGTGGGGAGAGTTTTCATACAAAAATATTCTATGATTGTTTTATGAATTTTCGTGTACCTAGTTTTTATAGGATGAATAATATTTATGGAGGGTATAATTTTAAGGTCATATATTTAATATAAACATAAATAATTGAGTATGAGTAGGTCAAAAAGTGATTATATTTTCTTGTAGGTGTTTAGAAGTGTTATGGTATTATTGGAAATTATTTGCAGGTATAATAAGGGTGTTTTAGAGGGTTTATGGGTGTTCAAAGGTAGGAGAATAGTTTAGGGGAACATAAATTGTTCATATGAGGCCATATAAATTATTTTTAGGGTTAAAAAATATCTTGTTCAGTGTCACATTCAAATATTTTATATGAATTTACATTGAAATAAAACATGAATTATTCAATAACTTATCTTATATGAAAACTCAAGTCTATATAAACCCCAATATAGTAAACCATTGCAACAATACCATTAAATTAGATGGTATAAATAGTAATAATAACATTATGGAAATTATGTATACAGGTTTTTATTAATGCAGTTTTATTGATTAATTCATAATAAATAAGTACACAATTTTCAATAAATTACTTTATGCATCAAAAAATATGTTTTCTTTAAAAATGGATTGATCACACATTTTTACATGAACAATAAAATTAATATTTACCATTTTAGAAAATTTATTTTATGAAATAAATGTAAATTTAAAAATCATCATTTCAATATTATCGTCAGGTTATTTTTTATAATTTTTCTATAAATATTTTATTTCCTATGAATAGTAAAAATATAGATTCTTTTTAAAAATATTATTTATATTCATGTAAATGAAAAATAATGTAATAAATTTGATGTAAAAGTAACCCAATAATCCTTCAATTATAAATAATACAATAAATTATATAGTAATCATTAGTATAATTATTTATTTTTAATTTAGTACATGGGATTAAAAAAACTTATTTCCAAATTTTTTATTTATTTATGCAATGTGTTATTAACATAAAAAAATTAATTTTGAATATATTTATTATGATTTTAATTAAATGTATATAATATATTTTTAGTATAATATTATAATATGCGTTCAATTGTATTTACAAGTTAAGCAATTGATGTATGTTCCATTTTTTGCTTAAAAATTCATTTATTGAAAACCGATTTTCCTAATGGTTTGAAAGTTTTATTAAAATTAAATTGTACCAATTATAAAAATTAAATTTTATAAAATGCATTCCATATTTTTAATAATAGTTATTATTATAATATAATTGTTTCTAATTTATTTTTGTTCATATTGAATTGAAAATAGTAAAATTTAGTTACCACGACTATGGTTAAAATGAGTCTACCGGGGGGAATAAACATTGATACTAGGGTAGGATTTCCACCCACACCTTGAAAATTTTAAGTTTAGGAATATAGTTGAACATTATATTATATTACCTTATAATACAAAGCCATTTAGATCCACGTTTCCATGAAATTGATCATAAATCATTGAAATCATTTCAGAAATTCGATTTGTGTCCCTCCCGTCACTTATAAAAGGGCACAACATCTCCCCGATTATTCGTACTATTTGATCGATGATGATCAGAAAAACAATACTCCACTAAATTATTCGAATACATACATTAATCCTTGATATTTATTGGTTTTCTTATGTCTAATATTTCAAGGATTAATGAGTAATCCAAATGAGGTATCTCAAAAAAGAGGTATAAATCTTAACTAAGCCCTTTAAATATTATTTCTTATTATACTTCACTAAACATGTTTGATACACAAATAAATTATAAATAAAAAATAATGAGTTTATTAATATGGTATCATGATTATGGAAAAAAAATTTAACATATCTTATCAATCCAATGAGAGTTTAAAGTATCACTCCTACGTATGTTTGGACTACCGGATCCACATATGAATTTGGCACCTTTTCCACAACAATCATTCATGGTTGGTTATTATGATAGATTTAATGTTATTATAATAAATTTATTCTATAATAATTATTATATAAATTTTAATTAATATTTAACTTTAGTTTATTCTATCCTTTGTAAAATTTAAATTTCCATTGGGTGTACACACAGACTACAGTCTCCATGTAGTGATTTAATTAAATTTTTATCACCGCTTTAGTTGAATGGTTATAAATATTTAAATATTGAATATATATATATATATATGTCATATTTATGTAACAATTAAACTTATTTATATTAGAGAACCATCATCAATGTGCAATTACTATAACCAATGAACCAAAACACACTAGAAAAACAAAATAGTTAACACAAAAAATGATGATGATAATTAATATTATTTAATGAACAAGTGATTAGATATTTAAAGTAAACCATGTATGGTATTATTTTTATTATTATAATTATATTATAAAATTATAAAATTATTAAATTTATTATATTGTATTTTATAGAAGTTATGAATCAAGACAAACTTATAGTAACTGTTTTATGATACATTCTCCTTTTTACCGAGATTTTTTATGGTTAAATTTTAAGATGATGAAATTCTATGATCTATCTCTCCAAATTTTTATTTATATTTATATCCACTAGTTATTTATTTATATTTCATGTTTTATTTTCATTTTACTCACTTTATGTATTCAATAAACAGATAGAATGTTTTTAATGAAAAATTGACCTTGTTTTTCCCTTCAGTCGGGAATATTTTATTCAATGCCCATATTTTTTCATTAAAATGTTTTAAAGAACGTTTTTACTTTTATAAGAAAATTTATTATGTTTTCTTTCTCCCATTTTTTACTTTCTATAAAAACTCATTAAATGACGCTTCTTATCATTTTTCAAACAAGGTGCTTCTTACTTTTTACCAGTAATGGGAAAGGATTAATTATTTTAACAGACAATATATAAAAAACATTTTATACCATCATGAGTAAACTTTTCATTGAATATTAACTTATATTTTTCCTTTTTTGTTTCCAAATAATATATTTATTTATATTTTTTGAAATTTTTATGTTTAAATTAATAATTTCAAATAAAAAGGAAATTTTCATCATGAAATGTTTTAGTGAGGAATATTTATCTATAATATCATCCTCTAAAGTTTCTTATGATTCAATAGGGATTTGATTCAATGTTTCTATATTTATTATTTCTCCGAGTGATTTATTATTATGATGACAAATTTTTTATGAAACCAATAACCTTTCCAGGGGTTATGATTTTATGATATGATGAATGTTTTATATTCATATAACACAAATATTTATGTTTTTCATTATCTATCATGTGGTCCTAGAATTATATAGTTTTCAAAAACATGACTTATTTTAATGTTATTTTTCTTTTACTTTCTATTCATAATTATTTTGAGAGGTTTCCAAGGAATTTTCAGATAAAAGTGTGGTTTCTTCATGATTTGGTCTAAACTGTTATCCTATTTATATATTTAAAAAAAATTTGTTTCTTTTATAAATACTTAATTTTTATCATTTGGACCCCATTAAAATTCCCAAATATCATCCCCTGGCATATTTAAACCACCATATCCATTTTTACCCCTTAGGAACTCATAATCATGGTGGATTTGGGTGATTTATTCAGGCATTGGGCTAACTCAGGATCCTATTTTCAAATTTAATGAAATAATTTATTTCTATTATATATCATTCATTTTTAAACATATATTTGTCATTAAACCCCATACTAAAGTACAAAAACCCTAGGTGCAACGTCAAGTTCCATTTTCCCTATTTACAGCTCAACTCTATAATAGATAAGGGATAATTTAATCAAGGATTCTCAAATAGTAAATGGAAATATTTTTCATAAATAATTCATTTTTCTACTCCCCCCCCCATTTCATTCCCCACTCAACCTCCTCAGCCTTATTCGAACCAACCTTTAAATTTTTACGGCTTGGATATTCCAAAATTGGTGTATTTGTAGAGATTTTGTCATTGTTTCTAATGTAAGTGAGTTTCCTTCTTATGTCCTTACATTTCTATACAGTTTCTCACACGTTTCACGAAGCTCCAAATTTCATGAAGTTATGGCTTCATACCTAGTGTTTTGTTTTTGAGTTTCTTGGTCTAATCATGAGATTTTAGGTTTGTTTTCACTCCCTTTTTTGAGGAAGTGGTGCGATTGATGTTTCACACACATATTTGAGGGTTTTGACACATTTGGTTGGTGAATCCATGTGTAAGCATTGGAGAATGAGTTATATTATTGGAATTATATTTTTATCAAGTTTATATTTCTTTGTGTTTGGTGTGGAAATTGTTTCTGGAGGTATTTGTTAAGAGATTTATTTTTACAAACAATTTTTGTTTGAAAATGTGTGTTTTTCATGTGCAATCTATATTGATCCAATTGGGGTTGTTCTAATATTCATGGAATGGTTTTATTAAAAAAAATTGTGATTAAAATTTATGTTTGGTGTATTATTGCTATTCATTTGGTTTAAAATATGGGTTTTAAGTGGATTTTATGTGTGAAGTTCTGTTATATATTGTGAAATTGTTTTATGTAAATTCTATGTATTTATTTGAGTTATACGAAAGGTGAAAGGCTTGTTTGGCTACTGTTTTGATTGAATATGACCAGAACTGGTATTTTTATATGTAAATGTAATTTTTATAGCATTTCTAACTTGATTTCACACAAATAAGTAAACCTAGTTATCTAGGTGGGTGGATGTGTACTAGTATGCTTTTGATCCAGAGTTGTTTTGTCGTTATTTTACATATCAAGTTTGACATTGAAAACACATAAAAACTATAATTATTATGATTTGGGACAAATATTTTATGGGTATGTTCCCTACTAGTGGCTTGTTAATGAGAATTTATAATTTATTTGTTTACTTTTACACCAAGATACGAGGTACATAGGGCACATAGTTAACTAGTGCCAATGGGTGATCTTTGACTAGTGCCCATTGACTATTTAGTATTTACCATTGGATTACAGGGTGTTTGGATTTAAAATTTTGTAGATTAAATTTTTTATTTATATTTATTAATTCTTTAATTTTATCACTTGAAATTATTTTTCCATTGTAAGTTTCACTTTAGAAATTATTGCTACCATTCATTGTTTATAAAAACTTGTACGCTTATAATATTATAATTCTTGTCACATGGAATATTTTGGTGGTATTCTATTAATCATAGGATAAAAACCTACTTACACTTTTGGTTTTAATTATACTTGATCATGTTTGATTCAGGTAATGGATAGGACTTTGTAGACAGTGGATGAGGTTGGTTGTTTCCTTCCATGGTTCGGAGTAGTGGAGACATCTTGTGGGTGATGACCCCTTGTCATGTGATGGTACTTGGGATATACTTTCCATTAATTTAGTATTTTTGTACCTCTTCTGTCATGATAAAAATCTTTTATTATGTTTTGAATTATATTTAATGATGGTTTGGTTGGTAATTTTCAGATTTAGTGTACATATTGTTTTTTGATATATTATGTATCCAAACTCAAGTAAAATGTTCCCAAATCATTTTTTATCATACATGGAAACATGTATGAGATCATGGGGATAAATAACGCCCTTCTAGACTTTACAAAGACCAAGTAGGGAGAAGGTTTTAATGGAAAAAATATTCAGTTTGGGATTAAACTGTATAAAAGAAGGATTATCGTTTTAGTCATATTATTATTTTAGGATTAGTCTAGTTTGACTAAAGCTAGGATTATCATGTCATGGAGTTTTGGTTACGAGTAGGGTCCCTGGACAGAAAATCTCAAGAAAAACCTTGAGTAGCCATGGGATGTTCGTATTATTAGTTTGGCTTCTCATCCAGGTGGGATGTGCGGGATACAGACGGCACATAGACATCGAGTGGGAGGAAGTGGCTGTTTATATCATTGTTGTGATTAGTTTGACTTATTTATATTGAATTTAATTTCCTAAAATATTATGAATTTCTTTACTGAGGATTTATTTAGTGATTATTTCATTTTTTACAAACATTCCTCCCTAGAAAGTTCCCATGAACCCACGAGAGGATGTCAAAGGGTGTTGTACCTCACCGATTGATCAAAGGATGGTCAAAGTAGTGGTCAAGGATATCCAAGCCCTAGGAAAAGGATTATCTCTTAATACTACTCCATATAAGTATGAGGACTCTAGTACTAGGAATGAAAATTCCCCTGAGTTCATAAAGAACAATCCTTGTAATTTCAGAGGTAACAAAGATCCCCAGGAAGCAGAGGAGTGGCTCAAGAAGATCGAGTGCATGTTTAAGTTTCAGGACACACCATAGGAGTTTAGGGTGAAGTTAACCATTTTCAATTAGAGGGTCTCACTTTCTATTGGTGGGAATTAGTGCTTTATGCTGGGAAGCATGAATAAATGAGCAGGGTGTACTCCAAGGATACCTTCAATGACCAGTACTGCACTGAAGTGTTGGCATAAGCTAGATCCCATGAGTTTGTAAAGCTAGATCAAGGCAGACCTACCAGTGATTAAGTATGAAAAGAATTTCACTGAGCAGGTCTGGTATGTTATGAAAATTAACTCCAATAAGCAGATGAAGTCTCAGATGTTGGAAAGTTGTTTGTAGCCAGAGATCTATACCCAGGTCTTCTTGTTCATGTTGAATACCTATTCCACAGTGGTTGACCATGCTTGTATGGTATAGATTTACCGCAAGGGGAGGTTGGGTTTCTCTAAAGCAGTGTCTGTGGTGGTTAGAGATAATTCTTCTAATAAAAAATGGTGGTGATAGGATCATTGGAAGAAGGGAGGTGGTAGTTCTGGACAACCATTCAGGATGTTTTCTTTAGTGGATTCTAATGAAAGTCATGTTATGTGCCCATTTTATGGGAGGCCATGGAACATCCAAAAATATTTTACATCTCCAATAAAGCCCTTATATCATTTTGGAGGTACGAAACACTTGTTTAATTTTTATAGGATTGCAGGTCCACTCCAGGGTGAGGTAGGATCAGTGGATTCCAAGGGAGAGTTCTCTTAGTCTGAGCCATCGGGGATTGGAGGATCTTGGTTTAGTGGTTGTGGTAGCAGGGATGGATCATATTATGGGTAGAGCCAGTTCCTTATATATCCATATTTTAGCATTATTTCTCAGGAATATCATAGACATATTCATATGGTATATTAGGCGCTAACAAGATCAGATGTAGGTCCTTCGAGTGTTCAGGTTACCATCTTGATTTGCATCTTCTGTATCTACTACTCTTTTTGATTCTTGTGCTTCTATTTTATTTACATCTACATGTTTTGTGATAATTCTGAATTTTCCAACAGGGTTCTTAACCATTATGATGTATTTGGTGATTTCTTATACTAATAATATGGATCAAGGTCTCAGGTTCCCATTGTGTGCACATAATGTGTCTGGGCTAGAAATGAAGTGGGACCACTTGGTCTTGAATGTGGATATTTTTTAGATAATCCAGATCATTTATTAGATAGTTCAATTTTAGGAACACGTCAATTACTATATGCAGCAGGTGAGTTTCACAGCACCTGATGGCCACCCTTAGGTGTTTCATGGGGATTGGGATCCTCAATCAGGTTGTACCGGACCTACAGACCCAGATTTGGGAAATTGTTTCTTCCAGTTATCGTCACTCGGACTAGAGGAAAACGTTCGTGCTCCTGAGTGTGGGTTACCCCATGTAGTTGATGAGTTCCCAGGGGTATTTCTAGATGAATTTTTCAGATTTATCTAGGAATAAGATGTGGAGTTTTCAATCGATTTGGAATCAGGAACATATCTGATATCTCTTCCCTCATATTGTATGGCCCCTACTAAGGTAATGAAATTAATGATACTATTGGACATTTTAGAATCCAAATAATTCATTCACCCAATCATCTCACCTTCATCGACTCTTGTTCTATTTTTGAAGAAGGATGATAGATCCCTTCACTTGGGTGTTGATTACTAGAAGCCGAATAAGGTAACCATCCTGAACAAATATCATTTACCACAAATAGATGAATTTTTAGATCATTTTAAGGGGGATGATTGGTTTTGAAAAATATACATGCATTCGAGATACCACTAAATCAAGTTGAAAGAGGAAGATATCTTAAAGGAAGCCTTTTGATGTAGTTATGACCACTTGGAGTACTTGGTCATGCCCTTCGGATTGACCAATGATTTTTCAAACTTTGTGGAAATCATTAATAAGGTGTTTTACCAGTATCTAGGATATTTGGTCATGGTAATCATGGATGACATCCTAGTTTACTCTGAATCTAAGGAGGGGCATGAAAATCATTTTCAGATCATGTTGGGAACTTTTTGGGATCACTAGATTAATGAAAACAATCCAAGGTCACCTTCTGGATGAGGGAGGTGATGTTTCTGGGGAATTTGATCTTAGAGTAGTGTGTTTTGTTGGGTCCCAAGAAGATTAGTGTAGCGATTTCATGGGAGTATCCAATGATTGTGTTTGAGATCTCAAGTTTCCTTGGCTTGTAAGGTTACTATAAGAAATTTTTTAGGGATTTCCCCCAACTTGCATCTCCCATGACTGCACTCACCAAGAAGGGGGTGAAGTTTGTTTGCGGCCTAGAATGTCTGGGATCCTATGAGGAGATGAATTGTTGGTTGACTACTGACATCATGTTGATATTTACAGAATTTGGAGAGGCTATGTGGTGAATTTTGGTTCTTTAGGTGTGGGTCTCGAGTGCATGCATATATAGGATAATCACATGGTGGTTTATGGCTCCCACCATCTCTAACCACATGAAAAGAATTACCAAACCACGAACATAGAACTAGTAGTTTTGATGCATGCTTTGAATAAATGGCGTCACTACATATATAGGGAGAAATTTTTGGTCTATTCGGATCACAATATCTTAGAATACATCATCTCACAGAAGGATCTTAATCTAAGGCAGTGGTATTGGAGCGAGTACTAGCAGATGTTCAACTTTGATGTCGTCTACACCTCATGGAAGGGTGACATGGTGGATGATGATGTGATCAGAAGAGTATCAGATCCCGATTTGAGGATGTCCAGTGATGAGTGGACTCTAATGAGGCGTTTTTTCATAGATGCATGTGGAGACCAAGGAGCGCAATGTAGGTGCATTCATGGTTATCATTCTATTGGCCCCTTCTCTTGTCGAGTTGATTCAGCATGAGCAGTCCAATGATGAGCTATTTCAGTAGTCGAGGAAGTTTCATTTTTGTGGGGAGGTGTCTCACAGTTTGTCTTCATCCACTGAGGTTATCTTGTCCTACAAGGGCAGCTTAGTTGGGCCTTTGTCTCTACGGAACGTGGTAATGCAGGATAGCCACTAGTCTCAGTGGGCTATCTATTCTGGTTCCTCTAAGATGTAGTATGATTTTTGTCTCTAGTTTTGGTGGTCATGCATGCGACATGACATAGCTAAATTTATGTCGAGATGATATACTTTTTAGCAGTTGAAAGCAGAGCATCGAAGGACCTATAGTTTTCTTCATTCGTTACCCATTCCTATTAGGAATTGGGATGATGTTTCCATGTATTTCAAAGGTGTATTTCCTTATACACCTTAGGGAAATAATACTACCTCGATGGTGATTGATCATCTAACCAAAACAACCCATTTCATTCTGATCAATTATTCGACCAACATGGTAGAATTGGACTTGTGGTATGTCCATGAATTTATGAGGCTCTATGTTGTTCCATCATCGATTGTTTTAGATAGGAACCCTTATGTCACCTCTCATATTTTGAGGGTCCTTTAAAAGTAATTGGGGTCACATATTAAGTTGAGTACGGCATATCACCCTCAATCAGATGGTTAGATGGAGTGGGATAATCATATTCTAGAGGACTTGGTTCGGGTATTTGTGTTGGATTTTAGTGGTTCATGGGACTGCCTTTTGGGATTGGTAGATGTTTCTTATAATAATATCATCCAATACTCAATCAATATGGGACTGTTAGAGGAACTTTATTGTCATCCTTGACGATCTCAATTATGTTGGGTGGAGGTGGGTGAGTCACCACAACTGGGTCTCAGTATTGTGAAGTAGATTTCGAACATGGTTAAATTGATTATACAGTGGTTGTTGAGAGCCCCGAATCAAAACAAGTCTTATAAAGATCAGAGGAATCATGGTTTGGAGTATTTTGTGGTTGATTGTGTATTCTAAAAAGTGGAACCTCGCTTGGGACAACACCATATTTAAATGATAGGGAAGTTAACACCAAGGTATATGTGATATTTTGAAATCATTGATAGCATTGGTAAGATGGAATACCTGTTATCTTATCCCTATCAGTTGATATTGATTCATGATGTGTTCCATGTTTCCTAGCTAAATAAATACAATATGGACTCGTTTCATGTTTTGAATTCGGATGAGTTGGAATTGGAACGAGATCTATATGTGGTTGAGTGACAAGTTTATATTGAGGAATCATAATAAAAAGTTATTCTAGGTAAGACTATTCCACTAGTTTGAGTCCTCTAGTATCATGGGACTGATGAGCATGAAGCATGGGAGTGGAATTCTTGGGTCGAAGATCAGTTTTTTTTTCTTATCAGATCAGGCTTCAAGCTAACTTTATGAGGGTGTAAAGCTTTAATGGTAAGGATAATTGTCACATAAATGACCTTTTTATGGTATTTTTCATGTACTTTATATTGTAGCATTTTTTAGCGTATTCTAATGAATTATTGGAGAAAATGGTGGTTTTTTTAAGATTTGGGCCAAACTATAATCCCATTTCCATATTTAAGAACAAAATGGGTTCCTTTATAACTCATTCATTTTTCAAAAAAAATCACTCATTACACTTCCCACATGGTCTTTTTTGACTTATTTGAACCCCCACATCCATTTTGACTCATTATGAACTCATAATCATGGTGGATTTGGGTGATTTATTTATGAATCAGGCCAACCCGTGAGCTCATTTATAGATTTATGGAAATAAATTATATATTATATATCTCATTAAATTTTTTAACATTTTATTGTCATTCCACCTCTCACTCCAGACCAAAAAGACTAGGATCATCCCCATGTTCCATTTTCACTATTTGGGGATTATCTTCATCGTGGATTAAAGAGAATTTCCTCAAGGTATCACAAATCATCCAGATTTAGAAAGGGAATTTGTTTCTTTCATAAATAAATAATTTTTACTATTTTTCCACAATTTCAGTTTCCACGCGACCTCCGCAGTCTTATTTGAAACTCCCTTCAAATTTTGGATACTTTAAGATTTAACTATTGGTGTATTTGGGGTGATTTCATCAATATTTCTCAAGTAAGTGATTTTCTTTCATATTTCCTCCCATTTCATTATGGTTTCTCCCACTTTTCTTGATGTTCCAAATGTATAGAAGCTAGGGATTTATAATTAGGTATTTTTAAGTTTATTAGTCTAATAATGTGATTTTAGATTCATTTCACACTCTTATGGTGTGATGGTGGTACAATTGATTTTTCACAAAAGGATTTGAGTGTTTTTACACATATTGTAGGTGATTTAATGTGTGATCATTGTATAATGATTTAGATTATTGTATTTATATATTTATCATGTTACTATATCATTTTGTTTGGTTCAAAACCTATTTTTTTGTTTTGTTAAGCTATTGATATTTAAATTCTATTTTTGTGTGAAAATGGTTTTTATTCATGTGCAATCCATATTTTCAGCAATTGGGGTTGTTCTAAAATTCATCAAATGGTTTTATTAAAATGTTTTATTATGGCCAATTTTGGTTTTTGTGTGTTATTGGTATTCATTTGGTTTTAAAATAGGCGTATTAATTAGATTTTATGTGAAAATAGTGTTATACTTTGTGAAATTATTTTATTGAATTTCTAAGTGTTTATTTTTGTTATACGAATTGTTAATGTAATGTTTAGCTATTATTTTGAGTTTTGATAACAAGAAATGTAATTTTTATATGTAAATTACATTTAATAGAATGTGGAACATGTTTGATCACAATGAAGGAAACCGATGTATCCAGGTGGGTGGACATGTACTAGTGTGCTAGTGATCTAGTGTGGTTTTGTCCCTGTTTCATTTATCATGTTTGAAATTGAAAACACTGACAAAATAATAAGTATGATGACAGGGGTCCATTAGGTTATGGGTATGTTCTCTATTATTATATTGTTCACGAGGAATTGTAGTTTATTTGGTTACCTTTACACTGAGACACGATGTACCTATGGCCCATAGTTAACTCGTTCGTAGGGGTGTTCCGGTGACTAGTGATCATTGACAATTTGGTATTTACAATTGGATTATGGTGTGTTTGGGTAAAATATTAAGAATATTACATGTTTCATTCAAATATAAACATTTTTTAATTTAAACCTTTTTTAAATTGATTCCCTTAAATGTTTCACTTCATAAATTGTTGCCACCATTCCTTGTTTATAAAAAATTGAAATCTTTTTTATCTTGGAATGCTTGTTAGATGGAATATTTGGGTGATATATTATTAGAATTATGCTCACACCCTAGTTAAAAATGTGTCTATATGTAGTCATGATCTGGTTCGATTCCTTTAAGTTAAATTCCTTTGTAGACAACTACTCGAGTTGTTAGTTTTCTTCTATGGTGTAGTGTTGTGGAGATAGCTCGTGGGTGATGACCCATTGTCATGTGGCGGTTCTTGGACTTTTTTGGATATTTTTTCAGTTTTCAACCTCTTGTTTCATGTTTAAAACCTATTATTATTTTAGAAATATTATTTATGTATTTTTTTGGTTTGTAATTCTGAAATTCAGTGTATTTATTGTTTTTGGTGGTACTGTGTTTCCTAACTGAGGTGAACGGTTCCCAAACCATTGTTTATCATACCGAGACACTTGTGCCAGCTTGTGGGGATATGGATATCCTTTTGGGCCTTATCATAGAGAGTTTGGGTTGTGAGTTTTAATAGTGAACATATTTGGTTTTTGTCAATATCCCTCTTCTTTATTGGTTGAATAAGGATATATCATGATTTTATACAAACTAGATTGAGGAGTGAACCTAGTTTTGAAAGAAGATTTGTCCAATAAAAGAATACTTGGAGTGAACCTTAAATAAGGAAATAATGGAATGTAGATTAAAACCAATCCACTATTATAGTCTTAAAAATGACCCTTGAATAAGTAATAGATTTTCGATTCTTATGTACATAACAGAAACATATTTATTGCGCTAAAATATGTTTTCATGGATCACAATTTATTATTTATGATCTTCTACTCTTATGTCTTAGGGTTTTTATTGAGAAAAATTTATTCCATGTTTCATGATTATGATTTATAAATTGGTGGGTGTGATTTTATAATGTTTATATCAAGTTATCATACACTTATGATTATCATATGCTTAGTTATGATCATTTATTGATATCAATATTTCTTAAACATAATGAGTATTTAAGCTCACCCGCTCTTATGTTTCACTTCCCCTAGTTATGTAGAATGGTTTTAAGTATGTTATGTTAAATAATATTTATATTCATGATGAATGGAATAGAAAATTAGATAGATCTTTTATTTACCTTTTTTATGTATCCATGTTTACAAATACACCAAACATCCAGGGCCCTTAGTTGTGTATTTATTTAATGCATTAAATATTCATAATATATGATGAAATATTAATGTATGAAAAGTATGGGATTCTATAATTTGTATCACATGGATAATTAGTAACTTATTGAAACAAGGATGAAGAATGTTTAAATTGAAACCATAAGATAATCATAATTATATGAGAATATACTAAGTTAGGGTAAATAAAAGACGGTCGTTTCCCTAACCAAATATATCCCACTATGGATACTAGAATTGGATGTGATTTTTGTATAAATGCATCTCTAGATAATAACCCAAAAATGTTTTGGTTGAGTATTTCTCAACCATCATTCTTATGCACGAGGAATGGGCCCTTACTGTCCACCTTATTTAATAGTCCATGGTGATATGCTTAAGTTAAGTTACATTTCATTAAGATCAATTATGACGGATTTTAATTGGAAATATCCAAGTACGAACTAGGATAAATCTAATAAATTATATATTAAAAAGAAGTCCACATGATTTCGATATATTAAATATGATTTTTATGATTATATTATTTCCCACTATGATTATTATTTATCATATTATGTTTTTTGGTTTTTTGGTTTTATCTAATGTCTCGTACTATAATGAACCATGTTAACACTAAATGTGATGAAATGTTTAATTATTTACCCCATAGACCACCAAAAAGTATGATAGATTGAATGAATATATTATTGATATGATTTTGAAAATTTATCTGCCCATGAATTATATTGATCTTCAAATGATAAAAGGAATGGATAACATACTGTTAATTACTTTATATGGAAACATCAACATTATTTTAGTGGGTCCGTTGATCCAGTAAGTAGTAGATAACTACCAATTAAAAGATATTTTCTATAATATTGTTATCATAATAGGAAAAGGTTATATTAATTTTTTATCATTTAAAAGGTGAATCCAAATTGTGGGGGACTCTTATCAAGAAGACAATGTAATATATAAAAATTGAATCCATGGTGTGTGATGAGTTTTGGAGTTTATTTTTCAATAAATAATTTCCCAGTATTATTTATACAAATATGTAAAAATAATACCATAATATTAAGAAGAAATATTAATAATCTATCGGTATCTATAAGGAAAATTTAATATTACTTTCATGGTAGGCTTCTGAAATTATTATTTAATTGGAATGTAAGATTGATCGATTATTTAGTGGCTTAAAGGAAACTTTTCAAATTCAGTTATCCATAATATACTTTAGTGGCTATGAAAAAATAATTAAATGTGATTTCAATGTATAATTGGATATTTGAGTCACCCATAAATATAATTATTTTGATAAGAAATGTAAGATGGAATTTAATGGAAATTACGATAAAAACTACCATGGATGAATGAAGATGAATTTTCTTTTATTCCATAAGTACATAAGAATACATGTAAATAATGGTATTAAAGGGGCTAGTAAATGATTTAATTATGTAAAAGAAAGACATAGAGAAATTGAAATCTGAATTAATGAGAAGAATTTAGTGATTGATATAAATAGATAATTATCTCTATATAAATCACCACTCACTCTCCAATGATATAATTTCAAGGATTATGGAAATTATTCAAACTAGTGCTCGAATATGATTGTAAATAGAGATGATTGAAATCAGTAACCTCTTAAGCCCTGTGATAATGTGAAATCCAATGTGATCGCTATTAAAAAAAATGGGGTTTGATAAAAAAGTGGTGAATACTATAATTATCATACTCTCTATAGCTAATATTATAAAACACCAATATTTTACAACATGTGTCTTTTTAAATATTACCTCTTTGATAGCTTCCAAGCTTAGAAAACATTATTAAATATTATTATTCAATTATGATAGTTATCACCTAGCCATTGGAAATGTGAGAATGAATGAGATTATCAATATTATGAAAATATAGTTTACATGTGTTTTTAAAATTAATTCCCTATTTACAAATTAATTAGAAATAAAATAAAAACTAATTGAACACAAAGATTTTTTTTAAATTATATTTATGACCACAACTAAATTTTATCATTAAAAAATAAATTAATCACTACTAGTGAAAATATTAAATAAATTTATATATTATATATCAATAATTTATTTGTGACCATCATCAAAAAAATTTGACAGTCATGAGATAAGAAAAAAATCCAATTTTATGTATAAAAGATAATATTTCTCTAAACGTAGTTTTGTTGCCGTTTAATGGAACATTTATTTTAAAAACAAATGTTGACAATATTATAAATTCCATTGAAAAAAATTATACTTCATTTTTAATTTTGGAATATCAAAATTCCCATTTGTAATGATTTTGTTTTATTTTTTGAAAATATATATTTTCTAAGAATAATGAAAAATATTGATTTGTATAAAACAATAAATTTATTTATATTAAAGGCCTTTTATGATTTTAATTTGATATAAAATTAACATAAATAGTATTTATATATATTTAATATAATTTAATTAATTTAAACAACATTATACATTATTTTGGTATATGTAGGTTATTTGGACTCGAAAATAATTTTTTTAATACAATTGTTATTCGTTTTGTTTTGTGGGATTACTTTTAAATTATATTCTGCAACTTATGTGTTTTGAATGTTGAAAAATGGATTCCATATTTTTATTCATATGCTTCTAATTTAGAAAATAGTTCCCTTATAATTTTGACTACTATGAATAGAAACCATGGGTTTTTTTACTACAGTAAAGAGTAAATTGGGAAATTTTGGTTAAAAATAAAATGAAAAGAACGTGAGAATTAAACAAAGACATTTCAAAATTTTATTTTATGATTTATATTCTATAATTAACACCTAATGTTATATTTACAGTTAATTAATGGACACGTGTCCCTGAAAATAACTTTATGTTACTTAAATCAATGAAAATCACAAAATACCACATTCATATTTTTAATAAATATAATTTCTTTATTATAGTGTAAATCAGAATTTATATTAGACTATATATATTATTTTTAAATATAAAATAATTTTCTACATCATAGTATTTTATTTCAAATTTTTAATGATGAAATAATTACCTTAAATATTATACAATAATGATGCAGTAATTATTTTATTAATGAAACTATCAAATAACAGATGATTTTAATTAAAAATTAAATCTATATTTTTTAATATTTTTTTTCATAAAATATATACAGTTTTTTAAATATGAATGTTGAAAAATGGTTATAGTTAATTTTGGAGATATTTATAAAATAGTTTATTTTTTATTGAATAGTGTAAGACAATAATTTATGGTATTTAACATTATAAGAACAATAAATGAATTTTTTAGTCATGTCATGTTTATAGATGATTTAACCCCCATAAATTAAAACTAAAATGAAATATTTATTTTACTTACTGAATATAATCATCACAATTGATAGTTTTGATCCAAAATGACAATGTAATGAATAAAATAATCAAATTTAACCCTCTTCTCTTCCAATAAATACCATCCATCCCCGCCCTTTATAATCACATCTCCAAAACCTTGTAGTATTTCAAATTTATGCTCAATTACCTTTCTTATCCCCTTCCACACATCCAATACCTACTGGTCATACCAAAAGAAATGATCAAAGTATCTTAAGGAGGTTCCAAAGGAGATGATATTCAAGAGGTAAAATCCTCCTTCCATTTCTTTTGATTTATTTCCTTTTCTTATCCTATCCAAACCCATATACAACATTGAATGGAAACTATATTATCATATATATTTTATAATTTTATTGTGCTATTGGAATATCCAACATCAAATCTATTCTCTTATCAATTTATTTTAAAAATGAAAAAATTGTCTTTTACGTGTCGATTCACCGACTTCGTGGATGATGAGCTTTCATTTTCTGTTACCTTATTTATGGATTGTAATAAAAACATTATTATTATTAAATAATATATTAATATATACATATTATTATTTATTTCATGTTCTGGAACCAATATATAAAAAATAATATTAAAGAAAATGACACAAGTTCGCGATGGTTGTAGAAATAGCCAAAATAAATTATGACATCTTCATCAAAATTTTATCAAATAAATCATCCTCATACCATATAAAAATTATCTTTAAGACCATTTTATATTATTTATGTTCAGTTATACTAAATAATTTCACTTCAGGAATTTTTCTTCCATTTGATAGGAACTCCCATAATTACACACAATGGAACTGACCATACGACCATGAAATAAACACACCCAGAATAATGAAATTATACATTATAACTCATTGTAATGTAAATAAATGAAGATAATAAAATTATAATAAATAAAAAATATGTTTAATAGGATTTTAATGTTGTATTTTATTAATATGATCTTATTTTCTAGGACAATAAATACAAGCGCATAATGCTTTCAGACATAAGGTAAGGGTTTTCACATCTCACTTTTATTTTGTTGTGATATTATTTATTCACCACTTATTAATTATATACGGTTTATATAAAATGAATCTAAATAAATAATATCATGAATTTAATTTTCATCATAGTATTAAATTTTTCATTTGATTATTTTTTTCTTTCATGGGGCTATAATTCGACTGTTTACAAAGTGGTAAGGGATTTCTTAACAGTATTTTAATTCATTGGGTTAAAAATCCATTTCTTTTATTGTGTCATTATAAAGTTATGTGTAAAATTAATTTTTATTATGTTATGTTTTGTCCACATTTTTTATGTTCATTTACATTGAATAAATATACTCTATTCATTTGATTAAGGATATGATCCTTTTAAGGGACTTCGTCTCATATTTCTTTTATCAAGGAATACATTTTATGTCATGCACATATTTTATTTTCTATTATGTTTACACTAACCATTTTATTTATGATAATAATTCATTTCAGATTTTATTAAATATCTATTTTTCTTGTATCATTTATATGATTATTTTCTATGTCGTATTCCATTTTTTCAGAACGGGCTTACCTTGAGAGTTATTGGATTAACTAGGGAAATATTTATAAATCTATATCTTTTATTTAATATATATATTTTATGATAATTGACATTATATATTACTTAAATTTATTATTAAATATATTATGAATTCTTTGGATAGGTATGAATTGGGATGAAGACTAGTAAATGTGAGCCCTAAAGGTTGGGGACCAGTTGATGCAATCCCCTTGATGCATTAGTAGTTTCATGAAACAAAAATGATGGAGGAAAACCCTTCATGTTTTTTAATAATAATCTGATGGGTTTCTACCAACAAAGATAAATAGTCTTGTAAAAGGTCTTGATGTTATAATGGTACCTGTGTTAGATACATGAAATCCAATAATTAGTCATTTCCTAAATTTATAATTTTTTTATTATCATCCAAAGGGTTTTCACTATGAATAAATATATGGATTCATTTTCATTCTTCATTTATTGATTGGTTATTAACGCTTAAATTTACCCCAAAAAATAAGGAATGATTGTCCTTGTAGTCTAGATTGGGTTGTTGAATCCTCAGAGACATTAGAAGTACCTAAGACACGTATATTCTATGGATTGTTTTTTTGTATGAAGAGGCCAACTTGGGTTGATTTAAGATTGTTTTAAAGGATCACTAAAAGATTTTAGTTAATTAAAATTATAATAATGAGTTTCTCATAAGTTATCACTCATGGTGGATTGGATTAATTCCTTTTTTTAATGATTTCAATTTATTATATTTGAGATGGGGTCATTTAATAAGATCAAACAAAATAAAAAATTAATGGTTTAATTTCTAAAAACCCTAATACTAATCACCTATACACTTGACAGATCAATGTTTTGATCACACCAAGGTAAAGGTTCGTATTAGCACTTGAAATGTGTGACCTTAAATTTAATAAGGATGAAGATGTTTTAAAATCATCAAATAATATTCTCATTTAAAAAAAGTGATTAGAAATTAAGGGAGTGAGAAATAACATCCAATCATGCCCCTTTATACTCCCATTGATCAACCCATAAAATAGTTATCCCTTCATTGATGACATGTCTTCAACGGAAGCGGGAAATAGACTTACGATGGTGGAATTGAAGAATTAAAAACAACAAAAATAATCAATCACTCCATCGTTGTGTGAAAAATATCACAAATTATGGTGTGAATAAATGCACAGCATGAACCAACAGTATGAACATGATATGTAGAAAAACAAAATAAGAGTAAAGGAAGAACTTTTATTAAGAAATTAAGGTGAATTAAACAACTTACATGAGGAAGAAATGCGATTACAAACACAAAGTGGCAACATAACACTACAATGATACCAAGTACCAAAGATGAAAAACTCCTCAATCACAACTGCCTTAAAAAGGAATTTTGGGATCCTTGGGTCGATCCTCCAACATTACAAAGCACCCCACTTGATTATGGTATTCCTAGGGTGGTGTAATGCTTGTGGAACGTGGACTTTTCCACCCTTGACCTGAGGTGGCCGCCAGCATGCAACCTCCGAACAGACATGATTGGAAGACCTTCTAGATGGCCGAATTAGAGTGGGCCATGTATTAAAAAATGGATCATCAGAAGGCTCCTAACTTCTAGTAAAACTTGCGCCCATTTGGATTTGAGTATTTCGAGATATTATAATATTGGTATGATGTTTTCTGGGCTGTAGAATCTGGCCCACAATTTTATCTCCAAATTGGACAAACTTAATAACCACCATAGAGTCCAAATTAGCACTAGATCCTAAAAAATTATTTGTTCCTATATATTTCTTATATCATCCCACCAATGTTGGGCTTCATTGGGACTGTATGTTGGGACCCACATTCTCATTAGTGGGCTGTTGTCCAATCTATCTTCTCCAAAATTGTTTGCATGAAATCTCATTTTGGTGGTCTTATAATATGGATCTTCCAACACTCCACAAATATGAATTGTTCCCAATATAATTATAAACCAGAAAAATAAATATTAATATAAAATGAAAATCATTGGGTACTTTAAATGAAGTTAAAAAATGTGCCACACAATAGAGCATTTTAAGAAGGAATTACAATCATAATGTTAAATGATGTACAAAGTGTAAAATGCACTAAAATGGTGTTTAGGAATAATAATGCACATGAATATTATATATATTAACAATGAATATTAGCCTCATTTTTTGGCGATCACACCCCTCAACATGAGTTATTCTAGTCCCGAGCAAAATATATCTCAACAATATGATCTTTGAATTCCCTTTTCCAAAAACATTTTAATACACAATGATCACAAAAAACCCTTATACCAAACAATCATGAAACCAATAAAAATATTTTAAGACATTATATTTTCATAATCATATCCTTATAATAATCTCATGCCTTTGTTCATATTCATTTCCATATTTCATCCAAAATCAATTAAGATTGATGATGTGTTGTGCATCGCATTAGACATGGGGGTTAATCTTTATTCAAGGGGGGAATGATGGAAGTGCAAGGTATAATCACATTTCAATATTAAGATGAGTAGTAATTTTTTTTATTTATGTATTTTTTTTTTGTTTTTAATATTTTTACGATTTTTCCATGGTAATTGAAATTTGACTCAAAAGAATCAACCCATGTAGCTAGACTGTGCCGATGACTCTAAGACTCAAAGGCCATAGGGGACCAACTGAAGCCCACTTACTCGAGCATCATCTTGATTTAACTCAAAAAAAAAATTCAAATTAACAAAAATAGAGATAAAATTACTAAATCTAGGCCAGACAACTATGGATTCACGTTCCCCATGTGTCGAAAGCCAGGCATTTGGTCATTTCATCTCCCTACATGAATTTTTTTTTGTTTTATTTATTTATTTATTGAATAGTCATATAAAAACATAAATGATCACCAAACCTATTATATTTATTTTGGGGACCCCAGGAAATCAAACTAATACCCCACTATCGAAAGGAAGTTCATTGTGATCTTTTTTTTATTTGGATGAAAATATAAATGATGAAATATTACATTGAACAGACACACTTTCCAAAATCTATTCTCATGAAATTATACATGGATTAAAATCAGAATCATGGAATGCTAAATTATTTCATATTTAGTTTCAATGTTTTCAATGTGTATTACCATGTTCCTTGATAAAAGAATTTTTCCTTCAATTTACACACTTTTTTTATCATTTTTTTCACACAAATGTAAAAAAAATATTTCATCTCCCCCCAACATAAAATAACATTGTCCCTAGTGTTTAAAAAAAGAAAATTTAGAAGGGGGTATAGATATAGAATGGTAGTCCAAAACGGAAATTGAAAATGATGATCATGGAATGAAGTCACCTAGTGGTTGAAGTTGAAATTATTGCTGCTCTCTATTAATCCCTTGATCTAGATGTCACTCTGAGGATTCCCTTGTGGAGAGAAATAAAACAAAAAAACTATATATATTAATATTAATATAATAAAGAAAGTAAAATATAGCTATATATATAAAAATTATAGAATAAGGAAGTACAATAAGTCGTAGGTTAGTGGTAAGAGCACGCCCCTATCTCCCCTCATCCCCGGGTTCAATTCCCCACGGCTTCGCCGGTTGGGACGGGGTTTGCCCCAAGGCCTAAGACGTGTCCCCTATTTTTATTATTATTATCTGTTTATTTATTTTTTGTATTTATATTTTTACCAATAATCACATAAATAGAAAATAAAATAAACTGATGATACATTGTCTTCTTTTTAAATTTATGGGTTAGGTATTAATCAAGGATCACACCATCTGACACAGATGAATATGGTGCTCCTCTTTCATACCCATCCATACTTTTAATATAAGAACAAGTAAAATATATATATATATATATATATATTTTATATCAAAATCATTAATTAATCTTATTTGAAAAAGATGATTTAAAAAAATTGGAAACATGAAAACCATGGGTTGCCTCCCATGCAGCGCTTTGTTTAACATTGCTAGCTTGACTTAAACCCCCAACATACCCAATACCAACTTTCAACTTTTTATGGACCACATGTTTTTACAATTCAACTAGGTTGATATTGATTCTAGGTTTAGAATTTGTTTCATTCACAGACCTATGTGCTAAAATGAGAGGTTAGTTCAAAGGAATATCAGAAATGGTTGATATAACTGCTTTTCTAGTCTTTCCTAACACATCAATAATAATTATTACATTTTCTTCTTCAATAAAAGCACGAATTCCATCTGAAAGTTCATGGTTATTCCCAAATATGGGATACTTTAGTGGGTAAGGAAGAATACTAATTTTGTGCTCAGTTTGGATAGGACATTAAAACACAGGTAGATATTTTAAATCCAACTCAGTTTCATTTTCCAAATTTATCAAAAAAATTGGTTCCTTTTGAATAGAAGATTAAACAACAAAATTGAAAAGATTAGTGTCATGGATGTGTATGGACTCATGTTTTGTGATTTATCCCAATGTTTCAATGATTGGTGTTTCTGAAAAATCATCAATGTAGCTATAATAGGGGCACCCAATCCACGATGTCAAATTTTTCGCATTTTAATCCCAAAAAAAATTCCTATTGATTTAAAGACACTTAAATAATTAATTTATCATCTTCATCTATCCAATATCCAAAGTATGGTTCTTTAATAAATTCATGAGAGGTTTGTGGTAGAAACTAGTGTTCTATTAATGACGAGTAAGGGATAACATGAGTGGGAATGGGTTCCATAACTATTTCAAAGTATTGTAGTTATAATCACAATGATGAAACCTAAAAAGTGATTTTATCATTTTTTGACATTATTTTTCAAGTAATGGATGTGGATCAGGAAGGATAAGTGGTTGAGACAGATGGTATATTCCTAGATGATAACTATGTAGTTGGAATTCCATAGGAGCATGTTCATATTGGCCTCGTTGGGATTGGAACTCATAATAAGTTGGAATGTTTTGTGGTGAATAGGATTTAAAAAATTGTGTCTCAATATATTGTTGGTAATCTCACAAGTAGAAACTAGGATGGTCATTGTACATCACACTTTGTGTGGGGTGTCCAATGTAGGGAGAGGTTCCCCATGTTTAGGTTTGATCAAAAGGGATTTACATAGGAGTGAAATAGGGGATGAGAATAGAAAAATGGGGTGAGAAAAGGATAAAAGTGTCTAGGATAACTTAAATAGGTCCCCGACAATAGAGAAAAAGTTTGATTCACATTCATATTTACCCAAAAAAAGATGGTAGGACAGTTCTTGTAGTCTAGCTTGGGTTTTCGAATCCTCAGAGACCTAAGAAGTACCTACATACATGTACATTCTATAGATTGTTTTGGCTATGAAGTATCCAAAATGGGATGATTTAATATGGTTTTAAAGGATAAAAAACATATTTATGTTAATTAAAATTTTGGTAATGAGTTCATCCTACGTTATCGATCATGGTGGATTGGATGAATTTCATTTTTAATGATTTCAATTTCCTATATTTGAGATGGGTTCATTTAAGAAGATAAAAAAATCATCACTTAATGTTTTAATACCTAGACACCCTAATACTAATCACTTATAAACTTGAAAGATCAATTTTTTGAGCACTCAATGGTAATGTTTTGTACTAACACTTGAAATGTGTGACCTTAAATTAAATAAGGATGAAGAGGTTTTAAAAGCATCAAATAAAAATATCATTTAAAAGAAGGGATTAGCCATTAATGGTGTGAGAAATAACATCCTATCCAGCCCGTTGCTACTCCTTTGGATCAACCCATAAAAGTTTTATCCCTCCATTGATGACATGTCTTGAGCTGAGGCAGGAAGTAGAATTACGAGGGTCGAATTGAAGAAGTAAAAACAACAACAAAAATCGTTCACTCCACCGTTGTGTGATAAATATCACAACATATGGTGTGAATAAATTCTCACCATGAACCAAAGTTATAAATGTGTATTTATAAGATTATAATAATAGTAAAGGAAGAACTTTTATTAATAAACTTAGGTGAATTAAATAACATACATGAGGAAGAAATGTGATTACAAACACAAATCAGCAACATAACCCCACAATGAAACTCACCACCAAAGATGAAAAACTCCTCCATCACCACTGCCTCAAATAGGAATTTTGGGAGCCTTTGGTCGAGCCTCCAATAGTACAAATAATCCCACATGATTATGGTAGGCCTAGGGTGGTGGAATGCTTGTGGAACTTGGACTTTTCCACTCCTGACCAGAGGTGGCAGCCTGTTTGAAACCACCAAACTGACGAGCTTGAAAGACCTTCTATATGTCAAAATTACATTGGGCCATATAATAGGAAAATATATCCATGTATATCTCCTAAACGCCTGTAATATTAGGGCCCATTTGGAGTTTTGGATTCCAAGATATGATTAGTTTGGCAGGATGTTTTTTTTGCCGTAGAATCTAGCCCATAATTTTATCCTAAAATTGGGCCGCCTTAATAGCCACCATGGAGGCCGAAATAGCACTGGATGTTCTAGAATGAACTGTTACTCTACATTTCTTCTAGCATCCCACGAAATTTGGGCTTCATTGGGCCTGTATGTTGGGCCCCACATTCTCATCAGTGGGATGATGTCCAATCTAACTTCTCTAGAATTGTTTGCATGAAATCCATTTTTGGTGGTCTTCCAATGTGGATCTTCTAACACTCCACAAATATTAATTTCTCCCAATATAATTATAAAACTAAAAATTTAATATTAAAATAAAATAATTTTCATTGGATAGTTTAAATGTTGTTCAAAAATGTACCCCAGAATAGTGCATTTATAAAGGAATTTCAAACATAATGTGAAATGATGTTCAAAGTGTAAAATGCACTAAAATGGTGTTTATGAATAATAATTCACATGAATATTATTTTTATTAACAATGAATATTATCCTATTTTAGTGTCTATTCACACCACCATATTTATTTTGGCTATTCCCGGAGAAAAATATATCTCAACAATAAGAAATTAAAATTCCATTTTCCAAACACATTTTAATACACAATGATTACCAAAAACCCATATACCAAAAAATCATGAAACCCATCCAAATTTTTTAATACATGATATTTTTATAAGAATATCCCAATCCACATCCCATTATTTTTTTCAAAATCCTCTCCATATTTCATCTAATGTCAATTAAGAGTTATGATGTGTTGTGAATCACATTAGACATGGGGGTTCATCTTTATTCAAGAGGGAAATGATGGAAGAACTATGGGAAATTACATTTCAATATTAAGATGAGTATTGAATTTATTTTATTTTATTTTTTTCAATATATCCATGGAAATTGAAATTTCACTCAAAAGATTCAACCCCTATAGCGAGACGTTGCCGACGACTCTCAGGCTCAAAGACCTTAGGGCACCAAGTAAATACCACATACAGGGGCATCATCTCGAATTAACTCAGTCAAAAACAAATTCAAATTATCAAATATAGAGATAAAATTACTATCACGGGGCCATAAAACTATGGAATCATGATCCCCATGTGCCGAAATCCACACATTAGGTCATTTCATTGCACTACGTGCAAATTTATCGTTTTTTTTAATTTTTTATAATAGAATACTCATAGTAAAACTAAAATGATCACTAAACCTATGATATTTATTTGGGGGACCCCATGAACTCAATATAACACCCCAATATCTAAAGGATGTGCATTGTGATCTTTTTTTAATTGGGATGAAAATATAAACGATGAAATATCACATTATACAGCCACACATTCCAAAATCTATTCTCATGAAATTATACATGGATTAAAATCCGAATCGGGGAATGCTAAATTATTTAGTATTCAGTTTCAACGTTTTTAATGTGTATTATCAAGTTCAATGTTAAAGGAATTTTTCCTTCCACTGACTCACTTTTTTTATCAATGTTTTCACAAAAAAGAAAAAAAATTTCATCAACCCCCCCCCAACTGAAAATAAAATTGTCCCTAGTGTTTAAAGAAAAGAAAATTTAGAAGGGGGAAGAGGCAAGGAATGGGAGTTCAAAAAGGAAACTAAAAATGAGGATCATGTAATGAAGTAACCTGGTGGTTGAAGTTGAAATTATTACATCTCCTTTTTAATCTCTTGATCTTGATGTCACCCTGAGAATTTCCAAGGGGAGAGAAAAACAAACAAACAAAAAAAAACAAAATATATAAATATATTTTCATAAAATAAAAAATTTAAAATATAATTATATATATAAATTATAGAGTATGGAAGCATAATAAGTCATAGGTCTGTGGTAAGAGTACGCCCCTGTATCCCTTCGGTCCCGGGTTGGATTCCCCGCGGCTTCACCAGTTGTGATGGGGTTTTACCCACGGCCTACGACGTGTCCCCTTTTGTTATAATTATTATATTTTTAGATATTTTTTTATAATTTTATAATAACCTACAAACACATAAAAATAAAATAAAATAAACCGATGATACATTGTCTTCTTTTTAAATTTCTGGGTAAGGTATTACTCAAGGATCACACC
This sequence comes from Viscum album, assembly GCA_963277665.1. NCBI lineage: Eukaryota > Viridiplantae > Streptophyta > Magnoliopsida > Santalales > Viscaceae > Viscum > Viscum album. Next base: position 1,505,929,499 of record OY728136.1, on the reverse strand, counting down.
ACATGACACGAATGAATATGGATCTCCTCATTCATACCCATCCATACTCATAATAGAAGAACATGTCAACAATATATATATATATATATATATATTATATATCAAAATGATTAATTAATCATATTTGAAAAAGATGATTTAAAAAGATTGGACACATGAAAACCACGGGTTACCTCTCATGCAGCGCTTTGTTTAACGTCTCTAGCTCAACATGAACACACCAACATACCCTATTTCTACTTTCATCCATTTATGGACCACATGTTTCAACAATTCCACTAGACTAAGATTGATTCTATGTTTAGAATTTATTTCATTCACAAACCTATATTCTAAAATGAGTGGGTAAATCCGAGGAATATGAGAAATGGTGGATGTAGATACTTCTCTAGTCTTGTATAACTCATAAATAATCATTACTACATTTTATTTTTCAATAGAAGCATGAATTACAAATGAAATGTCATGGATATACCCTATGATGGGATTATGGAGTGGTTAAGTAAGAATAATAATTTTGAGCTCGGTTTGGATAGGACATTCAAGTATGGGTTGAGATTTTAAATCCAACCCAGTTTGATTTTCCAAATGTATCAAAAAATTGGTTCCTTTTGAATAGAAGATTCAACCATAAAATTGGAAAGTTAGTGTGAGTTATGGGTATGGTATCAATGTTTGTGATTTCACTAAATGTTTTAATTATTGGTGATTCTGAAAATTCATCAGTGAAGCTATAATAGGGGCACTCAATCAATGATGTCAAATTTTCATCGTTTGAATCCAAAAAATCAATTTCCTCTTGATTTAAAGGCCCTTAAATAATTAAATTATAAAATTCATCTATCCAAAATAAAATGTTTTGTTCTTCAATAAATTCATAAGAGGATTGTGGGAGAAAACCGTCTTTTATCATTGACGAGGAAGGGATAACATGAGTGGGTATGGGTTCCATAACTGTTTCAATGTTTTGTAGTTATAATCTCAAATATGAAACCTGAAAATTCATTTTCTTGATTTTTTGACATTGTTTTTCAAGTAATGGATGTGGATGAGAATGGATATGGGGTTGAGACAGATTGTCTCTTCCTGGAGGATAACTATGTTGTCGTAATTCCATATGAGGATGTTCATATTGGTCTTGATGGGATTGGAACTCGTAATATGTTGGACTTTTTTGTGGTAAGAACAATTTAAAACATTGTGTCTCAATAGATTGTTGGTTATCCCACGTGTAGAAACTCGGATGGTTATTGTACATCACACTTGGTTTGGGGTGACCAATGTAGGGAGAGGTTCCCCATGTTTGGGATTGTTCAAAAGGTACTTCCATAGTATTGAAATAGGGTATAAGAATAGAAACGTTCTGTGAGAAAAGGATGATAGTGTCTAGGATAACATACTTATGTCCCCGTAAATGGTCCCAAAATTTGATTCACGCTCAAATTTACCCAAAAGAAGAAGGTAGGGTGGTCCTTGTAGTCTATCATGGATTTTCAAATCCTCAGAAACCTAAGAAGTCCCTACAGACACGTACATTCTATGGATTGTTTTTTTCTATGAAGTGGCCAATTTGGGTTGACTTACGTTGATTTTAAAGGATCAATAATAGATTTATGTTAATTCAAATTATGGTAATGAGTTGATCCTAGGTCATCTCTCTGGGTGGATTGGATGAGTTCCTTTCTTAATGATTTCTATTTCTTATATTTGAGATGGGTTCATTTATGAATATCAAACAAAATCATCACTTACTGGTTTAATTCCCACACACCCTAATACTAATCACCTATACACTTGAAGGATCAAATTTTTCAGCACTCCAAGGTAAATGTTCATATTAGAACATGAAATGTGTGACCATAAATTCAAAAAGGATGAAGAGTTTTTAAAATCATCAAATAAGAATCTCATTTAAAAGAAGTGATTATCCATTAATGGATTGAAAAATAACATCCAATCCAGCCCCTTGATACTCCCTTGGATCAATCCGTAAATGCTTTAGCCTCCCATTGATGACATGTCTTCAATGGAAGCGGGAAGTAGACTTACGAGTGTTGAATTGAAGAAGTAAAAACAACAACAAAAATCGATCACTCCACCGTTGTGTGATAAATATCACAAAGTATGGTTTGAATAAATTCACACGTTGAGCAAAATGTATCAATGTGATATGTAAAAGAACAGAATAAGAGTAAAGGAAGAACCTTTATTAAGAAACTAAGGTGACTTAAACAACATAGATGAGGAAGAAATGCGATTTCAAACACAAAGAGGAATCATAACACTACAATGAAACCAATAACCAAATATTAAACACTCCTCCATCAACTATAAACATAAATTGGAATTTTGGGAGCCTTGGTTCGAGCCTCCAATAGTACAAATAATCCCACATGATTTTGGTGGGCCAAGGTTGGTTTAAATCTTCTGGAACTTGGAATTTTCTACTCTTGACCTGTGGTGGAAGCCAACTTGGAACCACCAAACAGATGCACTTGGAAGACAATCGAGATCACTGAATTAGATTAGGCCATATAAAAATAAAATGGATCCCCAGATTTCTCTTATCCTTCTGTAAATTTTGGCCCCTTTTAAGTTGTGGATTCAGATATATGATTAGATTGGTAGGATGATTGATGGGCCATAGAATATGGCCCAGAATTTTATCTCCAAATTGGGCCGCCTTAATAACCACCATGAGGGCCGAATTAGCACAGGATACTGAAGAATTATTTGTACCTATATTTCTTCTATCACCCCTGAATGTTGGGCTTAATTGGACCTGTATGTTGGGCCCCAAATTCTCATTAGTGGGCTGGTGTCCAATCTGACTTCTCGAGAACTTTTTTCATTAAATCCCATTTTGGTGGTCTTACAATGTAGATCTTCCAACCCTACACAAATTTTAATTGTTCCCAATATAAATATAAATCTGAAAATTAAATATGAAAATAAAATCAAGATCATTGGGTACTTTAAATTATGTCAAAAAATGTACCACGTAATATTTCATTTTAAGAAGGTATTACAATCATAATGTGAAATGATTTTCAAAGTGTAAAATGCACTAAAATGGATTTTATAAATCATAAATTACATGAATATTTTATATATTAACAATTAATATTAGCCTAATTTAGTTCTTAATCAATTGGAATGTGATTTTCAGTTATTTACCATTTCATTTGTTATTATAATTATTGATTCAAGTTATATTTTTATATACCTAAACCTTACTGAGCATTTTATCTCACCCCATTATTATTTTTATTTTCCCATAAGATTCTACGAAGTTTACTAAAATTGATATGTAGAGTTATTCTATTGGGAATAATGGTGTTCTTAAAAGAAATAGTTCTTACAGTTTGTGTCTAAAATGTAATTTTGATTTCAAATATGTATCTAGTTTAACAAGGCTACTAAACTAGTATGTATTTCAGGATGTGATTCCTTATAATCTTGATAATGTAATAATGTAAGGCCCCATCTCTAGGATACTGTGGATTGGGCCTTTAAAACTATTGTTTTATTTCATTTTTTATCTAACATCTCTTTTATATTTGAATATTTTATAAGGGTATTACATTACCACCTCAATGAATTTATGTTGAAATAATGGTAAAAATTACTAATGGTATGATTATATCATCTCAAGTATATAGATCATACACAATTTAAATTTTTGGGAATGTGCTTCATATACATATTTTTATACATTCTCTATCTAAAAATGATGTTATTTTTTATATATATCGGATTTATTTACATAAATACCAAATCAATTATAGAGGAATTAAATTCAAATTTAATATTCTAAACCAACCAATGATTTTTTTGGTGAAATGATTGTTGTGAACATAAAAAACAATTACATTCATTTCATGGGTATTTATTCCAATTCAAGGTTGTTTTTATCTTAGATAGTTTGGGAGAAACTCAACATCGATGATATGATTATTTTATGAGAGATTGTTGATGTGTTTCACAAAGAGTTTAAACATCATCACCCAAGTCACAATGTTTAGTTTATAATAGAACACATACCCGGTTATACACTTATTTCATATAATACATATAAAAATGAACTAATTAAATTTTATTAATAGAAGAAAAATTATAGGTTAATGTTGATAAGGGTATTATTCAGCCAAGTGATTCAACATGGGGTGCACCTATACATTTTTAAATGAACAATTAGGGATCAATTTGACTATAAATTTATTATTGTTAAATTAACAAGACCGTGATCAATAATAAGTATCCTCTTCCTCGTATCGATGATTTTCTTGATCAATTATAAGGGTATAATTTTATTTCGATTATTTATATTCATTTTGGATATAATATATTGATGGTAAAATGTGAATACATACCAAATACAACCTTATGATCATGGTTTCTAAACTTTGAATTTATTGATATTCCATTTGTACGTACTAACACGCCCTTTGGCTTCAAAGATTTAATGAATAGAGTCATTAGAGATCACCTTGTTCAACTTGTGGTAGTATTTGTTGAGTATTTTCTTATATATTATATGAGTAAGGTAGAACGTAAATATTACTAGAGTATTATACTAAATTCCCTAAGGAAAATTTTATTAGAATATTTACCCAGTGTGAATTTTGGATATTGAAAGTCTCATTTTTAGTCATGTAATCTCATGTGAGGGTATATCAATGTATCCGTCAAATATTGAAGTGTTTGAAAATTATCCAAAACTAACTGCTATGAATGTCACATATATTTTTATTAGATTTGAATGATATTATCAATTTTTTGAAGGATTTTTCATGGATATCTAATCCACTCACCATGTTAACTCAGAAGAGACTTATGCTCCTATGTACCGATGAATGTGATGAAAATTTCATGTAATATATGAGAAGGTTGGACAATCCACTCATTCTCACACTAACCTATAGTAGTGAAGGGTTCGAGATTTATAGTGATTCCATAAAAATGGGGTTGAGGTGTGTAGTTTTGTAGAATGATATAGTGATAGCATATTACTCATTCCAATTGAGTGTTTATGACAAAAATTACACCACCTCAGGATTTGATGTTTGTTATGGTAATATTTTCATTAAATATTTGAAGGTATTATCTTTATGGGTAAAGTAATGACATATATATTCATCACAAAAGTTTAAAATATATATCCACACAAAAATAGTATAATATTCACCACAGATAATGGTAAGAGTGGATTATAGATTATGACTTCTCAATACACTACCACCCAATGAAAGTGAATGATGATGCAGATTCATTGAATAAAAAAATCAATCTATCTTTTCGACGAGAGGGATAAAAATATTGAATATTAATATATTTATAAAGGATGGACCATGATATATTGAAATAAGTGTAGTAATATTATCTTGATCAAATGATTTTTAAAAAATTTAACCATGTAACGATTAAAGTGGTGGAAATTTTGGATATGAAGACACAAAATATGGTAAGAAAATTTTATGAGTTCAATCATGATTGTGATGTAATGATAATGTTTACAGATTGAGTATGTGTCTCATAAATACTAAACCATAATATGTAATGTTTGGAAGAATATCATATAAAATCATTATCTATTAATCCTAGAAGTACAAATATGTATAGATATATGAAAGAGTATTTTTTTAGGAAAATATGAAAAAGGATATTATAAAGTATTAATCTTAGTGCATGGTGTGTTAGTCAGTTAATACTAACATATATAATTATAAGGTAATGTTACAACCATTAACCATACCAAAATGGATATGAGAAAACATAAATATGAATTTTATTATCAAAAACCTTAAAACATCTAAAAGCTATAATGTTATTTGGGTTTTAATAAACCTCCTTATAATGTTAGTACACTTCATTGTTATTATATAATATTTATTTATTATTCAAATTTCTAGGATATATATTAAAAAAGTGGTAAGGTTACATGGGGTACCATGTTCTATGATATCTGATCGGGATCTATGGTTTTCCCCGATATTATAGATAATTCTTAATAAGATCTAGATATATAGTTGTGTTTTATTACTGCTTATTATCCTCAGATAGATGGTCAGTCTAAAAGGACTATTCAAAACATGGAGAATATGTTGAGATCCACTTCTCAGGATTTCAATGGTTGTTAGGATCAACACCTTCCTCTAGTGGAGTTTTATTACCAAAATATATTTCACATGAGAATTCATATGGATCCTTAAGAACCCCTCTATGAAAATATGGGTATAACTCCAACATACTTGGATGATGTTATTGAAAGGTAATTATTTGTACATAAACAAGCTAACGAAATGAAATACATGGTTTGCGCCATTTACCATCATATCAAATTTCATGATCCAATCCGGTTCGACCTCGAACCGGTCACCCAAGCAAGCCCATGACCTCTAAAAAGTGTATTCTTAATCACAATGGCATGGTGACAGGCACTAGAAAATCATAAAGTACCAGTTGGAATGATTTCACATAAGATAAATAAAAAAATTAATGGAAAATAAATGACTAGACTAATAAAAATAAAATAACCTATGAGAAGGAAAATCATAAACTAAAAAAACAAACTAATCCTGGATACCAAACACATATCTATGTGACTCTCAAGATCCCTCACTAAATGCAAAAACCGACAACGCTCCATGACAATCCATAACAATCTAGAACCAGAACCCGAGGATAAAAAATGATAAATGTATAGGTATGAGTATTAAAACTCAGTAGTCATTCCTAAATAAACCTTTCCGGGTGAATTTCTATTAAATAAAATATTCATTTACTTATAATTCTAAATAATGATTATAATCAATGTTTATTCATGCATTTATTTATAAAAAAAATCATGGTCCATTTCCCACTTTATTTATAACTAATTTATTTTCCTAATTAAGGAGGCTTGGAAATTTCTAAGAAAGAGGGGGAGTAAGAAGAAGGATTATTTTATTTGAAAAATAGGGAGGAGAGTATGAAAATTTTTCAAAACATTTTTCCATAAAACATTTTAAAACGGATTATACACTTTTACCAAAGAGGTACATCACAAAGTAATAGTGGGAGAAATGATAGCACAATAATGGGAAATGGGAAAGTAGTACACAAGTAACCAAATCAATCAAGGAAGCTAAATCATCTACCATAGATAAAAAAGTTCCCAATAACATGGGAATACCTACAAGATTTGCGGAAAATATAGAACATATTGTAACATAAAATATATTCTCATTGTGCCTGATTAAATCAAATAACCCTCACATTTGGTATTACCCTACCTTGCCTAACTAAGGGGAAACATCCCCAAAGAAGAGGATTTCCATACTAAGGGTCTTATAGCCAGAGCATAATCCTAATCAATTGTAGCATGTATTATTAGATATCCCACTATCCAATATATGTTCCCATGATGTGAATAAAAATGGGGTGATCCACACAATGAAAAACAATCATCCAAACATATATGATTTACAGAAGACACCAAAACCAAGAATCTCCCCCAAATCACCCCAAGGGATAGTCCCTTTTCAATTTAACAAAAATGAAATTTGGAAACTATCATGATAAGAACCTTTTATTCCCCTTTAATAATCAGTAAGGAGAGATAATCATCCCATGGAATGTCTTCCATATAAAACCCATTTAGAATGTTCCCAATGGGCCTCACATATCCTTTGAGTGACAAACCATTTCAAAGATGACAAAACACACAACATATAACATTATTAAATATCAGTAACATGTTAAAGAATATGAACACTATTTAGAAACCACAAACCACATATAAATTCCAACCAGAAATTTTAACAAAAACTTGTTTTGAAATGAAAAAAAACAATCCCATACAATTAAAATTCACGGAAAATTCAATTAGTATCATTCCAAATAATCATTTTAAATATCACATATCACTAATATATTTTAAAATATGTTATAACATAAATCAATCCAATTTTTCTTAAATTTAATGGTCAAATAAAATGGGGAACCTACCTCAAACTCACAGTTCTTGGATGAAAGAAACCTAAAACTACTCCATGAGTGTCTAGAGAAGAAAGAACACCCAAGAAGAACCTTATAAAGAGAAAAAATCCAAATTAAAAATGAAGAAACATTAACCCTTGGTAAAAGGGAGAAAGGGAGAAATTGAAATAAGAAGAAAATGGAATATTAAGGAATAGGAAGAAGAGAATAGAGGATTTCCTAGAAGTCACCTCAAAATATGATGAAATCTACATAGAATCACCATGGGAGGAGGAGGGAGGTGTGATGATAAAAGGAGCAGCATACCATAGGTCACGTCATCCAATTAGGAATGAATTAATGGATTTGTAGGTTAAAAACTAATATGGATAGAAATTTAAATTGGTATTTTTAATGAATTTGGGAATTATGTATGGTTTGGTCACATAGTTTGGGAATATTTTCACCAACCATGCATCCTTTACTAGAATAAAAGGAAAGCATCATGGTTTGGGTGACCAGTTTTGGATAATCTGTGCCAACCATGTGGTTTAGTTTTGGAAAAAATTACATAACCATGCACACTATCCTCACATGGTTTAGACTAACCATGCTCAATCTATTCACCCTCATCCATGGACACCCAAAAATACACATGGTTATTGTTGGGAGATACATAGTTTGGATCAATATATGTTCTACTCATGTAACACAAACCATAAATGATGAAACAAACTAAAAAAAATTTCTACATTAGGGACTTGAAAATTTTTTCCTTGACTTTGGAAAATAACTGTGAAACAGAGGGAAAACCTCACATAACTCAAAATTTTAATCTGAAAATCAAAAACTCAATAGAAAATCCAAATAATAAAATTATAAACCAAAAGAAAAAAGAAAAAATAAATAACAAGGTGTGATAACTTTCCCAAACATAATGATTTCTTCCACCATAAATCCAAGACAACTATAATTGATTAGGTTCGAAGACAATGTTACACACTCTCAAATGATTCAACTCCTTAAACTGAAAAAACATTTCGCGCAACCAAGAAATGTGTTACATTCCATGAAAAAAACCATTTATCTCAATAAATTATTGAGTAATTATGTGAATACCAGACCACAAACCCAAAAAAATTCCCCAAGAAAAATTATATGCCTACTACATGGTTGCATCATTTTCCAAAGGAGAAGGAAAACACATGGTTAGATGAACTGGGAGGATATGAGATAACCGTCGTACACTTTCCCAAGGTAAAATATAGGGAAAGGGATAGGGTATAAGCTAAGGGTTTAATCTTTATGGATGATGGGGTCCAGGGGTGGACTCCCCACTATATTATAACTAACTAGGTACCAGCTAATGACATTGGTCAGACACCTATATTACAAACATTGACTACCACACAAAACCCCCCAATAAAATATGCAACCAAAATATGAAATACAAATAACATGCTTTCAATATAGGATGAAAGAATTTATAAATCTCCTAAAAGATGTAATCATTAGAAAAAAAATTCCCTACAGATATCGAACATCATATTCCATTATAGATAAGTGGAAAATTATAATGCACAACCATTACAATAATGGTTCATTCAAATAAAAAAATTAAAATTAAACTCACATTAGTATCATGGTCAGGCAATTAAGCCTCCTTCTATTTTAAGGGAGTTGATCTAGATCAGATATTCCTTCCATGAACACCCATTCATATCATATGGATTTGGCCTAAATGAACACGAGCATGTTAGGTCTTCAAATAACTTGGAAACACATGATTCTTTTGACCCATATTTCGGTATTTATGACACAATAAGTCCCATGGCCAGAGGAAGATGAAACAACATTAGATGGCCCTTTAATTATACTTCCAGCACTATCAACATCATGCTACATTCCCATATATTAACTATAATTCCCTTCTCCAATTACAGGGACCGAATATGGATTGGATAACTCCAGAATCCCCATTAACATGGACTCAACCTAATATTATAGCCTCACCACATCAGTAAATGAGGTTAGACAGAATTCTGACACCATTGACAGAAGATCATGAATAATTCCATTCTCAAAATTTTGGTGTTTAAATGGATGATCATAAAAAACTCTAGGATATAGGGAACTAAATAAAAAAAATGATGTTGGAATTTCGGAACGGACCCGTCACTTTACTAAATGAAGAACAACTCAATAAACATCACTACCTTCACAACCTCAGAGAAGTACAATTGGATGAATGATGTCTTGAATAATTCACAGGAGAGTTCATACCAAGGATGGGTATTAATGATTAACTTCCACCAATTCCAACTTTTACCATTGAGAATAATTTTAGGGAACATAACTTTCAAAGACTTGGGAAACTCGTGGAAACTGAAGGCCCTTTCAAATTTTCACATCCACTATTCTTCTTCAAAAGGTTCTCTCTAACCATAATATAGAAAATGTTTCAGCTTCCAAAACTCAATATGGAATTGTCTATTTTTATCAAGTAGAGGTTCCTTTAATGGTTACCACTCATAACATCACCTTGAATATCCATTGAATCATTACTGCTTCCATAATCTAGAGAATAGGGAGATAAAAACTGAATAAAATTCATGTCACCATCAAGGACTCACCATAATCGTACACCAAACATAAAAAATTACCAACTTTGAAATTAAACATAAATAATTCAAAAATATTATTAACCACAGCCCTATAAACCATTTTAAATTCCACACATCAAGTCATTTCATTCTAATAAAATCCATCAAATCCATTAAGAAATGTGAATTTATTCTTTAAAAATTCCTCATAATTTTAAAAAAGCCTCATTTAATTAAATATCATTTGATTAATAACACATTTTATCAAAATTCACATTATTTAGATACAATTTTCCAATATTTTCTACAAAAAAATTTGAAAATTAATTCATCATTTCCAAAACCAAAACATCACCACTTGAAATCTGGTTTCTCATAATTTAAAACATGGGTTTCAAAATTCTTTTTAAAATTAGAAAATACCCAAAGAACGTCTTATATGTGACTAGTGATATTGGGTGGATTTTCCATATGGTTTGAAGCTACATTCCAACCACAAAACTTCCATAAAAAGTCATTTACAATGATGTACCTAGACTCCCCATGGATTTCCAAACCCTACAAGATCACTGAAAACCACAAGCATAACTTCAATTTCTTCCCCAAATATAGAAAAACCCAAAAAATATTACACAATATAAATAAACAAGAAAATATTCCACCAAACTAAGACATACCTAGAGAAGAGTAGATATTGGAATTGATAAGAAATACACAAAACCCAACTTCACATTGTAACTCATGTATCAAAAGAGAATGCTTTGTTCAGGCACCTCCTCATACCTAATGTTCCGAGTGTTCTAATCCTTATAACATGACATAAAAATCAAAATATTATTTGAAACATAGGTCCTCTAAATATCCTATTACCGGATACCATTTTGTAATAATCCAACCATTTTTGACCCCAAACCAGTCACTTGAGTTGGCACTTGATATCCAGAATGGTAGTTCCCAATTACCCTGTGGTGGCAACAAGCACCAGAGAATCATAGAGTACTGGAGGGAATTATTTATCCCACGGAAAATAAAAAAAATTAGAGGAAAAAAATTATTAACTGAATGTAAATAAAATAACCAATGATAATGAAAAACATATACAATAAACAAACCAAAATGAATTTGGTGACTAAAGAGATCACTGTGTGACTCTAAGGGTCACTCACTGAACACTAAAATCAACATCACTCCACAATGATAATGACCAAGAATGAATCATCACCAGAGGATAAAAACAGGGATTTAAGTATAGGTGTGAGTATTAAAACTCAGTATGTTGGACCAAATAAACCATTCCAAAGGCATTTAATTTAAATAAAATATTCATTTATTATTATTTGAAATAAAATATATAAATTAGTTTCTTCATTAATTTAATTTTAAAACAAGTCTTTGTCCATTTCCCTCATCATTTAAAATGGGACTTTTTCAAAAATATGGAGGCTTGAGCATTTCATAGAAAGAGAGAGAGAGTATGAAGAAGGATGTTTTTATTTGAAAAATGGGGAAGAGAGTATGAAATTTATTTAAAACATTTATCCTTAGAATATTAAAAAAAATATACCCTATTACCAAAGAGGTACACTGAAAACTAAAAACAAGATAAATGAAATCATAATGGGGGAAATGGGAAAATAAACCCATGTACCCAAATCAGGTGAGGAACCTAAAAAATCCACCGTAGGTAGTTATGTTCCTGAGAACCTGGGAATACCTTGGAGATCAGGGTAAAATATATAACATATTGTAACATGATCTATTATATCGGTGCACATGATGCAATCAAACATCCCAAACACTCGGCTGCACCATACCTGACATAACTGAGGGGAAACATCCCCAAAAAAGAGCATGTACATACTAATGTCCTACTTACTAGATCATTATCATAAACTAGTTCATAATGAATTCTTAGATATAATACTATCCATGCAAGGTTTATATGATGTGACTAAAATGGGGGTGGGACAAGAAATGAAAAACAATCGACTATACATATATAATAAGAACAAGACACCAAAACCTAGAATCACCCTTGAATCATCATAAGGGATAATAACTTTTCCATTAAACCCAAAACACATTACATAAGTCACATTTAAAGTAAATCCCTTTCCCTTTATCAATAAATAAGGAAAAAAAATCATCATAAGGAGAGTTTTTTAGAGGAAACCCATTTCAAAAGATAAAACCAGACTCACATATCCTTTTAGTTAAAACTGTTTTGATGATAGAAGACACACCATTTAAGAACTCATGAAATAGTAGAAACATGTTCAGGATTCAATAACACCATTTAGAAACCAAAACCACTTATAAAGGACAACTAAGCATTTTAACAAACACTTGGTATGCAAGGTCAAATAAAACAATTCCATTTAATTCAAATTCAGGGTAAATTAACATGGTTTTATATCCAATAATCATTCTAAATATCAAATATCACTAATTTATATCAAAACAAGGTGTGAAAATAAATAAATCCACGTTTCATAAGTTTAGTGTCTAAATTCAAAGGGGGGTCTATCTTAAACTCATGGAACTAGGATGATGGAAACCTAAAACAACTCCATGGGGGTCTAGGGAGGCAAGAACACTCAAGAAGAATCTTAAGAATCCAAAAACAAAAAATTAAAACCAAATAAACTTGAACCCTAGGGAAAACGGCTGAAGGAAGAATGTGAATTAAGAAGAAAATGGAATAAGAAGGAAGAGGATGGAGATAAGCGATGATTACCTAAATATGTCCCCAGAACGTGAATAAATACCCTTAGAATCACCATGGGAGGATGATGGTGGTGCCGAGATAAAGGGAGAAGACTCCCTTGAGTCACATGAACTATTAGGGGAAGAAATAGTGGTTTTGGGGTTAAAACCCACAAGGGATATGTAGGTAAATTGAAATTTTTAATGAATTTAGCATTATTGATGGTTTAGTCACATGATATTTGAAATCGTGAACTATCCATGAATCCATTACTAAAATTACAAGACACATGGATTATTTTCCTGTATGGTTTAGGAAACCATGTGCCAATTATGTGGTTTTGTGCTATCATAAAATGAAGGACCATGAATGCTCTACTCACACGGTTTGGAATAACTGTTCTCTACTAAGGCCCCCACATCCAGGGACACCCAAAAACATATATGGTTATTCTTAATATCCACACAGTTTGAAATAGACCATGTTCTACCTATGAAATCCTAACCATGCAAGAGAAAAATGAACTGAAATGGGGATCAACATCTGGGACATGGACGATTTCCCGGTAAGCAAGAAAAAAAATTGTGCAACATAATAAAAACATTTAAAAATTAAAAATCATAATCTAAATCCTCCAAAAATCAAGGTATGGTTCAAATAATAATTTATAAATAAAAATAAAAGAGAACAATAATGGGGCGTGACATCAGAGGATGCTCTGATTTGATAGAAGATTTATTTTGACAATCATATGTGAGATATGGAATTCAATGTTGGTGATAAGTGTTTACTATAAATTTATACATTGAATAACATTCTGAGATTAAAAAATATGGTAATTTTAAGCACTAGGTATATTTTTCAATTCGATGTTATTTATCAGGTTTTGACTATAGCTTATCTCTTAGAACTCTCACCAAATCTCTCTCAAGTTCATGACGTGTTACATGTATCTATCGTAAGGAATTACAAACCTTATCCCTCACATGTACTAAAATTGGAGGTTATACCAATGTAGGATGATATTTTCTTTTTAATAACATCTCACAGAAACATTCGATCATAGATATAAATTTCTACTGAACATAAGTACTCACTTGGTTAAAGTTATTTGGATAGTTTATAAATTTTACGAAGCTACCTGGGAACCCAAGGATGTGATGAACTAGATATATAAATATTTTAAGTACTAGTGTGATGGAATTTCATGTGTTAAATTCATTTTTATGGGGTTAGAATTCAACTACCAATTAATTTATAAGCGTTTCTTTTGTAATAAATCAAGATGAATTTGATAGCTTTCCTTACACGCAATCCTGAGTCAATATGAATCATGATATAGTAAACCATTATATCCTAGACATTAAATTAGGTGGTATGAATAATATTAAACAATTTATGAAACGTAATTAAATTTTTATAAAGAAAATTTATTTATTAATTCATAAAATATAAGTGCTCAATTTTATTAAAGTCATATTATAAGTTAAAAATATATTTTCTTCAAAAGTAGTTTTTATCATATTTTTATTTTTAAAAATTATAATAAAGATATAAATTTTTTTATTAATTTTATTTGATGAAATTAATATCATTTTGAAAATCAACATTCCAATATTATCATAGGGTGAATATTTAGGATTTTTTTTAAAAAATATTTATTTTTTCAGTGAATAATGAAAAATGAAAATTTTTATAAAAATTGTCATTTCATTAAAATTATATGTTCCATTATGTTTTTAATTTTACATTAATGAAAAATAATTATCATTTAATTATAAATAATAAATTAATAATGTTGGGATAATCACTATACTTGATTTTTAAATAAGTTAATTTTTGGGCATATAAACACATTTATCTAAAAACCATTTTTATACACACAATATGTTTATATATATGTATAATCTATATTTATTACTAGTTTTAAAGAACTTTATATATTATATTTTCAATATAATATCTTAAAATTCTTTTTTTTATTTACCAGGAATGTAATGGATGTAAATTAAGTGTATGCTAAAAACTCATTTTTTAGAAAACATGTCTTTACTGTTGTTTATATGCTTAATTAAAATTATATTATACTATATAAAAAATATAATGTTTTAAAATGGGTTTATTATTTTTAATCATCATAATTAGTATAATCTAATTGTTTTTAATTAATTTTTAGGGATGCTGAATAATAAAAAAGGTAAAATTTGGTTATCATAGTTAAGGTTAAAATAAGTTTACTGGGGGGGTTAAACCGTGAGATAATGACAGTATATCAACCATAACCTGTAAAATTGTTAATTTTTAAAGATATTTCAACATTATATTATTTAAACTTATAATACCTGTCCATTCAAATCCACTTTCCCTTGAAAGTGACCTTAAATCATTAAAATATTTTATGAAATTCCATAGGGTCCCTCCCATCACTTATAAAATAAAACCACTTCCTCTACCTTATTCACACTATTTGGAACTTATATCTTTAAGAATAAATTCCCAAAAAAAATATAATATCTTTACCTTCATCATATATCTTCTTGTGCTTTCCTACGACCAATCCTTTATTGATTAAGGAGTAATCCAAAGGAACTCTCTCACAGAAGAGCTATAAATCATAACCAAGCTCTTACAATTTTATTTTTTTTCTCTAAATCACATAAAATTTTTTATCCATTAAAACAGGATGAATAAATTTTTTTTAGGTATACTTATATTTTATTATGGTGTCGGTATAACCATTTACCGCATCTTCTGATTCTAATGGGATATGAAAGTGTCGCTTATGCATACATATGGACAATTTCTTCCATGTAGCGATATAACTCATCTTCTAAATACATAATTCCAGGTTTGTTACAATGATATATTTATTTATTATATGATATTTATTTTATAATAATAATTATATAATTATTAATTAATATTTACCTTTATTTTGTTTCATCCATCGAAAATTAGTAACATCACACCTACGAATGTACAGACTACCATCTAAAAATAGTGATGTAATTAAATTTTCATCATTGATTTATATAAATGGTAATAATTACATACATAATATATATATATATATTATTTATATCATTTTTAATATTATTTATATGAAGGAACCCTAATCAATGTGAATATACCATATCCTCCAAACCAAAACATATATGAAAAATGAAGTAGTTAACAACCAAAATTACAATAATAAAGAAAGATTGAAACTGAATGTGTGATAAGATAGCATAAGTAACCCATAAATTATATAATAGATAATAAATTTGTTTTTATATATATTTATGAAAAAATTAAATTTATTATATTGGATATTATAACACTTACAATACAAGATATACATGAGGTGATGTTTTTATGTAACAATCTCATATTTATTGGGATTTTTTATGACAAATTTTATTATGAAATAATTATATGATATATCTATAACAAGTGTTATTTATTTTATTACAAACTATTTATTTATATATTTTTCATGATTTCTCTTTATTTTCCACTTTTAACTACTCTAGAGACAGAAAGAATTTTTTCAAGGAAAACAGACCTTGTTTTTCGCTTCGGCCGAGGATATTTTATTTCAGGTCTATAATATTTTTAACACATTTTCATGTATTTTTTACCTTTATAAAAATATTTATTAATTTCATGTTTAACCATATTATAATATCTATAAATGTTTTAAATGTATCTTCTTATCTTATTATGAACAAGTTGCTTCTCAATTTTAATCGACAATATGGAAAGAATATTTATATTAACATACAAAGAATGAACAAATTTTTCCAAAATAATGAATACTATTTTATTTAAATATTAATTTATATTTTACCTTTTTTATTTTTAAATAAAATATTTTTATGAATATTTTAGAAATTTTTATATTCTAAATTATTATTTTTAAATTTAAAACTTATTTTTCCCCATGAAATTTTCAAGGGGTATTTTAAAGGTATTTTTATCAATAAAAACCTCATTTTATTATTTTTATGTTTCACTGAGGATATAAACTAACGTTACTAGATTTATTGATATTATAATTTATGTGGAATGTATATATATATGGAATTAATTATTTGATGGTGGGACGGGAATAGTATAGATTTTGAATGAATTGGGTAATGAAAGAAATCTCTTGAGGCATTAAAGATTTGAATGGAGGAGTGAAACCATTATAGAATGGGACTTTGTCCAATATGATAGTATTGGGAGTGAAATTTATCTTCCAAAATGATGAAATGAGGAGTGAACCAAATCCACTATAACAGTCTTGGTAGTTAAACTTGACTAGGGAATAGATTTTCTACCACAATCCATATTTTTATTTTGTAAGTACACATTTAAAGGGTAAGTGTGAATCAAAGACACATCCAACAAGTACAATATCCAACCGACAAAACCCCACAACCCATCCACTACAAGATTCCATACCACTAACTATCCGAAATTCAAATGACCAAAAAAGGAATACATTGCTATTTCAAAATTCAAAAGATTCACGGATTGTGATACCACTCACATCAGTAAAAACCATCATATGTGTCTTTTCCAAAAACAAGAATCATCAAAACCAGATTCATACCAAACCTCATCGTTTCCAAATTATCATCATCACTGTCTACCTCTAGAAGTATCTTCATCAAACCCACTTCCCATAGATCATTAAATTCCATCGCGTAGCTCCACATCATAGAGAACGGGGGGAGCCTTCATATAGAGAAAAGAAAAATAGGATTTTGTAGGATAAAGTAGTGGGGGACCATCTCTGATCACGATACCTTGAACTACAGATCGTAATAACTAGACTTGAACAAATATTATCACAAAATCGACCTCCTCGTGTAGCCCCACCGATGCGACCATCGTCACCAGCCCCTGACCACACGAAATTCGGAAAACTCTTGATGGATTCCACAAAATCCCACCATCACCATGAGATGAAACTCCCTAAACGCCTTGAAGAACACATACACAAAAACCAGATCCCCTGAATTAGCCAATATGTGGAATAACCTGTCTAGATTCCAGCCCATCGATGATAAACTTCATCATGACCATACACAATGCTTCATAAAATCCACCCTATGAAGACACCATAATGACAACACCATCACATCAAACTATTAATAAAAAGTGAGTCACATATAACCTGGAATACCATTGGATACTGAAATGCTAAAGTCCAAACCACCAAGAAACCTCAACCCATGATCCAACCTAGAAAGGTACGGAAGAACGAGAAGCCATATAAAGGATCTGAGTAGAAAAATCCATAAACCACATACACGGTTCAAAGGGAACATCACCAGTCATATATTCCATCACTAACCATGGCCAAATCCATGTGAAACTAAATATGGAGATGATTAAAACCAAGGTATGGGAGAAACTAGGGAGGGAGAATGAAGGATCGAGGAATATGAGGAGATGAAGTGAAATGTGTCTCACCATCCTACCCCCACCGAGGAACTCCGAGAAACCCTTGAGAATTATGATGTTGGAGAGAATCTACTCTAAGGATATGATTTTCTATTTTTATGTTCTTTTTTCAAATTATTCATTATTCTTATGATAAATTTTAATTGCACATGATTAATTATTTATGATTCCATACTTTTATATCTTATCTATTTCAACTGAGAAACGTAATTCCATACTTCCTGATTATGATATATGAATTGATAGATTTGATTTTTTAATGTTTAGATCATGTTCTCATACCATTATGATGGTTTTATATTCAATTATAATCAATAATTTATATCTCTCATGTTTACCTTTACTATGTATCTGAACTCAACCTTTCTTATGTTTCCCTTCCACAGGTTATAGAGAATGGTTTTAAGTATTATATGTATGAGAAGGTTACTAGTTGAGAAGAACTAAAGGAAAAATTCCCTATTTTTTTATTTAGTATTGATTTACGTATCCAAGTTTCCAAATAAATTAATCCTTATACGATCCTTAAAATTTATTACTATAAAATGTTTTTAATATTTAAATAAATTGATGTAATATTTATGTATGAAATGTATAGGTTTCTATATACTTATATAGGGTATGGGGACAATGCATACTGAATAATTTTTTCAAGTCAAGAATTCATGGTGGACATGGAGTGTTAGTGGGACTGTGTAGTCTTGTTATACTTTCATTTTAAAAAAAAATTCAAGATTTATATTATTACTCTATTTTTAGGGTTTATACAATTATCTACCTTATATATTGGTATCTTGAATCTTTGAAACTTTTGAGGAAATCCTGGGGGATTCAACCCTAAAAATACTGTATCCCCTAGATTTGTGAATCCTTAAGGGTCATATTGATGGGTTTTTAACACACAAGGTTACATCAATTAAGAATTGAAATGATACCCAGCAGGACATGGATATTATATCAGACACTCAAAAAATTAACCCACCTTGGAAATAACATCATTTGGGCTGGATATAGTCACGAAATTGTGTTTCTTGGGCTGTTGATATATCGTTAATATTTGAAATGTAATCCAAATTGGTGATGGTATGGTGGGGTTTCCCTATCATATCATTCATGAATTTATTCTCCTCTAAGGGATTCAATGAAATCATAGTGTCCAGGTCAATGTAGAGGTACCCGACCCTGAACCGGAGACCATTTTATAAAAATAAACACTATTTATTCTCTAAAAACTTTTTCACACCGACGTTTTCCCTTTCTGACTCATTTTACCTCACCACCGCTTCAAATAGTAGCTACTACTACTAGAAGAAACGCTTCTACAGTGAAATATCAGTGTCCCTCACCTCGTCAAATTTCAACTTATTGGGATGTCCGTGCTGAGGTGCCCTTAAATCTATCCTCAAAATATATTTGGTATATTTGATGATATATATCTGATATCATTGTGGAGTTATATTTGATATCTTTTAGGATATATATTTTCTATTTTTAATGAGATATGAGATATCTTTCAGGAGATACATAAGATATAATGTGGGGACTTTCTTTTACATATTAGACGTGCAACTATTATATCTTATTTTTTGGGGGGAAGTGATGTTGTGATTTAAGGGAGAAGGTTTTAGATCTGAAAATGGTGGAACTACTGTGATCTGATCACCTTTCATATACATTGGTTTTCAATCTGATCTCGGTTCTCTTTCTTCTGCAATTTTTTTTCAGACAATGATCTCAGGATATCATGGTAAAAATTATTTGAGTATCTTTATCTCGTTAAATTATTCATTTTATGATGACTTTGTAATGGAATTTATCTCTACCTTCGATCTAATTTTTTATCTATTTATTACTTTTGTGATCCCATCAATTTTGGGGAGTCTCTACATTGTACTTATTCGTTTTAGTGGATCCATCTATTTGGATATGGTCCCATGGTTTTTTCCATTTTTGGTTTCTATGTTAAAAAAATTCAGTTTCAAATTTTACTTTTGAGAACTCATACATTTGGTCACTATGGATCCTCGTTATTTCTATATCTTGTTTAAAGGGGAATAAATATATTTCCACTAATCGTTCACTTTGTTTTTTTTTGTTCACCACTTTACATATTTCCCAATATGTGGTATCAGAGGGTTATGTTTTTATTTCCTATTTATTATGGAATCAAATTATAGTTAGATGAAGTTATTGAATAGTTCCAGTTACTATATGTGGTGACTAAAAATGAAGGATATTTTTTTTCAAGCTAATGCTTCATCCATTGTTTACCAATCAGAATCCAGAAAGAATATCATTTGAAGAATGGGAGTTAAAGCATGATAATGTTTGTGGTTTCATTATCCAATATGTTCAAGATAATGTGATGACCCACATTGTCGACATCTATCATGCCCGAACATTTTAGTAGAATCATTAAATTACCTATTCTATCCAGACAGAAAACAATAAATTGTTTCCTCTTATGAAGATAATGAATTTGAATTAAAAAAAGGTGAATCTATTTATTATTATTTGAGTGAATATTAGAGATGTTTTGATCAATTTTATAGTATGGGTATTAACATTGATGTTGTGTTTTTAATGCTTTAATTTCACAACACATTACCTGATTATTGGTATAATTTACATGTTACTCTATCCAGTTCTACTCTTAATGGTGTAGTGACATTATGTTTGGTTAATTCTATGGTTTTTAATGAAGAATTCATGAGATGTACATAGAATACATATTCATCAGAGATTTTAGTCATAGAGAATATGGGGATAATCCAGGAAAACTATCACAGATAAAGCAGTCGTGGTAAGAGAAAATGATGTAACTATTCCATGTCAAAGAAGAGTTTTTTAAATTTCATCATTTTAGTAAAGGGTGATCTGTTAAGAAGTTTTTTATCAACTATAAATAGAAAATTAAATTAATGAAAATTAGAAGGTGAAAATGGGGATGGATATGGTCATATTGTCGCTGCTACAGGGGGTGATCCTATTATTATTTATGACTCCGTTAACATTTCTATGTTAAAAAATTTCAGTTTCAAATTTTACTTTTGTGTACTCATACCTTTGGTCACTATGCATCCTCTTTATTTTTCTAGCTTGTTTAAAGGAGAATAAATATATTTCCACTACGCGTTCTCTTTGTTTTTTTTGTGGTCACCACTTTACTTATTTCCCAATATCTGGTATCATAGGGTTTAGTTTTTATTTCATATTTATTATGGAATCAAATTATAGTCAGATGAAGTTATTGAATAGTTCTAGTTACTATATGTTGTGACTAAAAGTGAAGTATATTATTTTTTTCAAGATAATGCATCATCCATTGTTTACTACTCAGAATCCAAAATTAACATGAGATGAAGAATGAGATTTCATGAATGATATAATTTCTGGTTTCATTATCCAATATGTTGAAGATTATGTGATGAACAATATTGACATCATCTATCATGCCCGAACATTATAGGAGAAGAATTAAATTACCTATGCTACCAAGATAAGAAACAATAAATTGTTTCTTCTTATGAAGATGATGAATTTGAAGTACAAAGAAGTTGAATCTATTTATTATTATTTGAGTGGATATTAGGGCTATTTTGAAAATTTTTCTAGTATGGGTATTAACATTGAAGTTGAGTTTTTAACTCTTTTATTTCACAACATGTTACCTAATTATTGGTAGAATTTACATGTTACTCTATCCAGTTCTAATCTTAATGGTGTAGTGACATTAAGTTTTGTTAATTCTACGATTTTGATGAAGAAGTCAAGAGATGTACGTAGGATACATCTTTTTTAGAGAATTTAGTCATTGATAATAGGGGGAGAATCCAGGAAATGTATCACGGAAAAAGCATTCGTGGTAAGAGAAAATGAAGGAACGCTTCCTGGTCAAAGAAGAGATATTTTAAATTTCATCATTTTAGTAAAGAGTGATATGTTAAGAAGTTTTTTTATCAACTGAAAATAGAAAATAGAATGAATGTAAATCAGCAGAAGAAAAATGGAGATGTATATGATCATGTTGTCGCTGCTACAGGGGGTGATCCTATTATTATTCATGACTCCATTTACATTTCTTTTGATGATTCTTGTTGGTTTTTTTATAGTGGTTCCTTCTTTCACATGACATCTAGGAAGAATCTCATTACATCATATAGCTTAGTTAATTTTTCGATTTTTATGATGGGTAATGATGGTCATGCTGATGTTGTAGGTATTGGGGCTATTTTTTAGAGACTAGTACAGTTGTAAGCTGATATTGAAGGATGTTAAACTTTTGCATGAGGTTCACATGAATCATATTTCTACCAGGGTTCTTGATGGTGAAGGGCCTTGTAACGCCCCGACCCTAGTTACCCAGAGTCGGTGCATTATTACATAACATTGGCATGATCACAAGAAAGATCAAATCTCGAAAGACCGATTGGTTTAGTAGCCTTGGAAACATTAGATATATTCATAAGTTTTACATTACATCATAAAATGAAAAACTAATACAACAACATAATGTTTCCACAATCCACACTATTAACCCCTCATAAAATCCCTGTAGGTCATTCATAACTTACTTCTTCACATCCTGGGAAAAATAAAACATAGAAAAGGGGTGAGCTCAAATGCCCAGTAAGGATAACAATATAGCGGAAACTTTCATAAATAAGAATAAACATTTAAGGCAATGCATTACTAAAACAAAAGCCTTTTAAATATTAACTTTCAACATGGTATGGCATAAATAAAATGAAATAATGCCATTTACTTATTCACATGGATATTCTACTAATCGAATAATCACATGCAAAAATCAATAACCACTTTCATAATGTTGGAATGCATAATGCTAAACGTTAATTTCTTTGTCTAGGCCTCATCCCAAGACCTAGGGGTTACTTCTAACCGGAACCCAACCCGGAGTGCCTCTAATAACCGGACACCAACCCGGAGTGCCTCTAATAACCGGACACCAACCCGGAGTGCCTCTAATAACCGGACACCAACCCGGAGGGCATACTTTTACCAGTCCCTAACCTGGAGGGCTTACTTTAACCAGTCCCCAACCTGGAGGGCTTACTTTTACCGGTCCCCAACCCGGAACATACTTGTTTAGCACATTCATCTGAAGAAAAGTTTGAAATATAACATAAACATTCGGATTAAAACTAGCATACGAAATGTCAATAGTTTCACCATATACTATGAATGGTATAAAATAGCACATACACAGTCAAACATATCACAAAACCTTCAATACAATATAGAAGTTTTGTATTATAATAAATCAACTTCAAATAAGCGTAAAATCCATTAAAGGATGTTGACATAGATGAAATCAAAACACTTTTCAGAGAAATATCTCTTTCTATTTTTGAAATCATTTAAGAGCCATATAAAATAAAACATTTTCTTGAAAATATTCTTGTAAGCTTGTAAGGAAAGCGTTGATGATTTTATAACGGTGGAAAATAACCGCACCCGCCATATAAGTAGAAAAAAAACATTCTTATCTTAATTCTGTCGAAAAGGTTAAAAAGGACCTTGTTTTGAAAACGACGGAAAGATTCCTTTATAAACCTCTTACAAAAAGTCAAACAAGGGTATAAATGAATTTAACCCATATTCTTGTAAATAATAAATATGTTTTGAAATAAATTTCGAAGAAACATGGATGTGGATGATAAAGAGATCCCAGTAGATTATTACATATAAACAACCTCGGATAATGAAGAGATTGTGAAATAACCCTTACCTTGTACTTTTCCTTGGTTGTGGTAGGTTAACCTCCTGTATAATGGTGAAATAATTGTTATTAAATTATACAAGAATCATATACATTAATATGATA
This sequence comes from Viscum album, assembly GCA_963277665.1. Classification (NCBI taxonomy): domain Eukaryota; kingdom Viridiplantae; phylum Streptophyta; class Magnoliopsida; order Santalales; family Viscaceae; genus Viscum; species Viscum album. The sequence goes on along the minus strand of OY728136.1, from coordinate 1,505,904,943 downwards.
TCATATATGATCTTTTAATATTGATTTGATAATAATATCTTAGTATTATTGTTGTTTCGGGTGTTAACTTACTTGTTTTCTTTCATATGTTTTGTTACGTAAGACATGTTTGTAAAGGATAGGTTGTATATTATTCATATCCAGAATGATATCAAGTCCCTAAACATCATTTTTAAATCATAAAATGATAATTATACTTTAATGGTTACGATGGAGAATGAATCTCATCGCGTGCGTGGAGACGGTAGTCCGTACGTACGCACGAGCGACAATATCATTCTTTTGATATTAAAATAATATATAAATGGATGGTATATCATATATACAGAATCATTAATATGTTATATTTATTATTTACATGAGTTACACATCATTATTATACCCATCCAAATAATAATATATTGAATAACAATTACACCACGACGTGGAGACGGTAAGCCGTACGTACGCACGTATGGTGACATGTTATTCAAAGGGTGGATAGAATACTGAATATGGTTGTACCATATTTATAATAACATCACAGTATATAAATGATACTGGAGTCATTATTTTAGAATGGTAACAACAAAGGAATAAGAAGTGGAAGAAGAAATGAACTTGGAAAAGGGGTGGTGGAAACATTACCTCTTCTTCGGGTTCTTCCTTTTGATTTGATCAAAAGGGCTCCTTAGGTTTGCTTTCTGATCAAACTAAGGCCCCTAGGTTGTAGTGAGGGATGTTGGGAGAGTATTTGGGCAGAGTTTGGCCGAACCAAAAGGCTTTAGATGTGTGAAGAAAAGAGAAGGAGGAGTGCCCTTTTATAAGAGGGGTGAGGGGAACTTTTGGAAAAGCTTGAAATATTAATTTATAATAAATTCATATTCGGTTTCCAAAGGCTCCAAAGTTGACTATTCAAAGGATGAGGTGGGGATAGGTCGAAAACAACTCATCCAATAGAATTTAGACAGGTTTGGGTACTTATATTAACCTTATCATTAAGTATTAACTCTAAGTTAATTAGTTTCACTTTTACAATGTCTCTTTGTATTTTTATATAATATGGTTAATAAACTTACTATATACATCCAAGCGACCCCCAAGTGGTTCATTAATAATTAACCTATAATAAGATAAGTCTCTTGGCCTAACCTTATATTTTTAGGAATTTAATATCAATTAATAATATAATATTTGTTTTAAGAACTCTTTTATGTCAATTTTGACACTATTCAATAGTTGATTTTTGTGAAACTCATAACAGATTGATTACTTCGAACAAAGTCAATTAAATCAATCATAATATATCATATTATCCTATAAAATTAGTTTAATTCATTAAAAGTTTCATATTATATTTATTTGGGTATTTATAATATCAATTATTTTAATTTTTCACTATTATAGTAATTACTGCATCATCATTGTGTCATAAATTAAATAAATTATTTAATGTCTAAAAATTATAAATAAAATATCATTATGTAGGAAATCGTTTTATCTTTCTAATGAATATTTATAATCGAAAATCAAACATGTATAACCCTATGTAAAAATCGTTCTTCTAAAAGATATATGCTTGTGTCATTTTTGTATTCATTTTGACTTAATTAAAATAAAGTGTCATTATCACTTACAAGTGGATCCATGGGGTCCCAAAATTGACACAAAGATGCCCATGGTCGACCATGTGTCAACCAATAGGGTTAAGACACGTTTTAGGGTAATTTAGTATTATTATAATATTATTTTTTTAACCCTTATTTACCGGATTTACCCTTAACCATGGTAAATAAAATATTTACCGCAGTAATTATTCAAAATGTCTAAAAATAAAAGTTACCTATTTACACAATTTGAACATCCTGATTCCAAATATGGAATCCATTTTCCTAAATTCTAAACACAGAAGTGGCAGAAATTAATTTAAAATTAATTCCCGCTGTCAAAACAAAAAGCGTGTTTTTAAGAGATAATAACTATCAAAAGATTGACACTTGTTTATGTTCGGTTTAATTGTAAAATTATGTCCAATGACCAACATTATATTAAATGGTAAAAATATATTCTAAATATTCTTTAAAACCACTAAAATTCATAATTTATCACTATTAATTATTTTGATTAAAAAAGTTGTTTTTAATTAAAATTTAGTAATTTTCACTATTCATCAAAATATAAAAGTTATCCGAAAAGTGCCAAAATTTCACCTTAGGCTAAATTCGATATTCCGAATCCAAAAATGAAGTCCATTTTCAAATATAAAATATATATAATTTCAAAAAGTAGGTATTACTATTCATAACGGCTAGTTTGATCGGTTGTGGTGTGTGTTAAAACTCGACGTTGCGTACAACACACGCTACTGTTTTATTCAAAGGAAAGCGTACCGTGGAAGCTTGGAATGTTTCATTTTAAATTTGTTTGATGTCTCCATTTAGTCAAAAAGTTTAAAATATTGTATTTAAAAAGGTTTCACTATCAAAAGTTGATAAAAGTGCAATACTGAAAATGAATCTGTTCTTGCATTATGACTAAGAAACTCATAATATGGATTCTAAAATTATAAGGATTATATAAAGTTAAAAATGTAGTTAATGCTATTCATGACCTCTTTTAATGGCTTTTTTTTTGGTAAGTCATGGTGCAATTGAACTCGGTGTTGCTTGTAGTGCAAGTTATTGAATTATTTTGAAGAAATAACACACTATGAAATCTTGGGGTGTTACATTCTCCCCTCCTTCAATAAATTGCGTCCTCGCAATTTGAAATTGTTCTTCGAAAATAAAAGGTTGAAAATAGATAATATATTTGTGGTAAAATCCACATCGGAAATTGGGTTACTAAAATTTAGTCTTAATACGAGGAAAAGTGAAATGAAAGGGTCACCACCAAATTATGATATCGATTAGGAAAACATTGGTGGCAATTAGAGATATATAATTGGGGAAAAAACGTAAATATTTATAGGTAGTGATTGAGGTCATCAATCACAAACAAGTGTATAATTGAGGTCCTTAAACTCATCAATCTATGATGATTTGAAGTACCATCGGTTCAACAAAATATAGGGTATTGGGATAACACATTTTTGACGTTTCAAAATATCTAAGTTGAAATCCCACATCGAAAAAATGAATTAACGAGGCCTCTATTTAAAATAAAGAGTCAAAAGTATGAAGATTACCGAAAATAACACATACTAGGGTTCCATGTAGGAAAATATGGATATGGAAGAAAAATCTAACCATCAATTACCTGATGGAGAGTGGTAGAGAACATGGCTATGAAAAGGCCAACAATCCCAAAGCCATAAATTAGTGATGATTTAAGGTACCATCTAGGAAAACATTTTTGTTCTAATTTGCTTTTCTTAATATTGAGGAATTTTTTATGAGATTGGATAAGATCATATAGAGATATACTTACTTTATAATTAGAGTTTTATCCATTAATAAATTTCTACCACAAACTCATCTTTCACTCTAAAAGATAATTGAATGTAAAAAAATTCTATTTACACTATTCGTATAGGGTTCCAAAATAAACGAATTTATAATTCATCTACATGATCTTTTAATAAAAACTAAATTATTTAATCCCGGACATCTTATAGTCCAGTGGTAGGTGATACACCCTTGTCGCCCTTCGGTTGCGGGTTCAAGTCTCGCAGCCTTGCCGGACGTGACGGGTTGCCGCCCGACCTCCGGGTTGTCCTTTTATGGCAATCCAAAATAATCCAAACTAGAACTATCCAAAATACTTCTGTCCAAACTCATAGTCTAACATTTATAAGGAAGGTAAACATAATGTAGATCCTTTTTACCCCGTAATAGAATATGAATACCTTCATAATGTATTCTTTTAATACACTGAAACATCCTGATTTACCATAATCTTTATTGATTACATTCATGCTCCCTTATTCCATATAGAATTCTGGATATACTTCATCAATCCAAAAATGTTTTAAACCCCAACAATGATGGAATATACAAATCATTAATCAGTTCCAGGGTAGTCAAGAATATCCAATATAATTTATCCAAAACAATCACATATTATTCCAAAATCACTTCCTCAGTATCAGAACTATATTCTCTTAACCATATATTTTCCAAAAATTTATCCTGCTATTGAGTCACTTTTATTTGTTCCACACAATCTCAAGTCCTTAATGAAATAGTACTGTAGTACAATCCTTATATACTCCATGATTATTGTAACAAGTACATTGTTGATACAACACTCAATTGACATAATCAACATAAGAACTCTAATCATTCCTCTTCATCTGTGGTAGTATCATAACTTGATTATTATCCAATAGCATCATTTGCGTCATAGTCTGATGACTGGGACATAGGTTCGCGTAGTGTCCAAACTCCTTGCAAATGAAGCATTGTACATTTGAAACCATTTTCTTACCCTTGCAGTCACGTACTTTGTGCCCTTTTCCTCCACACTTATAACAAACTCCCATTCCTTTCAGGCAAGTTCCAGGGTGTTTCTTTCCACAGTTACCACATATGGGAAAATTCTTCTTTTCCCTCTTCCCTTTATCCATCTTTCTCTCTTCTATCCTTTTCTTCTCTTGCTTCCCTTCAAAGCCATATGACTCAGTAATCTCTTTACTTATCTTATCAATACATGATATTATTTCTTCATATGATGATAATACATGGGAGACTATTTCTCTTATAAATTCTAGCTTAAGACCATGAAAGATATGATCCTTCCTTCTCTTTGGATCATGTGCATTTCCGGAGTTCTCATTCCTTCTACTGGGCGCCATTTCTAAACAATGGCATAAACTAGATCAGTTTATGGATCAAAATACATAATCCCATACTTATAAAACACTAAACATAAATTGAACTATTTATGGATATAATCCATAATCATAAGAATGTTTTCTTTGAGGAAGTATATACTCATAATCCCTTCAAAATGATTTGTAAAGAAAATGAGAGTTATCCTAAGCATATCCCCCGGGAGTGTCGTAACCAAGAGTGCAGCAAGGCCCGTTGTCGTGCACCAGTTCCCGTTCGAGTCTAGCTCAAAGCGGTGTTTTCGGGTTTTACCCCTAGGTACATCTGTGCCAGAGCCTCCTCTACCTGCTCGTATCCAGACAGGGACGTATTGCTCGGAAAACTCACAAAATCTCTACAATACCAAAATTCTAGGAAGTTCTTCTATACTAATCCTCAAAGTTCATCTTAGGTCTACGTGCTCTAATCAGAGTTTATCTAAATCTAGTTTCCAAGGTTTGTACTAAACTTCCTCTGATACCAACTGTAACGCCCCGACCCTAGTTACCCAGAGTCGGTGCATTATTACATAACATTGGCATGATCACAAGAAAGATCAAATCTCGAAAGACCGATTGGTTTAGTAGCCTTGGAAACATTAGATATATTCATAAGTTTTACATTACATCATAAAATGAAAAACTAATACAACAACATAATGTTTCCACAATCCACACTATTAACCCCTCATAAAATCCCTGTAGGTCATTCATAACTTACTTCTTCACATCCTGGGAAAAATAAAACATAGAAAAGGGGTGAGCTCAAATGCCCAGTAAGGATAACAATATAGCGGAAACTTTCATAAATAAGAATAAACATTTAAGGCAATGCATTACTAAAACAAAAGCCTTTTAAATATTAACTTTCAACATGGTATGGCATAAATAAAATGAAATAATGCCATTTACTTATTCACATGGATATTCTACTAATCGAATAATCACATGCAAAAATCAATAACCACTTTCATAATGTTGGAATGCATAATGCTAAACGTTAATTTCTTTCTCTAGGCCTCATCCCAAGACCTAGGGGTTACTTCTAACCGGAACCCAACCCGGAGTGCCTCTAATAACCGGACACCAACCCGGAGTGCCTCTAATAACCGGACACCAACCCGGAGTGCCTCTAATAACCGGACACCAACCCGGAGGGCATACCTTTACCAGTCCCTAACCTGGAGGGCTTACTTTAACCAGTCCCCAACCTGGAGGGCTTACTTTTACCGGTCCCCAACCCGGAACATACTTGTTTAGCACATTCATCTGAAAAAAAGTTTGAAATATAACATAAACATTCGGATTAAAACGAGCATACGAAATGTCAATAGTTTCACCATATACTATGAATGGTATAAAATAGCACATACACAGTCAAACATATCACAAAACCTTCAATACAATATAGAAGTTTTGTATTATAATAAATCAACTTCAAATAAGCGTAAAATCCATTAAAGGATGTTGACATAGATGAAATCAAAACACTTTTCAGAGAAATATCTCTTTCTATTTTTGAAATCATTTAAGAGCCATATAAAATAAAACATTTTCTTGAAAATATTCTTGTAAGCTTGTAAGGAAAGCTTTGACGATTTTATAACGGTGGAAAATAACCGCACCCGCCATATAAGTAGAAAAAAAAACATTCTTATCTTAATTCTGTCGAAAAGGTTAAAAAGGACCTTGTTTTGAAAACGACGGAAAGATTCCTTTATAAACCTCTTACAAAAAGTCAAACAAGGGTATAAATGAATTTAACCCATATTCTTGTAAATAATAAATATGTTTTGAAATAAATTTCGAAAAAACATGGATGTGGATGATAAAGAGATCCCAGTAGATTATTACATATAAACAACCTCGGATAATGAAGAGATTGTGAAATAACCCTTACCTTGTACTTTTCCTTGTTTGTGGTAGGTTAACCTAATGTATAATGGTGAAATAATTGTTATTAAATTATACAAGAATCATATACATTAATATGATATCATATATGATCTTTTAATATTGATTTGATAATAATATCTTAGTATTATTGTTGTTTCGGGTGTTAACTTACTTGTTTTCTTTCATATGTTTTGTTACGTAAGACATGTTTGTAAAGGATAGGTTGTATATTATTCATATCCAGAATGATATCAAGTCCTTAAACATCATTTTTAAATCATAAAATGATAATTATACTTTAATGGTTACGATGGAGAATGAATCTCATCGCGTTCGTGGAGACGGTAGTCCGTACGTACGCACGAGCGACAATATCATTCTTTTGATATTAAAATAATATATAAATGGATGGTATATCATATATACAGAATCATTAATATGTTATATTTATTATTTACATGAGTTACACATCATTATTATACCCATCCAAATAATAATATATTGAATAACAATTACACCACGACGTGGAGACGGTAAGCCGTACGTACGCACGTATGGTGACATGTTATTCAAAGGGTGGATAGAATACTGAATATGGTTGTACCATATTTATAATAACATCACAGTATATAAATGATACTGGAGTCATTATTTTAGAATGGTAACAAAAAAGGAATAAGAAGTGGAAGAAGAAATGAACTTGGAAAAGGGGTGGTGGAAACATTACCTCTTCTTCGGGTTCTTCCTTTTGATTTGATCAAAAGGGCTCCTTAGGTTTGCTTTCTGATCAAACTAAGGCCCCTAGGTTGTATTGAGGGATGTTGGGAGAGTATTTGGGCAGAGTTTGGCCGAACCAAAAGGCTTTAGAGGTGTGAAGAAAAGAGAAGGAGGAGTGCCCTTTTATAAGAGGGGTGAGGGGCACTTTTGGAAAAGCTTGAAATATTAATTTATAATAAATTCATATTCGGTTTCCAAAGGCTCCAAAGTTGACTATTCAAAGGATGAGGTGGGGATAGGTCGAAAACAACTCATCCAATAGAATTTAGACAGGTTTGGGTACTTATATTAACCTTATCTTTAAGTATTAACTCTAAGTTAATTAGTTTCACTTTTACAATGTCTCTTTGTATTTTTATATAATATGGTTAATAAACTTACTATATACATCCAAGCGACCCCCAAGTGGTTCATTAATAATTAACCTATAATAATATAAGTCTCTTGGCCGAACCTTAGATTTTTAGGAATTTAATATCAATTAATAATATAATATTTGTTTTAAGAACTCTTTTATGTCAATTTTGACACTATTCAATAGTTGATTTTTGTGAAACTCATAACAGATTGATTACTTAGAACAAAGTCCATTAAATCAATCCTAATATATCATATTATCCTATAAAATTAGTTTAATTCATTAAAAGTTTCATATTATATTTATTTGGGTATTTATAATATCAATTATTTTAATTTTTCACTATTATAGTAATTACTGCATCATCATTGTGTCATAAATTAAATAAATTATTTAATGTCTAAAAATTATAAATAAAATATCGTTATGTAGGAAATCTTTTTATCTTTCTAATTAATATTTATAATCGAAAATAAAACATGTATAACCCTATGTAAAAATCGTTCTTCTAAAAGATATATGCTTGTGTCATTTTTGTATTCATTTTGACTTAATTAAAATAAAGTGTCATTATCACTTACAAGTGGATCCATGGGGTCCCAAAATTGACACAAAGATGCCCATGGTCGACCATGTATCAACCAATAGGGTTAAGACACGTTTTAGGGTAATTTAGTATTATTATAATATTATTTTTTTAACCCTTATTTACCGGATTTACCCTTAACCATGGTAAATAAAATATTTACCGCAGTAATTATTCAAAATGTCTAAAAATAAAAGTTACCTATTTACACAATTTGAACATCCTGATTCCAAATATGGAATCCATTTTCCTAAATTCTAAACACAGAAGTGGCAGAAATTAATTTAAAATTAATTCCCGCTGTCAAAACAAAAAGCGTGTTTTTAAGAGATAATAACTATCAAAAGATTGACACTTGTTTATGTTCGGTTTAATTGTAAAATTATGTCCAATGACCAACATTATATTAAATGGTAAAAATATATTCTAAATATTCTTTAAAACCACTAAAATTTATAATTTATCACTATTAATTATTTTGATTAAAAAAGTTGTTTTTAATTAAAATTTAGTAATTTTCACTATTCATCAAAATATAAAAGTTATCCGAAAAGTACCAAAATTTCACCATAGGCTAAATTCGATATTCCGAATCCAAAAATGAAGTCCATTTTCAAATATAAAATATATATAATTTCAAAAAGTAGGTATTACTATTCATAACGGCTAGTTTGATCGGTTGTGGTGTGTGTTAAAACTCGACGTTGCGTACAACACACGCTACTGTTTTATTCAAAGGAAAGCGTACCGTGGAAGCTTGGGATGTTTCATTTTAAATTTGTTTGATGTCTCCATTTAGTCAAAAAGTTTAAAATATTGTATTTAAAAAGGTTTCACTATCAAAAGTTGATAAAAGTGCAATACTGAAAATGAATCTGTTCTTGCATTATGACTAAGAAACTCATAATATGGATTCTAAAATTATAAGGATTATATAAAGTTAAAAATGTAGTTAATGCTATTCATGACCTCTTTTAATGGCTTTTTTTTGGTAAGTCATGGTGCAATTGAACTCGGTGTTGCTTGTAGTGCAAGTTATTGAATTATTTTGAAGAAATAACACACTATGAAATCTTGGGGTGTTACAGGTCTAATATTAAATTTTGTGATTTCCAATGAAATCATTCCAAGGTAACTTTGATTGTGGATTGAGGGAAGTAGAAATTTTTGGAGTTTGTGTCTAAGAGCTAATTATTTGTACACTTATTACATGAATATTTTATTTATTAAAATATTAAACATCTAATTACATATTTTTCATTGTTTTTCATGACTATAATGTAATAATGAATTAGACTATTTTTCACTTTAATAAGATCATAACAGTTTCTAGCTATTTATGAGATCCTTGAAGTTCTAAAACAATATTCTTAAATATAGTTATACAGTTGGATGACATACTATGATGGGACACATAGTATATAGAATAAAATATATTATTCTAGTGCTCAATAAATGGAAGTGGATTTCGAACAGACCAAGGTCATGTCTATTGATAAATAAATTATTTACAAGTTATTGAATAATTTTTATCCACTTGGGGCATGAAATTATAAAAATATTGTACCAATTATTTGGAATGGGGTTTAATTTATGGATCCATTTTATTCATGTCGGACCACCAAAAATATTGGTGGTGTTAATGATATTATGTGGCATGGGTTTTCTCTATTATTTGTAATTAGATTTAACATTTGCTTCATAATTTGATATTGTAACTGAAACCCCAGGTCGATTAATAGGCAGGTATGGCTATTTCTCCAAACCTATGTGAATTTAGAATTTTTGAGATAAATATTTTCTCAATTGAATCCTCTCATCTCCCCATCTCATGAATGATAAATGTTATTCCAGACCAAAGAACAAGTGATCAAGAACGATCTAGCCGTACATTTTCTTTTTCGCGCTAGCACCTAGAGAACAAGTGGTGATTTTTAGAGGTCGTTGGATCATGTTTAAATCACCACTAGTGGGGTTCTACCTTGGGTTCTAATGTGTGTAACAAATACAATATAGATGAGTCATTATAGATGATCAACGATAATCAACTAAGAATGTACCAAGGACCCATGTATTTAATTTCATCAAAAAATTTAAAATTAATTATAAACATTATATGAAAGATCCTCTTTCTCAAATCCAATGATATTCTCATATTTTATCTAAATCCTTGATTCTAATCAATAGATACTGGCATTCACATCATATTAATCATATATTGGTCATCGATAATGGAAAAAGAAAAGTTGGGTCCTCCCAACTACCACACCACCACAACATCTGATCCTTCATGTGGTATCTGAGGTGTCACATCATTATTTAGGAATATTTAAATAATTCATTGATGATTTAAAATTTAATAATTTAGTTTTTCAATTCATGTTTAATCAGTATTTTAATATGAATTTCAGGATATGTTCTTCCTCTTTTCATTTTTCGTATTTCTATTAGAAAAATAGTTTTTTAATTAAAATTATATCAAGGATCTCATTAGGAAGTCCCGATGATTCTGCCCAGTTGTCACGATAGTAAACACTATGTATTCTTATTTATATACTAGGAAAAATTCCATACACACCATGTAATATAGATTAAAAACCTTAGAGTTGTGTTCAGTGCATCAGGTGTAATTTGGAAATTACTCAATGCATGTGCATTAATGACCCACAATGTAGTCAATTATTACATCATGTGTTGACCAAGACATACTGACCGATCATTAGTCAGATTACATGTTGTGTGGTCTACTGGACACAACATGTAGTCCCAACGGGGCATGGACCAGAATCTGTATTCCAACATGGCTAATCGGAATGGTAACCATGTACCCTAGAGACATCATGGTGTGTTGCCAACATGACATGACATGTACTCTATGATTTTTGAATTACGCCACACATGTCATTTTCGGAAGCATGTACATTGGATAAGATAGTTAAGGCAGTACAATCCATGTAGTTGGAACTGCATGTCATGTACTTTACCAAATTACACAGAATTAAAACTTTAATGTTTATAGAATTTTTTGAATTAAATATCATGTAGATTCGAATGGGTGATCACCGTGTTACCACCATGGTTATGGATTAGAATCTTATGGAAAATCAGAAAAGTATTAAGATAAAAATATTTACTAATTAAATATAATAATTAATCAATTCAATCACAACTTATCTTAATAATAGTTATTAAATAATTGAATTCTATTTTTATCAAATGAATAATTTTTTTATTGTATTTTGATGATCATATGTTAGACCAAACCTCTGTATGAGATTTGTTTCCTTTTAATTTATTTTAAATTAAAATTATTGTCCTGTGTGCCATCACTCCTCATTAATATGTAGATCGTGTGTCCCATCTCTCCAAATTAATATGTAGGGAATGTGTTTCCACGGTTTATTTCATTTAAACCCCTCTTTTTACCCCACACATGTGTGTGAGTTAAAACGTATATGTAATGGATGGGTCTCCTAAGCTTGCGGAGGCAATTTATGTAAGGACTTGAGGAGAAACCAATCCAAGGAGACACAATGGTGGTCCAGTAGAAATCTATAGACACGAACCATAAATTATTCATAGTGGGTCTCCCCTTGGTTAGTTGTTAGTTTATCAACCACAAGATAAACTAACAATTAGAAGAGCTCATTATAATTCACTTTGATTTATTTTATTTCTTTCAGTTGCATTGTTTTTTGTTATGGATATATTGTCAAGACTATATAATTAATTAATTAACAAGCATGCAAAATGGAAGTAAAATAAACCAGGCTTACGTACAAATATGATCAAGACATGTTTAATCACTTATATATGTTCTACAAAATATTAACAAGGATATGATAAAGATAATAAGGCAATTTATAAATATGATATAAAAATCCATCAATAAATATTAAGTTAGACTAAGCCTTTCATTACCTGATTAACATAAAGACTCGTTAATATTATGTGTTTGACCAACCCGTTTTGAGACCCATACATCTATATATGAAGCTGTTATAAAATATTTAGGCTTTATTAACCATTTTACATGAATAGGAGTATCCCTTTCTAGACTTGGTGTAAATTTGGAGGAAAGTGTTGAGGGAATCCAAGTTAGGATTTCAGGATTGGGGAGTCCACTCAAAAGATCAAGGAGATGAAAGCGCGTAGTTGAAAAAAGAAATTCAATCCTAAATTCCTTAAAATATATTTTCCAACCCTTGTTAGGGTTACGAGAAAGATAATATGGATCCTTTCCACTATAATGTCCTTGTAACATGACATTTCGGGCTCAATGGGGAGGGACACTGGGACTGGATACAATAGTTGGAGGCTTAATAAAATTAATTTATTATTTATCAAAAAATGTAATAATGTAAGTACTAATTATCTGCAATTTTAATTGTAAAATGAAAATTAAAAGCTTTTCAACAACTCTATCCATGTGATTAACACTAGATAAAGGGAAAATCATCACTAAATGTTACTTCTAGGAATGGATTAGACGCCTTCGGGTTATTTTATGCCATTAATGGAAATATTACATGCTGCAGTCCTGATAGAGAAGATATTTTCAATTAATTTATACTTAATATTATTTTTTACATCCCCAAAAAGTTTTACTTTAAGATTAATTGATTAATTTTAATGATATTGGTAATATTTTGAGCTTAATATTAAATTTGGCCCATTTTAGAATTCTAACTGTTTAAAATTATTTCTGTAGTTTAGCCATAACATTTTCTATACTACTTCAAATTGACAAATTAATTATTTTTTAGAGTCTACACATATAGGGATTCATTTCATCCTTTATGACCGAATGTTGAATCGGTCATATGGATGCTCAAACGAAGCTTACCACTGAGATCATGAAAACTCTTTACAGATATGCCATGTTTTGGTGTCGGGTCCCTAACTAATTTTTTGTGGGCCAAATTGTTGTGAAATTAGGTGGGTGGATAGGAATGGAAATTTACAACAACTTTCATGAAGGGAATGCCGTGGTAATTGGCCTATTTAAGGGTCATTAAAGCGTCCTAATCTGAAGGGTTGTGATTTGGAGGGTTTGACTGGACAGAAAAACTTGTGAGAGTAAAACTGGAATAATTCTCAGAATACTTGACTAAATCCTCTGAGATATTTAGGGGAAACGCTTGAGAGAATTATGAACAACATTCAAGAAGGGTGAAATGTGTGAATATTTCAATTAATGGGGATAATATGAGTTAGCATTTGGGGGAAAAATTATGGATATAAAAGGAGGAGAGATCCTCCCTCTCAAAGCATCTCTCTCATTCCATCCAATTCATTCTGGAACACCAAGGAGGAGATCTTTTCGGCTTTCACTTATATATATATATATATTTTGTAAATTGTTTTTTAATGTCTTCTTCTTCCTCATTAATCTCGATTACTTTTACCATGGTGGGGTAATCATTTTGAGTGATTGGGGAAGGGTTGGTTATCTATATTGTAATGCTTGAGTTCTTGACGTAATTGAATGAAATTTCATTCTTCCTCAATGTTGTTTTCAAAATCATATAGTTGATTTTTTTATCAAGTGTGATTTCTATTGAATTTAAAATATGTTATTGATTTTTTCCATAGTAAAAAATAATTTTCTCCATCCAATAATTTCTAGTTTATATACGATGGAATAAACTAGGGATTAGTGGTGATGTACTCGATGATCGTCAGTATATGTAAAAGGTGTAGTGAATTTTCATGATTTTTTTGGATAAAAAAGACCCAATTGGGTATTTCCCAATTCAATTAATGATATTCAATACAACTATTTTTCACATGGAAAGAGATTTTACCCAACCGATATCTTGGAAAGGTTTTCTCTCACCATCATAATTCTACCAAATAAGTGAGAAGAAATGATTGTGGAAACTCACATTAATCAACTAAAAAGAAAAGGTATGAATTAAATTGAAAAAGTATATCATTAAAATTAGGAAATAGAACCCAACCTAATCACACTTTTAATATCATAGTTTTTCAATCATTTGAATTTGAAATTTCATTTCAAAAGCATAACATTTTTACCCTCATTTTAAAGTGAAAAAATATTTTTTTTGCACTCCTCTTCGAGAAAGATCGTAGGTCAACAAAATTACTGCAATTTAACTTAAGAAATTATTGTTTTCTAAAGCCCTACGACAGGCGAGCACCAACTTGGTGCCGATGCCGGGGAGTCATTGCAACAAAAAAAAGATTTTTCCTATTTGAATAGCCCGTAACTCAAAAGAACCATTAATTGAATTTGATCCATAAATTGAAAGAACAATAATCCAACTAATGAAAAGAAACCCAACAAAAATATTTGATGAAATAGATCTCTCATATTAAAGTGAAACTTTTAGTGTTCAATCTGATCCTGAAATCATGGATGGAAATCCCAACCCGACCTTATGTGATCTATGTGCACCTCAATTTTCCATTCCAAATAACCAACTCATTGCACCCATTGAACCAAATGATTTTGAATGATGTGCCAATATGATTCAGGTGATCCCAATGATTTAGGGTCTTGCAGGAGAAGATACAAATTGGAACATGAAAAAATTTAGATACACATGCTCAAGGTTCAGGCCAAGAGGAGCACCCGAAGACCAATTTCAGTGGAGTTCATTCAACTTCTCACTCGAAGGAGAGTCTAAAGAATGGTTATAAAATCTACAACCAGGGGATATAATTTATTGGTAATACCTAAAAAATGTTTCATGCAAAGGTTATTTCCCACATCGAGGAGCACTTCCATCAAGAAGGATATTTACATCATATAGAAATCAACTAGGGAAATATTCTATGAGTACTGGGAGTGCTTCATGAATCTATGTTCTAGCTGCCCACATCAAGAAATGGAGTCACACCAATTCCATGTATTCTTATAACATGTAATTATATATAATGATCAAAATCTTATAGATGCCTCATATGGGGGATCCTTGATTGAAAATTCAACTACAGATATCAAATTACTAATTGATAAGATTGCTCAAAACTCACAACAATTTGGAATAAGGGGAATGAGAACTAGGGGGATACATTAGGTAAAAACAATTGATTCATCATAATTTATTGAAACAAAAGTTGATGACCTTACATGGTTAGTCCTTCAAATGGTTTTATCTGAATAAAATGTACAATATTCTTCTGCTCAGGTATGTGGTCTATGTTATTCTTCTACTCATTATACTGACCAGTGCCCTAAGATACAAGAGACAAAATACTATGTTGAGACCATTCAACCAAGACAATTCAAACAAAATCAACTGTATCAACCCCAATCCCAAAAATGATACAAGAACTAACAAAACCAGTTGAGATCATTAAAACCTAAGCAGCACCCCATTCATCCTCCTTACCACCAGTATTAATACCAGAACACTACTCCCTTCCAAAAAATTCTATAAACAACCCTTCCAACAACAAGAATCCTTTAATCCACCACCATTAAAAAGAATAAAATATGAACAACCATCCACCATCACATGAAATTTTGTGTAATAGTTACAAAACAATAATTAGTGCCTAGAAGATAAGGGTGATAAGTTATCAGACATGGTGGGAAGTCTTATTGAAATCATGTCCAAGAATCCAAGGAAGATCTTATCCCAAAAAGTTCCAAATCCTAAAGTGAATGTTAGTGAAATCATAACAAGTAGTGGAAAAGAAATACCACCTCCCTCCAACCTTTAACATGAAACAATACCACCTATTATGAGGGATAATGATTCAAAAAATCTTGTGAAAAACCACCATGAACATTAAAAGGAATAGGAGTAGGAGAAGGATAGGCCACATAATAAGAAACAAAAAACACGAATGTAATGGAAACAAATGTAGAAGAAAGAAATACCCACACCATTTCCAATAAGTATGATCAAATCTAAGAAATTTCTTTAAGAAACACTTCAAAAATAAATTCTAGACACTTCTCAGATTGTGGAAATCAATATCCCCCTTCTAGAAGCTGTTAAACAAATTCCATGGTATGTAAGTTTTTTGAATGATCATTGCACCAAAAATAGAAGGCTTCATTGGAATGAAAGAATCAACATAGGGAGATGTGTCTCAGCCCTTATCACGCTGTAGATTCCAACCAAATGTCAAGATCTAGGGACGTTTTCCATTTCATGCACTAGTGGTTCATTAAATTTCACTAATGATTTGTGTTATATAGATTCTTTAATTAATGTTTTCCATCACTCTGTATACACTTATTTGCAGATGGGAGACTTAAAACCCACAAGAGTGGTGGTCCAGCATGCAAACAGATCCATAGTTTTCCAAGCTGGTGTTCAAGAAGATGTCCTGGTGAAAGTCAAAGATCTCTTATTCCCACATGACTTATATGTGCTAAATATGGACGAAGATATGAGCTCGTCACATTTACCGATCATTTTGGGGAGACAGTTTTTGAACACAGCTAAAACTATCATCAATGTTCATGAAGGTACACTCACCATGGAATCTAGAGATTTCAATGTCCACTTAATCATTTTTGAATCCATGAGGTACCCATCAGATGACCACTCACTCTTTTCACTCTTCCGTGAAGTTATTATTGAACCCATTGAAGAATCTGATATGTGGAATGAATTCTTAGTCTTATGATATAATCATTCCATTAAGGAACATATCAATTACCAAAACACTAATGATTCTAATTTAAAGTGGGAATAATATGTAAAATATGATTTATTTTATGATATAGTTACTAATGAGGAATATGATATTGATTCTTGGGTGCAGGAGGTTCACCCTTTTGAAGTGGGTAATGTGAGTTTAATTTCATCCCTTGATAATACCCATGAACTTGAATTAAAACCACTCCCCAATGATTTAAAATATGTGTATCTTATGGAAGGAGAGAAATTACAAGTGATAATTTCAAATAATCTATCTAAAATCCAAGAAAAATCATTGATTGAGATTTTGAGAGATAATTTCCTATGAATAGGGTGGAGCTTAGGTGATATCCCAGGAATAAACCCAAAAAAATGCTCACGTATGATTTTTCTTGAGGGAGATTCCTAACCTATTAGAAAACCCCAAAGGAGGCTGAATCCCACCTTAATTGAGGTTGTGAAGAAGGATATCGAGAAGCTCTTAGAAGATGGGATCATCTATCTCATTTCAGATTCACAGTGGGTTAGCCCTATTCATGTTGTTCCTAAATGAACTGGCATGGTCACTGTGAGGAATGAAAACAATGAGTTAGTCCTTTTGAGAATTCGAAACAGATGAAGAGTATGCATTTATTTTATGAATTTGAACCAGATAACTCAAAATTAACATTTCTACATACCCTTCGTTGACCAGATTTTAGAGAGATTGGTTGGGTGAACACATTATTTCTTTTTGGATGGATTTTTAGGTTACTTCAATCCACCCATTGCTCCTGAGGATCTAGAGAATACGCCATTTACATGTCCTTTTGGTACTTTTTCATATAAAATAATTTAATTTTGATTATTTAATGCTTTATTTACATTTTCGAGGTGCGTGGTGAGTATATTTTTTTAGCACATTGAACATTTCATGGAAGTTTTCAAAGATTATTTCACAGTTTTTGGAGATTCTTTTGATAAATTTTTGAAAAATCATGAAAAAGTTTTGAAAACATGGATTGAAAATAATCTTGTTTTATATTTTGAAAAGTATCATTTAATGGTTACAAGAGGAATTGTACTTGGTCATGTCATTTACCAAATGAAATTTAAGTTGATAAATCAAAAATTGAAGTGATAAATTCATTGACTTACCCTACCTGTGTGAAACATGATAGATCATTTTTAGGACATGCAAGATTCTACAGGAGGTTTATCAAAGATTTCAGTAAGATTTATCGCCCCCTCTATAGATTAATTTTGAATGATGCAGATTTTTATTTCAATGGTGAATATATGTAATCGTTTGATGATTTTACAAATAGATTTATTTCACCACTCATGATGCAGCCACCAAATTGGGATGAACCATTTGACCAACTTTTTGATGCCTCCAACCAAGCAGTTGGAGCGGTCCATTCTCAGTGATTTGAGGGCAGGCCAAAAGTAATTTAAAATGCCTCGAGAACCTTGGATGCCTCCAAATTCAATTACACAACCACAGAAAAAGAGTTCTTACCAATTGTTCTTAATTTAGAATGATTTAGATCATATCCTCTTGGAACTAAAATCACTGTGATTTCTAATCATGAATTTCTGAGGTACTTGATGACAAAAGATGATGTGAAACTATGGTTAGTGAGATGGATGATACTATTACATGAGTTCAATATAGAAATCAACGATAATAAGGGAGCTGTGAACAAAGTGGCTGATCACTTATGTAGAGTTCCAAATCCCAGTAAAATTGAAATTCCAGAAAGAGACCCACTAGATGATAAAATTCTCGGATAGGAGTTATACATGATTGAAGGAGAAGTTCCTTAGTATACTGACCTAGTATATATTATGGTAACATATCAGGTCCCATTTCATTTCAATTCTCACCAAATTCAAAAAATGAAATCTGAATCTAGGTATTACATTTGGGATGATCCATTCATTAGAAAGATTTGCAATGATCATGTAATAAGAAAATGTTTACCTGAAAGTGAAGTTAAATATGTCTTTGTTTTTTTGTCACACTTTATCTTTTGGATTCCACTTTGGACCTCAAAGGAATGAAATTAAGGTTTTAGAATATGGAATTTATTGGCATAATATTTTTAAAGATGCTCATGAATTTTGCAAAATATGTGAAAAATGTGAGTTTTCAAGAAATATTTCGAAGAGACAAGAAATGCCAGAAAATCCATTGAATTTTTGTTACCATTTTAATGTATGGGGGGATAGATTTTATGGGAAATCTCCCGATTTCATGTAAAATTTCATATATTTTTTTGTAGATGATTATGTTTCCAAATGGGTGGAAGTAAAAGCCACAAGGACTGGCGAAGATAAATTTGATTGTGATTTTATCATATCTAACCTATTTTGTATGTTTGGAGTGCCAAGTGAAATCATCAGTGATCATATGACTCACGTTTTCAATTAGAGATTGGAGACTTTGCTGAATAGGTTTGGGATGCATCAAAAAATATTAAATCCCTATCATCCACAGACTAGTGGGAATGATGAAGTTTCAAACAGGGAAATCGAAGGAATTTTGGAAAATTTTGTTAATCCAAATTGGAAGGATTGGAGCCAAATGTTGGAAGATACCTTAGGGGCTTACAATAAATCCTACAAAAACATGATAGGAATGAGTATGTATAGGCTGATTTATTGGGAAAGATTCCACCTACTTGTGGAATTGGATCATAAGGCATATTGGGCTGTGAGGAAAATGAATTTGGACCTTGAAAGTGATGTTAAGGAAATAAGATTGAAGTTGTAGGAGTTGGAGGAAATAAGAATGGAAGAATTTTAAAATTAAAAGATTTACAAAGAAAGAACAAGAGTGGTCCATGAAAAGCTGATCCGAACAGAATAATTCTATCCTAGAGCCAATGTGTTGTTATTCAACTCAATACTCAAGTTGATTCCATGTAAACTTCATTCTAGATTGGAAGGTGCATTTATAGTTACACATGTATATCCTTTTTATGTTGTGCATATTATGAAGGGTGGAGAGCAGTATCTATTCATTATGAATGGGAATAGGTTGAATAAATTCCTTGGGACCCTGCCATCAGATCTAGTGAAGGATATCACACTCCTCCAACCTGTCTATCAATAAGATCCATCAGGTTGTACCTCTCCTTCAAACTTTCTTGCTTTTGTGGTTGATTTTAAAATTTTCCTACATGTTAAATCCACTAGAATTCATTGAGGACACTGCATCATTTATGTGTGGGGAGGTAATCTTTCTAGTTTAGGATTTTCATTTTTTAATTTGTTTAAAAAAATTGCTTGTTTTCATATTTTTGTGTGTTTATTTTTTAATTTTTGGTCTGTGTTTGAATCTTTTGAGATGAAATGATTATCCTTACAATTTTTAAACCCATGTCAATGAGTGAACCAATCCATTCCATGAAGTTGAGCTTAAATTAATATTGAAATAATTTTTTTGATTAGGAATGATATCTTTTTTATTTTTTCTATGGATTTGATAGATCTCATTGGTATGTGTTTTGGATTTGATTTGATTTAATGTTAATGTTTACTTGTCCAGGATTCCAAATGTTAAGTGTAGAAGAATTGATAGAGAATATATTGAAAATTAATTTATGTTGAATATTATTGTTTTAAATCCCACCAAAGTGTTACTTTAAGATGAATTGGTGCTTTTTTATGATAATGGTAATATTTTTAGCTTAGTAGTAAAAATGGTCCATTTTGGATTTTTAACCTATTTAATATTATTTCTGTAGTTTGGCCATAACAATTTCTACAAAAATCCAAATTGAAAAATTATATTTTTATAGTGTCTACACATTCAGTGATTAATGTCATCATTTTGGACCAAATTCTTAATCAGTCATATGGAAGCTCAAATGAAGCTAACAAGTGGGAGCATGAAAACTGTTTATAGATCTCTCATGTTTTGGTGTGGGGTCCCTTACTAATCCTGGGCGGGCCAAATTATTGTGAAATTCGTTGGGTGGACCGGAAACGAGGTTTATAACATCTTTCAAGAATGGAAGGCTGTAGGAATTGGCTGTTTTAAGGGTCATTAATTCATCCTAATCCGGAGGATTCTAATTTGGTGAGTATGACAGGAATGAATAAATTTTGAGAGTAAAATAGGAATAATTATCATAATATTTGTCCAAAACCACTATGATTTTGAAAGGACACGCCCAAGAAAATTATGAAAAACATTATAGAAGGGTGAAACCTGTGAAGAAGTCATCTAGTGTGGCTGAAACGTGTCACCATTCGGGGGACAAATTCTGGCTATAAAAGGAGGAGAGCTCCTCCCTCTCAAAGCATCTTTCTTATTCTATCCCATTCCTTCTGGGAAACCAAGGAGTAAACATTTCAACTTTCTCTTAGATTTATTTTCTTTTTAATAGTTTTTTAATTCCCTCTTCTTCCCCATTCATCTCGATTACCCATACCATGGTTGGGTAAACATTTGGAGTGATTGGGGAAGGGTTGGTTTTCTATTTTTTAATAATTGAGTTATTGGATGTAATTGAATGAAATTTATTTCTTCTTTAAAGATGTATTCAAAATCATATAGAGAACTTTATTATCAAGTGAGATCATTCATGAATTTTAATTCCGTTATTTATTTTTTCCATGGTAATATAATAATTATCTCCCTCTACTAATTTCAGGTTTATATAAGATGGAATAAACCAGAGATTAGTGGTGAAGTAGTCAATGATCGTCAGTACGTGTTAAAGGTGTAGTGAATTTTCTTGATTTTTTAGGATAAAAAAGACCTGATCGAGTATTTCCCAATTCAATTAAAGATATTCAATATAAAAATTCTCACATGGAAGGATAGTTGACCAAACTGAGATCTTGGTAAGGTTTTCTCTCCCCATCATAATTTCACCAAGGAAGTGAGAGGAAACGATTGTGGAAACTCACTTTAATCAACTAAGAAAAGGAGGTTTGAATTAAATTAAACACGGATATCATTACAATTAGAAAACCGACCCCGAACTAATCAGCTTTTTAATATCATAGTTTTTCAAACATTTCAATTTCTAATTTCCTTTCAAAAGCACAACTTTTTTACCCTCATTTTAAAGTGAAAAAGTATTTTTTTGGCACAACTCTTCAAAAGGAAATCCTAGGTCAACCACATTACATCATTTTAACTTTGGAAATAATTTTTTTTCTATTCCCTATGATTGACATGCATCAAGTCCTCATTACCTAATCCGCCTACCTAAGAGTTTCGTCATATAGGGTTCCAGGTCTATTTGAAACATATTAATTACATGGTCTATGTTCAATGTTTGATGGTATCAAAAATTTCTAGTGAACTCATAGAGTCTTATGAAAACAAGGATTCCTGTAGCATGCTTGATCACATATTTGATCTTTAAATAGAGAGAGATAGATAGTAATAACTTGAGATATACAAGGCACTCTTTCAGAGTAATCTTGGAGGGATTTCCCCATCTAGGCCTCACGTATTCAAGCTCATTGGATGTATTGTGTTCTATGAGATTATAATTTTTAAACTCATAGAAGAAATGGGACTGATCTCATTCGGGCATCACTCCATTAACTAATTTCCAGGTTTTTTTGAGAATTTCAATATGAACAACATTTAGAAGTATCTACCAGATATTCTTATCCTCCTTTTCCATGTGGATGAAGAGATGACATGAGAAAATACTTCCATACTTATGGGGAATAAGAGGAATAGGAAGAAGAATAGATTTAATCCTAAATATTCTTCACGCCCTTTTAATAAAAGGATGATCAAAGGGGATGAAATAGAACATGAGGCTATTTTTTCATGTGAAATGAAGGGCCACTATAATAAAAAAAAATCCTAGCTAAAGAAGAAAGGGGAAGTATCAGGTGTGTTTTTTATCAAGTGCAATTTATTTGTTTCTATAATTAGGGTGTTAGATACATCATGTTGTTCTACCATATATATCCAAATACAGTAACCAAGTTGATTCAAGAAAATTGACAGAGGGGACTTAGATCTAGGAGCATCCCTTAGATCTAGGCTTGCTGTTATAGTTGTTGGGGACTACCACCTCACGTTGTCGACTGGGATAATCTTCGTATTAAAAGGTTGTTGTTATGTTCCATCTTTAACTAAAAACATTATTTATGTATTCAATATAGATACACATAGATTTATTTTCATGTTCAATAATGAGTGTTTAATTTTTATAGTGATATCTTTTTTTCTAAGGCACATTTATATAATAGTCTTTATGTGTTGGATTATACAAACGAGTTAATGGAAATCAATAACAATGTTACATAACATGACTCATACCACACCAAACTTTGGAATGACTGTCTATGTCATGTAAATAAGAAATTGTTAACAATGTTACATCAAAAATTGATATTTATATTCATTTGAAAGAAATCCACATGTGGTATGTCATGCCTGATTACAATGAAAAATGACCAAATATCCATTTACTGGGAAAGGTGAAATGGCCAAAGAGCATCTTGAATTGGTTCATACCGATCTGTTTAGACCATTTCTGGTTGAAGAAAGGGGTGGGTACCCATACTTCATAATTGTTTTTGATGATTTTTGTAGATATGGGTATATCAACATAATGAGGTATAAGTTGGATTATTTTGATATTTTCAAGGAATAAAATATTGATGTTGAGAACAATCTTGGTAAGGAGATTAAGAAACTAAGCTCAGAACTAGGTTGGTAATATCTTAATCAAGACTTAATTTATTAATTATTGGATTTTGGGATCTTATCCCAAATCACTCTTCTTTATACACCCCAGTGGAATGGTGTAAGTGAAAGGTGTAACCAAAACATCATTGACATGGTGAAATCAATGATGTGTCATGCAAGTCTTCCATTATAATTTTAGGGATATGTATTTCAAATAGAAGCACACATACCATACCAAGTACTAAGTAAATTGAAAAATGGTTTTCCATACGAGATTTGGATAAGATGAAATGAGATGTTACCTAACTAAAATTTGTAGGGAAGCGAAGCATTTTTTAATTCCACTTTAGGTAGTAAAATCACACCCCAAGGCACAATGTGTGCTATTATTGGATACCCCAAGGAAACCAGGGTATATTAACTATAAAACCCCTTAGAAAAAATGAATATAGCTACAAGACACAACATATTCCTTGAGAGGGAGTACATATCCAAAAGATATTGTGGGAGAGAGATAGACTTCGATGAAGTCGAGGATAAAGTTACACAAGAGATGGTAAATGAAAAGTTTCAAAAAAATCCCCATGGAAGAAAGTTATATTCGAGAAACATAAGTACTATGTATGTGTAAAAGAGAGTTTATAGAACCATAATAGTACATATTTATTATAACGAAGGATGGGGACTAATTATTAGCGGATAATAATGATTCTACAACCTACAAGGAAGAAATAATTGGAACAAACATTGAAAAGTGCAAAGAATCCATGAACTCTGAAATGGATTCTATGTACTAAAATCAACTCTATATTTTGGTATATCCTCTAGTATATATAAATCATATTAGATGAAAATGGTAATTTAATAAGAAATTGGACATGGAATGAATTTTCAATACATAAATGGTAAGAGTTGTTGCAAAAGGGTTTAAACTATATGAAGGCTTTGACTACGATGAAATCTTTTCACCAGTTGAAATACTACAATCGATCAGAATTATAATGTCCATTTCCACATATAATGAATATGAAATTTTGGAAATGGATGTCAAAATAGCCTTCCTCAATGGGAACATTCAAAAATATGTGTATATGACACAACCTCAAGAGTTTGTGACTCCAAAGTATAGCAATAATATATGAATGTTTCAAAAATACTTATATGGATTAATGTAAGCATTCAATTCATGGAACATTTTTTTGATAAATCCATAATGGAATCTGGTTTTATAAAGAATGAATGTGATCCTTGTGTCTACAACTGGTTTAGTGAGAGTTATGTGATTTCTTAATATTATATGTTGATGAAATATTACATATTGAAAATGAAATAACCATATTAAAATATTTAAATCATGGTTGAATAAATAATTTCCCCTGAAGGTCATGGGAGAGATAGGATATATTATTAGGATCAAGATCCATTGCAATAGATCCGAGAGATTGTTGGGCTTCAGACAAAGTACATACAATGAAAAGATACTGAAGAGATTCAGAATTGAACAACACAAGAGTGGATTGTCTCCATTGTCACATGACATTAAAATTTCCACGAAAATGTTTCCTCATATTCATGAGGAAGGAAAGATAATGGAAAGGATTTAATACACATCAGTGATTGGATTAGTAATGTATGTTATACTATGTACTAGGCTAGATATCACCTACACATTGAGTGAAGTCGGAGGATATCATGATGTTCTAGGGGACCTCCATTGGATAGTCATCAATTTTATCCTTACGTATATGAATATTACAAAGGAAATTTTCCTCGTTTATAAAAAAATATAAAGAACTAGTAATCATAGGATATGGATATTCTTGTTTCGAGACTCATCAAGATGACATGATGTCAAAAAAACTGGACACATCATTACCTTGAATAGAGGTGTTTTGAGCTGGAATAGCTCATAGCATGGTGTGGTCACAAATTCTGTAGTAGTTCCCTAGTATATCTACACTTTTGAAGACAATAAAGAAGTAATTTGGATACAAAGCATGATCTAAGAGCTAGATATGGTTCCTAGTAGTAGGAATCTCGTCACACTCAATTGTGATAATACTGTAGAAGTGGATCTTGGAAAAGATCCATGGTCACATCAGTGGACGAAGAACATTCTACAAAAGTATAATTTCTTGAGGGATATTTCATATATAGGTGAAGTTGTAGTGAGTAGTATTTACATGGAAGAAAATGTGGTGGGCCCCTTGATTAAATCATTGACAGAGTAGAAACAAAATTATTGTGTGAGGTCTAGTAGACTCAAAGTCATAGGTAGTTAGCTCTAATCAATGTGGGATTTTGTTGGAGTTGGTCTCCTAAAACAAACAGTTTTAAAATTGATTATATTAATATTTAATGTATTTAAATATTAAACATCTTATTACAAATTTTTAGTTGTTCTACATCACTATAATGTAATAATTTCCTAGAGAATATGTCACATTAAAAACGTCATAGAAATTCCCTGCTATGATGAGAACCTTGAAGTTCCGTTAAAATATTCATAAATATAGTTCTGTGGTAGGATGACAGAGTATGATGGGACATAAAGTATACAAACCATCAACTACGAGTACTTGTATGTAGATGAGATGTCTTCTCATGAAGTTCACACTTCGAAATCTCCAAGATGAGAGATTACGAAAAAATAACCACTAGTAGTATTTCCGCATGTTTTTGTTCCATTAGATATTCTTATCTACGAGCTTGTGTAAAGTTCTTTATACTTTAATATTATCATTAATTCATGTCATGACTCACACACATAGATTTTTTGACCAAAACCATCACAACATATGTTGGCAACATGTATGGTACATTGTGTACATGTTATTAGTGGATATGTCAAGGAAGGATTTTTCCCTTCCGTTTTGAGAAGTTGATATCTCATCCCATTTTTTGAAATAGAAACATTGACCTAAATTTCATGGAAATGGTGTAACGTTGAGTTTTTTTCATGTAGTCCCAGAATGATGAATCAAGCGTATGTGTTGACAATAATATCATGAATCATTCTTGATGATATATTTTGTCAAATAGATTATATTACATGGTGAGAATTTGTATGTGGATGTCATTGTTAGGACATTATGTTCGGTCTCTTGGGTGCCTTGACCTGTTGCTAGAATTTAATCTTGGAATTTAGGTAAGCCCACCTAATGAAAAAGATATATAATCCAAGAGGGACACACACTAAGTGTTTTTTGTGGTCTCGATTAAATTAATTTTGAATTTAATTAATGGAATACATATTATTCTCAAGACCGGGGAATAATTTTATTCACATGAAAATGATCATATAAATTAAATAAACATTTATTCAACCAATTGTGAATAAAATATGTTTATTTAAATTATTTTATATTTAATAAATATTTATTTACTAGTTTTTAAATAAAAATATTTATTTAATTGAATAAAATATTTTATTCCGGTGTTCAATAAATGGAAGCGGAGTTCAAAAAGGTATAACATCATATTGGTTGATAAATTAATCATTTACAAGCTGGGGAATATTTCTTATCCAGTTGGAACAAGAAGTAATAATAATATTGTTATCATTATGTCACATGATATTTCATTTATGGTTCAATTTTTTCCACATTGTCACAACCCAAATAACGGTGCCACTATTTTTATTATGTGGGATGGGTTTTCTCTAAGAGTTGTGATTGTATTTAATTGTTGTTTTGTAATTAAATACTATTATTGAAACCTCGTGTCTATTAATAGGAAGGTATGTCTATTGTTCCAATCCATGGTGAATTGAGAATGGTTGATCGAAAAATTTTATCTCCCAACTCCTCTTATGTCTCCCTCTTAATAATGAGAGATATTCTTATAGACCAAAGAACAAGCGATCATGAACGATCAACGAAAGACATTTGATTCACCGTATGAGAACTCAGATAATGTTTCGCATTGTTCGGAGACCATTAGAGCACATGTGGAACATTGTTAGAGGGATTATAACATGTATCCTCATGACCACAATGAATAAAATTTATAAGGGTCATTCTAGATGATCAAAAATCATTAATGAAGAAAGTAACAAATTCTCAGGTATTTTATAACATAAAATATTAATAAATTTATTATAAACATGTTTTTCAAGAAAATATTTCTTAGATATGGCGATATTCTTATATGTTTCTTATTATTTTATTATAACCCATGTATACTAGAGTTTATCTTCATTTTGATCCCTGTATGGTCATTTAGTACGGAAAAAGATAAATTGGGCTCCCGCAACTACCATGCTTCTGCTGTGTTTGGATCCATCAGCAATCAGGTTTGTACATCACTAGGGCTTCTATTTCTTTTGATACTACATGGGTTGTTGATGTAAGTGTTTTATCCATGTTATGGAATAAAAGTCTTAGTCACATTAATAATAAAGGTATTGGTTGGCTTAGAACATGAAATACTTTTCCAGATTTTAAGAGTCTCGAATTGCAATCGTGTGATCATTGTATGAATAGAATGTATATCAGGTGAGTTTCAACAGTAATCCTTTTCACAAGAAGTCATAGGTACTTCAATTAGTAAATTATAATGGTTTTGGTCCAATTAAATCTATGTACTTTAGAGTAATTATTTCTTTTGTGACACTTATTGATGACAACTCATGTAATCTGTGGGTTTATGTTTTGAATTCCAAAAGTTATGTGCTCAGTGTTTTATGAAATTTTATTTTTCAATTGAGAGAGAATATATTAAGAAATTGAAATGTATTTCACATTGAAAATGGGGGAGATTATTGTGTTACATTTTATCATGATTGTAGGAAGGAAGGTATTCGCCATCATAAGACACCTCTTAAGACACCTCAGCTAAATGGTGAGATGAGTATATGAACCGGACTTTGTAGGAAGGAGTTCATTGTTTTCTTTCAAAACAAAATTTTCGTTGAAATTTTTGGGGTGAGGATTTATTTATTTCTTCTTATATTATATATTTATCCCATATGGTTTCATTGAAAATATACAGTCCAGAAAATTTTTTGTATGGAAAAGAGATTAGGTATGACCATTTGTGTGTTTTTGGATGAAATGCTTTTGTTCAAGTTCTAAGAGTTGATAGTTCCATGTTGGATGATAAGTCACGATAGTGTATTTTTATTATATAAAGACATGATGGGTTTTGGTACAAGTTTTATGATCCTTCATTGAGAAAAATTTTATAACATGTGATCCATTGTTTAAAGAGGATCAGACAATTACATATATTGGAAATGTGGAAAAATCTACTTCTCCACCATCTTTTGGGGTTGTCAGTCTAGAGCCAGATTTTGATTCACATGTACCTCATACTCTTCATTCCAATGATCATGTTGATGTGAAGGATTATGGATAGGGTGAACAATTTATATTTGATGTTTCTAATGCCCCTTTTTTATTATTCAGTTCTGGGGGTTATTAATGAACCCTATGTTCTACTCCGAAGGTCATCCTAGAATCACACCATTTCTACTCAGTATTCACCCGATGAGTATGTGATCCTCATAAAATAGGTATAACCCTAGTCTTTTAATGAGGTATTATAGGGTGATCAGAAAGATAGATGGGTTTTATATGACCTCATTTCATGCTAACCAAACTTTTGAGCTTGTGAGGTTACTAATAGGTAAGATAGATTTACAAAATCTATGGATTTATCAAATTCAAAATGAAGAATCGTGTTCTGTTCCATGATACAATGCAAGGAGAGCTGTTAATGGGGTCCATCAGAAGAAAGTTATTAATTTTGATGATATTTTTCCATTTTTTGTCAAAATGTATTCTTTTCAGGTTGTTCTTGGTTTGGATACTAATTTGGATCCATATTGAGTATATGGATGTGAATACAGATTTCCTCCATAGAAATTTTGAGGAGGATATTCATATAAAGAAACTAGAGGGTTTTGTTGAAATACCTAAATAGAATCATGTATGTAGGTCAAAGAATGCTTTTTATGGTTAAAATAGATCTTTGAGGTGGTGGCATTAGGATTTTGAATCTATCATTTTTCATTAGTGATTCAGGAAGTCATCTTCATATCATTTTTTTCATAGATTTATAGATGATGATTTTATTTAATAGTATATTAAGGTTGATTATATTTTAATTTTTGTAAATGATGATTTTTTAATTGATATATTGAAGAAGGATCTTTTTAAGTATTTTTAAATGAAGAAACTAGGGCCAACAAGACAGATTCTAGGCATGTTGACCTCCCATGAAAAAAGACCATGGAATTATGGTTATCTCCAGAGAGATATATTGATATGTGGCTTCAATGATTTTCTTTGGATAGATAAAAAGTGGTTAGTACTCCTATTACATTTCATTTTGTGGTCAATACCAGTAATTCACCTTCTACTGATGAAGATATAGAGGAGATGAAGCACAAACCATATTCATCAGTCGTTGGATGTTTGATGTATCTGATGGAATGTACTAGAAATGATATTGCTCATGCAGTTGGTGTGGTCAGTTTTTTTCTATCTAATCTAGGTGGAGAGAATTGGATAGTAGAGAATTACATATTTCATTAACTTTGTGTTACTTCTAATATGCAATTTTGTTTATCCAATGGGAAACATATGATTTACGGTTTTATTGATTTAGATATGGAAGGAGATATCGATTTTAGGAAGTCTACTTCAGGCTATTTGATATCTTTTGCAGGGGGATTTTTATATTCATAGTCTATATAGTGAAGATGTTTTTCTTCATCTATAAAACAATTAGAGGTTATTGCATCTATAGAGTCTTACAACGAATTATTGTGGATGACAAATTTTATTCAAGAGAACAATTTTAATTAAGAAATGTATGTTTTATTATGTGATAGCCAGAGTGTTGTTCTTTAGGAATGAATTATAATTTTTATGGAAGGTAAAAAAAACGATGTTTTGTATCTTTTGACCCATGACATTCTTCATTTGTGATAGTTAGTGCTTGAAAAGTTCCATAATGATGAAAATGGGTCAGACATGGTTACCAAGAGTTTACCCAGAGGAAAATTTTAGACTTTCCAACTGATTGCATGTTTGGTAATGATTCCCAGTTGTGTCAGATGGGGAGGTCATTGGGGTTGACTCCTCATATATCCCCAAGTTATATTTGATATCGTTCACAGGATATATATTAATTCTTTTAGGAGATATATTTGATAACTTTGCTGAGATATATTTGATATCTTTAGAAATATTTGAGATATCTTTTAGGAGATACCACATATATCATTTGGTGACTCTCCTTTATATTTGAAACACATATCTCTTCTTTATTTAGTTTTTGGTTGTGTGATGTTGATATATAATGGAGATGTTTTTAGATTTGAAACGTTTGGAACTATTATGATCTAATCAGCTTTCATCTGCGGTGGGTTTTTATCCGATCCTAGTTCTTTTTCATCTGCAAATTTTTGTTTGGAAAACTTTTTTATTCATTAACTGTCAAATTGATTTGGGTTTCTTTATTTGGATTCATTATTCATTTTAGGATTCATTCAGACATTATATGATCTTCTCATTTGATCCACTATGTTTTGTGAGTATTACTTTTTAGATTCATTTTATATTTGGGGAGTCTCTACTGTTTACTTTTTCATTTTAATGGATCCCTATTTTTGGACTAGGTCCCGTGGGTTTTCCCTTTTTGGGGTTTTCATGTTAAAAAATTTCAGTGGTAATTTTTTTTACCCACCACTCATATATTTGGTCGTTGTGAATCCACTTTATTTTTATTATCTGTTAATAGGGAAATAAATATGTTTTTGCTGTGTGTTTTCTTTTTTTGTTCATTAATATATTACTATCTTTCCCAACTATACACTATAGAGAGGCAATGGAGGGCCGACCATTATGGGATTTAGTTCCATGGAAATCATTGATTGAATAAAAGAAACTTACAAGAAGATTTTTACAACAATCCCATGAATTTTCTGATGACTACTATCGAGCTCCGTGATCAGTGGTTATTGTCACCTCATGCTCATGTAGAAGCATCGCGTCATGGGTCCCCAGGAGTTGATGCCTCCAACCAGTCTAGTGGAACTGCAGAAATGGTGTCTTCCATTTAGGAATCCCTTTTATAAGCTACCTAAACTATATATTGAATCAAAATCCTACTACATGATTCCCATTCAAATATATGGGATACCTTATTGATGGTATTTCAATATTGTTTCACCATTTATTCTTATTACAATATGATAGCAAGTGTTGTACATAGGGTTTTTTTAATGTTATGGATAAATCCTTTGGACTGATATGGATTTTCTTCGTAATGGATTCAAGTGGATAAGAGGAATGTTGATTTTTTGGTTGGAGGTGTGAGCCCTATTTGTTATCATGATTAGGGTAGGTGGATTCTCCTATACTTTAATTTTTTCCAAATATATTGGGATTGGATAAGGTGTATTTATTAAATTATAATATAGATTTTTAAATAATTAAATTATGGTCATGTATTGATTGAAAAAATAGGGGATTTGGTGTGAGTTGATTTGGTAGAAAAAAAACTCTTGAATTTCTAGGTGAGTGTTTGTGTGAAACCTATAAAATGGTAGTAATTTATATGTGGATATTTAAATAGTTTTTTAGATATATATATATTGAGTTTCCTGATTTATGTTTTTTTTATTTATTAATTGAGTTACATGTATTTGGTTTTGCTGTTAACATAATCATTGAGTTTAATTGATTTTAGCATTTTCATTTTTTTAACAAGTGGTCCTATAATATACACATTGGGGGTAAAATAGAAGGAATTTTAATTTCATATTATCTTAAGTATAATAAGATCTTTTCCTCTTGTTTTCAACAAAACCTTTAATCTATCACAATGATTACAGACAAGCATAGCCACATGGTATAAAATAGTAAATCTTGGATGAAGTTATTTTACATGGTTCACTCGCATTGAGCTGTATTCAAAGTGTAAATTTCATTGATGTGTTGATATAACAATTAATTACTACTCTAATTGTTTTTATTATACTCTTTTAGATAGTCTCACTACTTTTACAAGGTCCATGAACACATTCTCTCTTCAACTCACTGATTCCTAAACTGATTAGAAGATATGATAGAGTTGACTCACTAGATGAACTTATGGAAATGAGGATAGTATAAAAAAACCAAATAAAAATGGGTGTTCTTCATGACTATATATTATTAACTTACTAATATTTATTGGTATTTACAATATTTCTTCAATTATATATTTTCAATGAAGTCCACTTTTTTCTACCACGTCCCATTGAAAAAAAAACAACAACCTATTTTCACTGTTTTTATCTTTTTTTTTCAAGGATCATTCTCCGAATTATTTTAGCTATCTCCCTCTCTTTATAATTAATAGATTTTAATTTTACATTAAAAATAAATAAGATAACTACCATGAAATCCACATGATTCAAACAACTCTCATAGATATTATGTTACAAAATTTTAACCTAAAAACTATATTTCATTTTTAGAAATTCATTTCATAAGATACAAACAGTTACAAGATTCTGACATATCAATTCTATTTTAATTCAAAATTTATGAATTATCAATCATATTTTATGAATTATATTGTATTTACTCCTATTTAGTTTGTTGATAACTTCTTTCAGAATGAATTTTCAATATTCAATCTTCTCATAAAATATAAAATTATATATCTCGTATGTATTAGACATGTATCTCGGAAATGGACCTTAAATGGGGGCCAAATTACACTTATGTTTCATATGGAAATTTCACCAATCTATCATTTTTGGTCTAGACATTAACTTTTAATATTTGGTTTATTACCCATACATATCACATTGATTCCATTCCAGGACATTTCCAAATTTAAGTATTAGTCTAATATACACTAAATAACTCATATATATCATATTAAATGGATCTTACGTATTATACATTACAAAAAGCCTAAAAACTTTTATCTTTCCAATTATTTTGATGACCATTATGTATTTTACTAAGTGTTTTCCCTTTTCAACATTTCATTAAAATGAACCTTATGTATCATCGATGGACATTGTATATTAAAGAAAATTTATTCCTTTTACATTTTTAATGACATAGTGAACATTATGTTTTTTAATGATTGCTTCTATATATATATATAAGGTCCTTCACCATAACATTTTCTTTTTTCAGAGAATTCTAAATAGGTTATATAAATCCATAAATTAAATCATCAAAAAATTATCTATTCTGAAGCCTCGTTCTTCTTTAATTCAAAAAAAAATCTTAATCCAGAATATCATTTAGAAAAACTTAATTTCTAGTATACAGTCATGATTCTCATCTAGAATAATAATGTCCAAACATCTAATTGACAAAAAATTCAATATAATAATATATAGTTCAAACATTCTTTCCCTATTTGTTTTATGAAAAATTCTGAATAAATTCATATTCAAATTAAATTAATACATGATCCACCTATATTATGACTATCTAGTAACAATAATTCATGTCATGACCCATCCCTGTGGGGCCCATGACGCAGCTCCCCAAGCCCACCTCCAATAGAACAGGGGATGGTGACTGGCACCGAGTAGGTTAGTCACAAACATGGGTGGCATTGCATGTGTACCTATATACACACACACATCTCCACGACCTCAAAATAATGACTTTTAAAAACCACTAGGAAAAAAACATGCATTTCACTATCTCCGTACAAACAAAGTACAATAATAATGTAATGTAATGTGACACTATGAAAAATACAGTCGCACCAAAAGAAATTTGTAACCACAAGTTCAACCTATATAAAAAAGGTACTGGGACTGTAGTCTATAGTCGTTGGAACTCCTTGGCCTGCCTGATCTCACAAATCTTCTTCTGGTCTTGTTCAACATAGGACTCCATCAAAAGGTCACTCATCATCACAAGACATGACTTCTATGGGAAATCCCTTGTAGGGGTGAGATTAAAAAAAATTGTAGGACACCTCAAAACCACAAATCAATAGAAAAAGAATGTTACAGTCATATCTACTCAATTATATTTATAAAGAACATATAAAAAGAATATCCAGATATACTCAATCCAAGACACTCAGTCTAGAGGTAAGTTAAAACTACCACATACCAACACTAGGAATTCAGTTTGATGATTTCCAGGAAGCACTCATTCGGGAGAATACATGCTTGATTCTGATATCACATATGATGTCATTCCGAGAGGTTCTAATCATGGGAAATCATCATGATAGAGAGATAAATTGATTGATTTTAAGAGATATACATGATACAATAGATTAGGATCACAACATGGGCCATGGGGTGAAACAAAGTAGCCCATCATTATTGAACTTCAATGTAGTGGATTGATATATGATAGTATTGGCCATGTCAATATCAATGACTCTACCTAGGGAAAAAAGTTGATTGGGGGATCCTACACCTCACCTCTTGGGGGGTTGCAATGACTCTATATTGGAAGTTCGGATGAAGGGATCATACTCTTGTGAGTAGGAAATGATACCCAACAACCTTTAGGGAAGCGTTAAAGGGAACAGACCCTAATAAAACATGAACATGGTACAGTTGAAAAACGATTAAAGGCATATAGAAAGGGGAATACAATGTGTTATCGGGTCAGAGGTCATGTCCCTTAACCCTGGGTACTTCATGTGTACAATGAAATGTGTATTTAAAAAAATTAATGTAGAAAATTGGTACATGACATGTAGCATGGTCACATGTTGTGTCCTTCTATCTGAGTTCCACTCGTGTACTTTTTCCATGTTCTAGTTCACTGTGTCTACTCGTGTGTCTCTTTCCATATACCAATACATTGGTTAGTTGATGTTCGTGGTCCATTCCAAGTCATGTGGTGTGGTACACACCGTTTAGGCAACCTATGTACTCCACCCCATGTCTGTGTACTTCCCATGTACATCAAGTGTTATCCGAGATAGGCTAGACACCATGTATGAAGAGCCACAAACTGTTTGTTTCTTATCTCATACCTGAAACCTTAGCGGCTTCTCAGGGGGGGGCCCACATGCCATGTATTCCAAGATTACACCTAGTGTAGTTCAGGATTCTATTGAATCCTTATTTCCCACTGTGGTCATCTCCTCCACTACTCCAAATAGTATTTTGGCTATGCCTTGTTAGGAAACACAACATCTAACCACGTCCAGTCATTCCCTCACCCAAACAATGTGTTTTATCTTCCCATCCAGTCACACAACAGATTTGAAAGGTCGTTATTTTTTTCCAAAAGATAACATCAAATGACACAGATTCAGGGATCGGCTATCATCTAAATCACTCAGTATATATCTTCACACATCCATTATTTCACGCAGACCCTAGATCTATGATATTGAATCATTGTGCAAAGAATTAGGTGTGTAATGATCGATTGATAGGGATATGTTGAGTCGAGGGGGGTGTCAAGAACGCCCATGATGAATGATGAATGAGGGAGAAAAACATAAATCAAACAAGTGGAATGGCCCTCGATCAATGTTTTTGTCGATTTTAGTTCGTCGTTATTAAAACAAAAATAGAATAAGTAAACAAATAATCACAAGGTCAAACTCCCAATCAAATCCCATATAAATAAAACTCATCCCACTAGGTTATGATCAAACCATGAATCAACATATTCATTTCTTGGTCTGATTTCATAATTGATTTAATGAATGGAGAAGGAAATACAAAATAATGAATCCTAACATTGATTTCAATTCCACAGTGACAAAGGCAGATCGCTACATCACCGTCGTCAGTATGATTTTTCAAGAATGACATTCCTCAATCATCGATCTGTGATTATGTCATCGTTTTCTTGAGTGGTTTCACCAAAGGCCTCCCTAGAGATTATATGGAATTACCAGGGTTAAGTGGTTAACCCTGGGATTTATTCATAAGGAAATTTTTAAATTAAATAGATATATCAAAAAATTAATTTTTATTAAAATTATATAATTACATATCATGTAATTTTCGAGTTTTCGCAGAGAAGACCCATGACAACTAATGTTTAGTCACATTTAGGGAAAACACGACATTAAGATATCATTAGTGGTCTCAAATTTCTAATATGGGTCATAATTAATGCATTATTAGTATTTAAAAAATAAAATAAAATAAAATAATTTTTTATTTACGGTTACGTTTTTGGTGACTTTTTCTACAGATGACATACACTTACAAAATTTAGGCTGCACCTAGGGTAAAAACACTTCTCTAAACTCAATTATAACCTCATATTTATGATCCAATCATCCAATTTAGTGTTATTACACTTTTTTCTGAAAAAATATGCATGTGTTCTATTAAAAGTATTATGTTTTCCAAGAAATGTTTTTGAGCACACTCTGCGTGACTACCCAAACATTCATTAATGAAAAATCATCTTAATCTAATTAAATGTGTTATTATATAAAATGGTTATCTAAAACATATTATCCAAGTTTTTTTTTATGTTTTTGGATTTTTAAATACCATTAATAAATTTTACTGTATCTTATATAGACATTGAACAGTGACCACTTGATTAGTATAAATATAGTGATTTAACAAATCATATTTACTCAGAAATATGAAGTGATGGCCTCATCCAGTACAATTGATCCATATGAAGCCCATTTTTAAAATATAGGAAAGGAGGTGGAATCACTGGGAATTTCTATTGACCTAGCCCAAGATGATATTCAACACGTTCATCTTGAACAGAACCACTTACGAGATAAGTGGAAGTTAATAGAGATTACCACATGAGTGATGTTATTCGAGACTCGCCATAAGTCATTCTCCATTTCACACCATACCCATAGGTATTATATGGGTGTAATAAGGGGTTAAGTAATAAGGCCCTATCATTATGATTATGTGCTTTATTGTTTGTATAAAGAATATATATTCATTTTATTAATGTTACTTTGTAAATGGTTTTCAAAGCACAAATACTATTTTAATTTAATATTCAATTAAGAAATATATTTTCATGAATTAATATATTTTTTAATTAAATAATATTTTAGTAAAATATTATTAAAAATTAATATTTATTAATTAAAAATGATCATATAATTTTTTATGAATAAAATTGAAATATTTATTAAGGTTTGAAGGTTGTTTTTGTCCAAAACCTATGAATTTTGTATAACTATTTGTTTATATTTTAAAAGTAAAAAATTCACATGTTTGGAAAATTATATTGATAAAATTAATATAATTTTTGGATTCAGGACATCTAAATTATCTAACGTTGAATGTTTCATAATTTTTTGAGACAGTCAAATTATTTGGTAAAAAATAAATACTGTTTAAATATATAATTTGTTTTCTGAAATAAAAATAGTGATGTAATAAAATAAAATAAAATTGTAATTCAAAAAATATTTTTTATATAATTAAAATAATGTGATTTTATATTTTTTTGATTAATTTTATGTGTTCCTTAGTGGACCCTCCATAACTTATAAAATATTTTAACTTCTTAAAATGATTTTTGTGAGACTCTGAATCACCTCCACTTAATAATGACTAGTATTTTAAAATATTTGGCCATTGGACTTATAAAATGATTATTTCCACTCACCTTCGGGAAAAACCATGGGAAAAAACCATGTGCTGGTTTGTGTTTTTTAATATTTAATTATATATATTTGAAAACCTTTGTTTGTGAAATATTAAATAAGTCCCCCTTTTTCTATATAACACCACCAATGCTCCCACATATCTTCACTAAAAAACTCTTGGACCACATCTCTACTCATCCCTACTTAATATATAATCCTTAAAAGGTTCCCCAAGATCTCAAGAAGCCACTCTCCAAGCTCTTGAAGTTATACACTTCCAAGTAAGTGATCCTCACTTTCCTTCGTGCCTTATTAATGTCCAAGTTATCTTATATTGTTATGACACTTTTATTGTCAATTAAAACTTTTTGGGTATGATTTCACACTTACCCTATTCATATCTAATTATGTTATAATTAGGAGATACCCCTTTATCTCTCATTAATTCCTCCCATGTACACCGATTACCATGCCGAAATTTTGTAATGGATTGTTCTCTCCTCATTTACATTCAAGAAATTATTTCATATTATGCATCTAAATTCCATTACATATGTTGGTATATTATGTTCCAGGACCCTTTAATGTTAATTTAATGTATAAATTTTATATACCACTTTCTCTCTCATCAACCCATTTTACGATTTCTATTTGAAGTCATTATGTTGTCGAAGTTACACTAAAATATTTCATGCCAAAAGCTTCGTGTAAGTGAATACCATATCCATTTCTCTCTAAAGGGTATTCACCATTATGAAATTTTATATGTTGATTAAAGACATAAATTTATGTATTCCAGTCCTCTTATTTGTGGAATAAATTATTACATCTAATGAATCAATGTCGTATGATTTATGTGGCACACTTATACATGAAATGAAATGATTAATGTCGGTGAGCCCTGATAGCACTCCAATGCATTGGGTAAGAGATTAGTATCATGATATGTCTTGTAAAATTAGGGTTTACTAATATTAAATCAAGTGAAATGAGGGTTTACACACTCAAATTCAAGTTCAATTAGGATTTACTCGTGCTCCATGTGCAATAATCCTTGTCTCATGCTAATATAATGTTAAATGTTGTTTCCACATATCCATGTTATGATAATTATTATATAAAATGAATTTATTTTCATGTTTCTTTTATGATCGATTGATATGACTATTTCCTAACATGTATTATAACATTCATGTTCTGACTTGTATACACCCTTTCTTTTATTTATATCTCACCATTTCCTTATGCATTTCCTCTGGTTATCCCGTGCAATTCTATGTACGAAGGAGTTTTGTGGTCATGTAAATGAAGTGTTTAATAAAGATGTTTCATTTTATGTATTAAGTGTTTGTGTAATGTTCCTAATTTCCCAAGACACTAGACTTATCGATCCGTATAGTTATCTTAAGGACATGTTTATGTAATAAATCATGTTTTAGTGTTTAATAAAGAGCAGGGTGGTCATAGATGCTATCAGAGGATAGGTTTTGTTATTTTTTGTATTAGGGTTAGAAAACCCTAGTGAAATCTTTAGAGATAAGACTAAGTATAATAAAAAAATCCAGCAATTTTGGTTATTATAGATTAACTGGTTTATCAAAAAAACTACAACCCTTTCTGGATACAAACAAGTAGAGGTGGATCTGGAAAAAATGTATCTAGGGGTAAAAGCCGAAAACACCGCTTTGAGCTAGAATAGAATGGTAACTGGTACACGAAAATGGTCCTTGATTCACTCTTGGTTCGACACTCCTGAGGGGTATGCTTTAGTAAATTCACAATCTTAGTATGAAACAATTTCAAGGGAATAAAAAAATGCCCCTAAGAATATATGTTGGGAACTATATAATAGATAAAATAGATTGAAGCCTTTAAATTCATAAGCTAAGGAAATAACTGTATTTTAGAAGTTATACCTTTAATGTGATTATATTTCCTTTTTGGGTATAATAGTTTAAAAGTAATAATCCGTATAATTATGATAGATATAGTAGATCAAGGATCCAAATGTGAAAGGAAGGGTTCTCATCCCTGGTTCTACACATTCTTCTGTATCCCTAATGTTTAGTAGAACAGTCCAAACACCACCACAAATCATGGATGTTGATATGTCAGCGAGAACATAAAATGGGGAAATCATTCATTCCAATGAATAAAAATCCCCCCATTTCACAATTTGTGGATTGAACTTGTCGACGAACCTTTTCATACTCCCTCTGGTGTAATTTTATGCAATTATTGGCATGGATTGGCTTTCCTTATATAGATCCAGCATAAATTTCCCTGAGAGGGAAATCAATCTCCATATAGTGAATTGACCCCCAATTCAATACAAGTGTGAGGAGGAGGATGAATGTTCTTTAGCACCATCATATCAATCATGGATATTGTTACCCTATTCACACACATATCTTGATCAGATGATCGAGTTTAAGGATGAAACTATCCTTGTAGACATAATTTTTGAGAGGGAATTTACTAAATTGTTTCCCAAGGAATTTCCTGGTATTCCTCCTAGAAGAGATGTTGAATTCTCTATTGATCTTAAAATTGGGGCATTGAAAATCTCCAAGACTTCATATAGAATTTCTATTTTGGATCATGGGTAACTAAAGAAACATCTACAGAAGAATCTAGATTATATGTGTATACACACAAGTTCTTCACCATGGGGTGAACCATTCCTCTTCATCAAGAAGAATGATGGGACAATGCGACTCTGGATTGATTATTGTGAGCTCAACAAAATCACAATAATGAACCTTTATCCTCTTCCATGAATTGAAGACTTTTTCAATCAACTATATGAAGAAAAACAATTCTCTAAGGTGCATATGCGGTCAGGATATTTCCATGTAAGGGTGAAGAAGGATGATATTCCCAAGACTGCTTTTTCTACAATGTACATGTACTATGTATTCTTAATAATGCCTTTCGGAATCACTAATGCTCCGAAAATATTTACTGACATGATTAAGAGTGTTTTTAGAGATTATCTCTAAAAATTTGTGGTAGTCTTTATAGATGATATTATAATATAGTCCAAAACTATGGAGGAGTATGATTAGAATCTAATCACTATAATAGAGACCTTATGAGTTGTTAAGATCTACGAAATGTATAGGAAGTGTGAGATCTAGTTGAAGGAAGTCTCATTCTTGGGTCATATCATCACAAGCAATGAGATATTAGTGGATCCCTCCAAGAAAAAGGAAATTAATTGATGGTTGAGGCTAACATCTATAACGGATATATATAGCTTCCTTGAGTTAGCTAGATATTATCACCGATTTGTGTTAAATTTATCACGATTGAAAAAC
Source organism: Viscum album (assembly GCA_963277665.1). Taxonomy (NCBI): domain Eukaryota; kingdom Viridiplantae; phylum Streptophyta; class Magnoliopsida; order Santalales; family Viscaceae; genus Viscum; species Viscum album. Next base: position 1,505,863,391 of record OY728136.1, on the reverse strand, counting down.
CCTCTTACCCAGCTAACCCAGACGTGAGTAAATCTTCCATTGAAAGATGAATGCGAAAAAAAGCTTCAAGGGGATGAAAAGGAGGCTTCTCACTGCGCTCGTCCTCACACAACCCACAAGTGGATAATTATTCATGGTATTTAGCTATGCTTTGAATAAGGGCATTGGTTTTGTGTTGATGAAAAACGAAAATTTTATTACCTATGCTTCAAGGCAATTGAAAGTTCATGAGACGAAATGTCCAACACCTAATCTGGATTTGCCTCTAGTATTCCATCCTTTAAAAATTTAGAGACATTACCTTTTTGGGGAGAAGTGTGAAATATATACTGATAAAAAAATCTTTATGTATATATTAACATATAAATAGATGAATATGTACCAATGAATATGGTTACAACTGATCAAACACTATGACATCTCAATTCACTACCATCCCAGGAAAGCAAACAAGGTAGAAAATTCTCTAAGTTGAAAGGATATGACAACGATTTCAATGATCAAATTTGAAAAGGATCCAATCTTCATAGATTTTATGAAGATGGAAATTGAAATATAAAGAATGGAAAATGAAAAATCCTTTCAAAAATTAAACCTCAACCGCATCTTTTGGAAAGTCTAAAGCATTCTCAAAAGGATAATGTTGGAATTTAGAAGAAAGTGTAAACTATTAGAAAAGGGATATATAGAGAGTTCAATGTTAAATAAGAAGTAATTTTGATATTTGAGGAATGACTATGTGTTACATCAAATCTAGAGATTGAGAATGAACTTTTGGATAATGCACATAGTTTGAATATCTCCAATCATCCAGGAAACACAATGATTTATCGAGATCTCTCAGAGAATTATTGGTTGGATAAAATTAAGAAGGGTATCTCTGAGTATACATAAAAATGACTAGTATGTTAGTATGTGAAGTCTATGAGGTAGATGTCTAATGGGATGATGCAAAAATTACCCATACCAACATTGAAATGGGAGAACATCGTCAAGGACTTTGTCACCAGAAATCTGAAGACATCCAATGGAAACAATTCTATCAGGGTTATTGTGGATCGTCTTACATGGACTGAACACTTCATCCAATTCGAGAGGATTTATTATTGAATCAAATGGCACAGATATAAATCAAATTACTGGTATGGTTTCACGGAGTTCTCCTATTGATTGTATTTGAATGAGATCAACATCTTCCTCCAGTTGAGTTTTCTTATAATAAAATTTTCCACCCATGACTACAAATGGCTCCTTATGATGTCCTTTATAAGAAGATGTTCAGAATACCGGCATGTCGAGATGAATATGGGGAGAGAAAACTCTTAGGTCCAAAAATGTTCTAGGAAATGGTGGACATGGTTAAGACCATCCGACAACACATTAAACATGCTCAGAGTTGACAAAAGATCTATTCTAATAATCATCGAAAATACCTAGTGTTTGATTTTGGGGACATGGTATTCCACCACATATCACCATGGAATAGAGTTATGAGATTTGGGAAGAATTTGAAGCTTTTTCCAAGGTACATCGACCCTTTTGAGATCCTTAATCGCATTATAGTATTGGCCTATCGACTAGAACTTCCACTGAACCTATCTCATGTTCATGATGTATTTCATGAATAACTCTGGAGGAAGTACATACCTGACCCATCTCATGTACTCAATCCAGTGTTCCTACAATTAGAGAATGAACACTCTTATAAATAGTAGTTGGTGAAGATCTTAGATCATGGAGAAAAAGTTATACGATATAAGACAATGACCCTCATCAAGGTGTTGTGGGAAAACAACAAGTTCGAAGAAGCAATGTGGGAATTAGAGGAAGTGATGAAGTAAATTTACCCTCATATGTTTTAGTGTGGGAAAAGGAAATTTTGACGATTATTTTTCTTGGGGGGGAATATAACAACCCAAACCATTATTAATTAAAATTCCTCATGTTCTAATTAAATATCATATTATGTAAAATGGCTATGCAAAACATACAAACTTCCTAGGATTTATCTAGGGCTTTAACAAATTCAATTTACGTAGAAAAGGAAGTGATGGCCTCAACTAGTACAATTTCTCCATATAAAGCCCATTTTTCAGATCATTGAAAGGGGACAGTGTTACTAGGATTCTCTCTTGACCAAGTTGAAGACGATCTTTAACACATTAATCTTGAACAAAACCGCTTATGGGACAATTGGATGTTAAAAGAGATTACAACACTAGGGATGTTATCTGAGCCACCCCAAGAGTGTTTTACTATCACAAACATTACACTTAGGTCTTAGGCATGTTTTATACAGGGTTATGTAACAAGAACCAAGAATTATTATTATGTACATTAATTTTTGTACAATCAATATTCATTTATTTTATTATTGTTTCTTGTAAATGATTTTTAAAGAACAAATAGTATTTTTTGTTAATATTTGACTATGAAATATATTATGATGAATTAATTATATTTTTATTTAAATAATTTTTTAATAAAATATTATTACTAAATTAATTATTATTAAATATAAATGATTTTATAATTTTTATGCATTAAATTGTAATTTTTTTATGGTTTGAAAGCTATATTTGTCGAAACACATGAATTTTTTATAAATGTTTTCTTATATTTTAAAAGTTAAAATTCACATATTTATAATATTATTTATATAAAATAAATATTATTTTTGGATTCGTGACTCCAAATTATCTAACGGTGAATTTTTAAAAATTAATGAGACCGTCGAATTTTTGGGTAAATTTTAAAAACCGTTTGAATATATTATTTGTTTTATAACATCATAATAGGTATGTAATAAAATAATATAAAAGGGTTATTAGGGAAATATATGATTTAAATTTAAAATAATGTAATTTTATATTTGTTTTATTAATTTTATGGTTCTTCAGTGGACCTTCAAGGACTTATAAAATATTTTATCTTTAAAAAGAATCCTTGTGAGTGTGACTCAACTCCATATAAAAAGCCAAATATTTTATTATTTTCATTCATTGGAATTATATAACATTGGTTTCCACTCTCATATGGAAAAAATCATGGTCAAAAACCATTTTTTTTGTTTTGTGGTTTTAAATATTTGATTATATAAATGCCTAAACCTCTGTTTGTGAAATATTTAAGAATTACCCTCTCTTTTCATATCTAAACCCTCCCATGATTTCACTGATCTTCACACAAAAACCTTGGAGAACGTACCTACTCTTCCCTCTCTCTCTATAATCATCCTATGGTGCCCCAATATCTCAATAATTACATCTCCACTCTCTTGAAGTCACACACTTCCAAGTAAGGGATCCTCAGTTTCCTTCCTTCCTTATTTATGACCATGTTCTATTATATTGTTATTCCACTTTTATTTTCAATTAAAAATTTTGGAGTATGATTTATCACCTCTCATATACTTCAATAATTATGTTTGAATGATGATAGACCTATTTCACACTCTCTAATGCCTCCCCTTTACACCTGTTACAGTGCTGAAATTCTGTAAGGGATTTATCCCTCCTCATTTACATTCAAGCAATTATTTTCTATTGTGCATCTAAATTACATTAAATATGTTGGGATATTATGTTCCATGACCCCATTACTTTAAATTTAATGTATAAATGATGAGAGACACCTTTTTCTCTCAGCAACCCATTTTATGAATTTTATTTGATGTCATTATGCAACTAAAGAAACAGTAAAATTTTACATGCCAAAATCATCGGGTAAGTGAATAGCATACCTATTTCTCTATCAAGGTTATTAAACATTATGAAAATGTACTTTATTATAGAGTAAATAATTTTATTTATTCTACATATTTTATTTATGGAATAAATTATGAAATTTAATGAGTCCATGTTGTATGATCTATGTGGCACAATTATGCATGATATGAAATGATTAAGAAGGGTGTGACCTGATAGCACTCCAATGCATTGGGTAAAGATTAGTATCATGATACCTCTTTTCCAAGGAGGGTATAATAATTCTAATTAAAGTAAAATGAGGGTTTAATCATTCTAATTCATGTGAAATTTGGGTTTACTCATTCTCCATGTGCCAATGTGCCTTGGATCATTCTAATATCATGTTTAATGTTTTTTTCTACATCCCCAAGTTATGATAATCATTCTATATCATGCCTTTATGTTCATGTTTCTCTTATGATCCATTGATATGACTATTTCCTAACATGTATTGTATTATTCATGTTATGCCTTGTTTTCTCCTCTACTGGGATTTATATCTCATCCTTTTCTTATGCATGTCATAAGGTTATCCCATTCAATCCTAAGTACGAAAGAGTGTTGTGGTCATGTAAAAGAAGCTTTCAATAATGATGTTTCATTTTATCTCTTAAGAAGTTATGTAATGTTTCTAATTTACCATGAATCTAGACCTACCGATACTCAGAGTTTTATTAAGTACAATTGTATGTAATAAATCATGTTTAAGTGTTTAATAAATAGATGGGTTGTTATATCGGGCCTCAAAATCGTACGGCGTCTCGGCACATGGTCTTAAAATTAAACCATATAATATTTAATAATAATACCTGAAAAAATACATGAAATTACACATTCTCGACCCTTGACACTAAAATTAAAATGGATTCACATATTAAAGTTTTAACACATCAGAACATCACTAAATATAAACAAAGAGATATTAATAGATTCTTTACCACAATGAGAGTCAAATAACAGTGTTGGAAAAAATAGAATAAGATAATTTCGATAATTATATAAATTTTTTTGAATAAATTATTCTTTATTACTTTTATTCTCAATTTAATATAATTATATTTTTCTTCTTAGAACTAATAATATATGATCACTCAGAAAATAAAATAAAAAAACAATTAAATCATTTTGTATAATGGGAGAACGAGGGATATAAGCTATTTGGTTTGAGAAAATTTGATGAACTCGGAGGTTCAATATATGGTTTTGAAATATAATTTCATCTAGTGTTTTGAAAAAAAATGTTTTACTCTTCTCCATGTTCCAAAAAACTAAAATTTCACAATATTTGGTACACGTTTCTCCCTTATAAGGTGATAATGTATCCATATGTTATTTTGGTGAGAGTTTTGTACCATATTATTTTTTAATTTCAGGGAAATATTATTGTCAAAAATAATCATATATTATAGTCACACTTCTTCACTAATATCATCAAATTTTCTTATTCATCCCCATCATGTATATACAATACTTTTTAACTAAAATATATTTTGATTCTATGTACTCGAGAATAGATAATCCATCTTGTTACTTAGCTATCAAATAAAATTTATTCCAATAAATAATTAGTTGTCACTATTGGGTTTTTAATACACAATATCTCATGACTATTGTATATAAAAATTGGATGAAAAATATATATCTTCTCCTACATTAAAAATAAATCCATAGTACAATGTTGCATGAATATACCTCATTATCCTCTTTACTGCTAAGTGGTGTTCTTTCTTTTGGAATCTCTGAAAAAATCCTACCAATGATGCAACATACATAATATTAGATCTGATTTATATAAGATAGAGTAAATTGACAATAATTCTTTTATATAATGTTGAGTCTAGTCCTCCACATTCCTCATGATTTATAAGTTTCATTCCAACTGTAATCAGAGTAAAAATTGGCATGTATTGTACTATTTTTGAATTATTGAACACCTCTATTGTATATTTCTCGAATGATATGATTGGGGTTCATTTTTATTTAATTTTATCCCAATAAATTAGGTCAAATCCCTGGTCATTGACCACTAAAATTATGAATGAATTAATTGTGAAATGTTGTCGACATAACATTGCATATTTTTTCCAAATATAACATCATCCACACACACCAATACAATAAAAATATCCTCAAAAGATATTTTCAGAAATTTGTTATGGTAAAATAATCCTCTCTTGAACTCAAACATTCTCAGATAAGTATCAAACCATGCATATATAGAAAAAATTTCTTCATTTTTTATATATAATACTTTTTTCAATATCCACATCATTAAATAACCCTATCTAATTCTAAAGACTTCTGGTTGTTCAATATAGACTAATGTACGATCCTAAACAAATATGGATTTATATCGGGCTTTATTTTAGGTATTAATTTATTTAATTTTGAGTAATTTTGGTTTGGGTTATAACATAGGGTGTGTTGGGGTGAAATTTGAAAAAATGGAAGAAAAAGGGGTTTTTCATAGTTGGTGAATGGTTAGAGAAAACTGTACTCCCCAGCCCAAAAAACCACGCAACATTGGATATTGGGGAATCACATGGTTGGAACACTTTTTGAAAAATAGTTCACCCTAAATAAGGAAACTGTTCACCCCCATAAACAAATATCACATAGTTGACACATGGTTAGCTAAATTCGCGCTCCCCTGCCCAAGAAACTGTGTGTGTTATTTTTAATTTCCTAAAAATAAGTTTTAAATTAACTTGGTCCCCCAAAACATCCCCCATTGAACCCAAACTCTTAAAAAATTAATTTTTTATGGTTTAAGATATTTTTTGACGGATTCTAGGGTCTTCTAAGCTCCGTTCATCATGATTCTGATACCAGATAGAAGATTCACATTCCTCCCGATAAGTGGATCTTATGTCATTTATTTTTGGATTATCTTCCTTTGTTCTCTCCTTCTTTATTTTTAGTTATCAAATTTTTTTATAGATCTAAATATATATTTGATGAATATAGATATAGGATTGTGGATTTAATTCTAGATCTAATAGATCTTGAATTATTCATTCTTTTTCTAGGATCATAGATTCAGATCTAGATCTATGTCGTTGTGCTACTCAGATTTTGGGGATTTTCATTGTGTGAATGTTCCTAAATTAATACCCATAGGTGATCAAATTTTAAGTTCGCATAGACATGATTTTGATATGTGTATTAATTTTTTAAAATATCTTACATTATTAAGTAATAAGAATTCCTAAATTTATTTAGATAATGGACAATTGATTTTTTGGATTGAAGTTAAATTACATGATTAATTGGGGAATTAATTATGAGATTTAGGGGCAATCCATTTAGAAAATTAATTGGAATTTTAATTTTGAAGCTTTGGTGTTTGTGATTTAGATAATTAATCTGCATATGGATTATGCGATGTTTAGATAAATGTTTTTAGATAATTAAGTGATAAATTATTTATGTAATATTGAGATATACGACTAGGAATAATTAATGGTAGATTAATTATGAGAATTAATTTCTGGAGATTATATAGTTAATGGTAAATTGTAATATGAACATTTGACCAATGAATAGGCAGGTTAACATGTTAATTCAATTAAGTGATGTTAAATTTGAATGGTAAAATGATAATTCAATTATGAGATATTAAATGTGAATGGTTACATTATCCTTCAATTATATGATATTAAATGGGAATGGAAACTTGATCATTCAATTATGTTATATTAAATGTGAATGGTAACATTCTCATTTAATTGTGTGATATTAAATATGAATGGTAAAATTCTCATTCAATTTTGTGATATTAAATGTAAATGGTAACATGCTCATTAAATTATGTGAGATAAAGAGTTAATGGTAACATGCTCATGTAATTATGGGATATTAAATATGAAATGTAAAATGGAAATTCAACAATGTATTAGGAATGGTAGCATAGACATTAAAATGTGATATCCCTTGAGGATATATTGACTCCGTCATGGGATGAAACATGTATTGAGGATTGGATGTCCATGGGAACCTGAGGGTTGATGTGGTTAAAAAGAGAATACTAAATGATGTGATAAACTATTTATTTATGCAATATATTTAATTATTTATATAATAGTATAAATTACAATTTATTGGATTTTTATAGGACACTGTTGGTGATGTCCAAATGAGTTATACTCACACCTTACTTGTGATGCCCTATCTGCACCTGAATAGACATTATTGTTGATAGACATGTTAAGGGAAAAGGTCGTAGGTTAGGCTGGTGATTGGGGATAGAGATCAGATGAGAGAACCAAACATGGTTTGGGACACCCTTGGGAGTCGTTGGTGTCTTTATTTTATGTTTCATATTAGATACTTGAAACTTAATTTAGCATGAAATGTAAACTTCTACAGTTGGATATTGTATTTCCTGTTTGATTATATTAATATTTTCGTATTGTTTGTGATTAGATATGCATCAAAACTTGTTTATACACATACCTTAGATTATTACTCTAATTAAAGAGGTTATTTTCTCTCCATGATTGACTTACTAGACCCTCAAACCTATTCGGTGGCCTCTAGCATACAAGGAGTCACACTTGAGGTCATATGACAAACTGACTATGGGAATCGGTGCATGGAACACATATTGGGAAGTTACAAAGTGGTATCGGAGAACCAATTTTATTTTCTTATTCCTTTGTATTAATATTTGGGAAATGTATTCTAGAGATAAGGAATATTTGAGGTTTGGTTATGAGATGATGAATGTGAGTTTAATACATATGTATTTCTGAAAAATCCTAGAACATGGGCTGGGATTGTTGTTATAATTGTTTGTTGTTATAGTTTAATATTATTTCACCTTGGGTGACACACTTGTTGTGTGCTGCGATTATTGTTTATGATATTTTTTGGGAATTGAATCATGAATCAAAATGGCATGAGATTTGAGTCAGAATCCATTATTCTAGGCACTCAGATTATTTGTGACATGAATCATTTTAGTTATGCATGGGAAAACCCATTTAACATACGTTTTTTAACATGAACTATTTTTATTTGCATGTGAAATTGCATTGAAATGGAAAATAATATGAAATTGGGAATATAAATGTATAAAAAATGTGAATAAATGGGTTTCTAAAATATTATGTTGATTAATGTGAATGATATTACTCTTTGAGAACCAAAACCTAGGTGTAGGGTGGTTAAGGGTAGTGATAGCACGTCAGTTTGGATTGCGTGGTGAGGATTGGCAAAAATAATTTATTTGAATTATTGTTCTCATTCCCACTACATATTTATGAAAAATGGTGTTATGTATCTTAAGATGTGTGTTTGGAATGGTATAGATATGCCTCCATGATGATGCTTGTTGAGAGGATGGATTATTCTTATGGGTGGTAATTCCCTACTAGTAGTGGAACATGAGGCCCCAATAGTTATTGGTGTGGAAATAGGGGATAGGCTGAGAGAAAACTTATCTCTCTTCATGAAAATAATGGAAAGAGGCCCTTGATGGGTTGATATAATCTTTTATGTTCTAATAAGGGAGTTTCAGTTGTAACACCCTCCAACTGTTTCTAGAGAGTAAGGACCTAAAGGTGTTGGGTTCTGGGTTGAGTCAATCAAGATGTTACTAGAAAATTTGGATACACATACTGCTAGAATGATCATGTTTTCCACTTATATATTATGATGATTAGTGAAGAAGTAGAGGGAAATTCATGCACAGACTGAACCAGATGATGGCACACTATAGAGGGACTTTGGAGATGCTCTTGGATCATTTCTACCCAGAGACGCTGTGTAAGGAGAAGGAAGTAGGGTTCATGTGGAAAAAATAGGGAAGAATGTCTATGATGGACTATGTTTGAAGATTTATAGACTTAAAACAATTTTTTCCAGTATTGACATGAGATGAGACTACTATGATGAGTCATTTTTAGGATTGAATAAAGTGTGAGATTAAGTCCCGAGTAAATCTCTTCTGGTAAGGGATGTTTACTGAGGTGGTGGATCAGGATATCATTATTGAGGGGAACCTGGGGGAGGATTCGAGAGATGGAAATATTGGTTATAATGAATGACTATGATGTGTGACCAGTGATAGGAGGAAGAATCATTAAATGAACATTAGATACGTTAGTGGAGAGATATGTGGATATATGGGAGGGTTAACTACACATGATCTTATTAGAGTGATCAATCATCTGTTCGGTAGGTCGGTAAAGTATCACAGTGAATATCTATGACTACCAGTAGAGTGTCATACATGCAGAAATATGGGAAACCTAGAGAAGATTAGCAGGATGAAGCAACATATGGTCAGTGAAGGTGCAACTAAACAGATCCGGAGTGTTGGAAGGGGATCTTCTACATATTATCAGACTGGCTATTGGAGTTCTACCATACAAGGCGGTATAGGCAGAGGATGTGGTGATTTTGGGTAGGGGTACCAATATTAGTAAAGTGGTGCAACTTAGGGGAGTCAAAAAACATCATTGGCTAGAGGGGCATGAAAAATACATGTGTTATAGCCCAAACTTATGGATAGAGAGGACAAGCCATCAATAATGAGATATACTATTCTTGTAGTTTCTACATTAGAAAATTCATTATTTGATTCTAGTTCCTCTCATTCCTTTATATATTCTAAATTGGTTAATGGTTTCAGCCTGGCGGTGGAGTTTGTGAGCATGGCTATGAAAATAGACATACCATTCGGAGTGTGTTCTAGAGACATCTATTTGTGCATGGGGTGTTCTATTGAAATTTAGGAGTATCAATTTCATTGGGATCTCTATATTCTTGATATGTTAGTCTTCAACCTAATAATGGGAATGGACAATCTAGTTGCATAATAAGCCCACATTGATAGTTACCAAAGGAGAGTAATAACTATGTCTCCAATGGGTGACCACTATATTATCCAAGGGAAGAGGGATTTCTAGGAAGTCTGAGCCAGACCGATTATATAAAAAATTGGAGAGCTCACCACATAGGTTTCAAGTTTATTGTTGGATGATAGAGGTGTGAAGAATTATATCTTTCCACCCTAAGTGTATCTATTTCAGGTTGTCTTTAGTAAAAACTTATTAGGTCTACCACCAGAAGGAGATGTGGAAATTTCTATTGAGCTTATACCGGGGATGACCCACTTTCTCGTACACCATACATAATATAACTTCCAGAGCTTCATGATCAGAAGACTTGGCTATAGGAGTTGGTTGATAAGGGGTTTATCTGCCCGATCATGTCACCTTGAGGATCACCCATGTTTTTTTCAAAGAAGGTTGATGGGAGTTTGCACTAATATGTATATTAACATAAGTTTAACAATATGATAGTGAAGAATCTGCATCCACTTAGTTGTATCGATGATTTATTTTACCATTTGAGTGTAGCCCATATGTTCTTTATGATCAAATTTAGATCAATGTATCATAAACTTAGAGTTCAGACAACCAATATACTAAGGACTACATGCATAAGAAGGTATGGCCTATAGGACTTCTTCGTATTTACCTCTGGGTTGAGAAACTCACCATCATTGTTTATGGACTTGTTAAACTGAATCTCCCATTTGTACCAAGATCAGTTTGTGGTGGTGTTCATGGATGAAATCTTGGTGTACTCAATGAATCATGATGATCATGACAAAACATTTGACATCATATTATGTAAAATAAGAAAGCATTGGATATAATCCAAGCTATTTAAGTGTAAAATTTTTATAGGCAAGTTATACTTTTTGGGACACATAATCTGGTAGGAAGGTGTGTCAGTGGACTTGGAGAATGTTCATACAGTGGTATCACTGGAGCATACCATGAATTTATTCAATATCTGTAACATTCTGGGGTCATGTGGATATTATCGATGATTCATACAAGACATAAATCATTTGTAAGAGAAAATTTTGGAATTTAAAAAAGTGGATAATGTTAGAATGATCAGAAGTGTGTGAGAATTTCCTCAAGGAGTTGATGTAGTGATTGACATCGACAAAAATCGTGATCCTATCCATGTCATGTGAGAAGTATATGTCGTATTTTGATTAATTAAGAATCATAATCAGAGTTGTGATGATATATGGTGATGAATTTGTGGCATACATGTCTCGGTAGTATATGTCTCATGAACGGAACTAGCATACACACAACCTTGAGTAGGTAATATTCCCGGGAAGAGAAACAATGTTACTGATACTCTAAGCATGAAAACTTAGACTCAGGCGGTTCATGAGTCTACTGAAGAGTGGATGATGATGACGTTGTTGGGTGAAATGTACATGGTGGTTTAGGAGAGTCAGGATAAGATGACGTTGGTTCCATTTTCAGTGGAGTTAACACTTTTGATATGGATCAATAATAAAACAATTTGAGGATTATTAATGATTATCCTTGAGGGAAATCCTTAATGTCGGGGATTAACATTGAAATTATTCAATAGATGTGCAAGAGATCATCTATTTAAATAATCACATTTTTTCCCTACGAGCATGCGAGAGAAGAATATTCGATATTTTCATTCCACAAATTGAAAGGTGCATCTAGGTGTGACCAAAATGTACCGTGGACTATGATGATAGTTTTGGTGTTTGGGAATAAAAAACAATATAACGGGGTTTATGACACGATGATACACTTTCAAGTATGCGATGGAAGAGCATCAACAACCTGGTGGTTTGTTATATCTATTTCCCATTTTAGATTTGAAATTAGATGGTGTGATAATAGACATTGTGGTAGGTCTTCCAAAGATTCTTAGGAAGAATTATGCTATTTGGGATATTATAGATCAACTGAAAAAATTATCCGATATCTTTCCTATATAGGAGACATTTTTAGTGGAGCAGCAAGGAGTTTTATATGTTACGAAGATAGTCCATTTTCATGGTGTGCCACAAACTATAGTAATAGATCGAAATTCATTATTTAATTCATGCTTCAATCAGGTCTTACAGAAGGCACTCAGTTCATATGTTTTTTTGTGTATGAAATTCCTTCCACATACATATGGTGATCTGGATCATACTATATAGGTGCTTGAGGATTTTCTATGACAATTTGTGCTTGAATTTGTGGTTCTTGGGAGAATCACTAAGAATTAGCGTAGTTTTACTATAACAAATGTTATCATGAAAATATACATATAGAACAACACAAGGCACTTTATGATAGGCCATCCAGATCACCGCAATGCTAGATGGAGGATGGTAAGTCAGAGTTGTTGGGACCAAGTCTCATACAGGAGACACTAGAGTAGGTCCAGTTGGATTGGAAACTTGTTATTGTGGCTCATAGTAAGAATAAGTTTTATGCTGATATAAGGATTTTACCCCAAGAGTTCAAAGAAGGTGATATTTTATTCCTACAAATGTCTCTGTGGTTGGGTCAACACATTATATCGAGATATGGAAATATGGAACCCAGGTTTGTTAGACCACTTGAGGTTGTGAAGATAATTGGGTTGGTGATATACCGAATGGATCTTCCGTAGAAATACACCGCTAACATGCTGTTTTTCATGTGTCAAAATTATGGAGGTATCACCCCAACCCTTCCCATGCGATCTATGTGGATGATGTTGAGCATAAAATAAATGCTTTTTTTGAGGAGAATATGATACATGTATTGGATCGAAGTGAGAAAGTGTTTCGGGGAATGATTGTAACACCCATTGTTTTTATGTAGTATTTTTTCAATAAATTAAAATTTTAATTTATATATATTAATTAACTAAGTCAAATATTACTTTCATACTAAACTGACTGGTTTTATGTTACACACAACACCAGTTTGGAATATAATACATGCAACACTGAGTATAAATTTTATTCCATGAATAAAAGAACTAGGATTGGATTATATTATAGTTGACAACAAAAAAATATTTCACTACACACAACACTGACATTGAATGAATTACACTCATGGGAGACCTTTCTCGGTTGCTAGCGTTGTATGCAATACTATGTTTCGCTAAATAATGATACATTTTTTTATTTTATTTCTTAATTGGATATAAACATGAAATTATAAATATTATTAAACATATTATTAAATTTATATGACATTTACATTTACATTATATATTTTTTATACATGATAAAATAACAAATTTTATTTTTTGGATAAAGGAAGCATTTAAAAAAATGTAACATTGATGCCTTTTCCTAGCGCAACATTTTTAAATATATTTTTCACAAATTTATATATTATATTTTAAAATATAAACTAATTATTTTCAATTGGGACATCAAAATCTACGTTGGTTTAATTTTTGGCATACTTTTCATAAAATTCATATTTTATTGAATAGTGAAAAATACTACATTGGAATTCAGAAAAACCTTTTCATATAAATTTTTTTATACAGTATGATTATAATTTTAATCTATTTTAATGTATGGTTTTATTATTTTTTTTATCATTTAATATAATTATGGTCATTAAATTTAATTTTACATTTAAATTAGATATAATCACATGTCAATCTTTTGATAGTTTTTACTTCTTAAAAACCAACATTCTTGTTTTTGACAATGGGAATTTATTTTAAATTAATTTCTGCCAATTATGTGTTTTGAATTTAGAAAAATGTATTCTATATTTAGAATCAGAAGGAAAAAATTATATAAATAGGTCCCTTTTGTTTTTGGATAATATGAATAGTAACTTTAGTAATTATTTTTATTTACCATGGTTAAAGGGTAAATCAATATAATAAGGGCATAAAATTATATTATAATAATATAAAACTATGCTAAAACATGTCTTAATATTATTTTATGAGTCATACAAGACAAAAAAATCATTGGGCCTATAAATTGGCATTTGAGAACCACTTTCTTGTGATAATATCATGTTATAATAACTTATATAAAGTAAAGGGAAATATAACATCAACATGTATATTTTTACTAAAACATACTTAATGTGGGGTTATATAGTTTCCATCTTTGAATATAAGTATTCATTATAATTCTATAAATATTTCCAACATCATGGTAGTTTATTTATAATTTTTAGGGACAATATAAATCAATTTATTTATGGCATAATTATGAAGAATTGATTACCTCATTAATGAAATATTCAAATAAATGAAATCATAAATATTAAAATATATATAATTTGGACATTTTGATGCCCTACATAAATTTTTTGAATTATATTGACATGTGAGGTATGATTGAATTCATTTGGTTTGAAGTACTTGTGTTTTAATTATTATAAAAATTCAATTACTAAATAGTTTAAAAATAGAATAAATGAGTTTTTAAAACAAATAATATTTATTAAATGATATAATAGAACTAAAAATAAAAGATTTGGGAAAATAACTTATATAATGTTCTAAATGTCATTAATAATCTACTTGTTGTTATATTTTCATTTTATAGTTACTATAGTAGCCATATATTATGAAAGTACAAAAAGACATGGTAATAGTTAATGTTTTAAACAAAGGGTTAAAGATAAATGAGAATGTTAATTTTGTAACGTATATTTATCTAAAACCAATTATTTATTATTATTTAGAACCATAATCATCTTATATTATAAATAAATGTGTTTTGGATCATTATAAATCGAAAATAAATTAATAATAAATAAATATTTATATACATTCATAAAGATCCCTCACCTCTCTTATAAAGGAAACTTCTCATTATCTTTTATTCACACCTCCAAAGGAATTTTTCTCAAAAGAAAAAACATTTCCCAAATATCCTCCTAGAATCTATCCCCTCCTTCTAATGGCCACACATTGTGCAGAAAGTTATCCTTGGGATACTATCTGTGCAAATCAGAAGGAGATACTTGAAGAAGAGGTAATTGTTTTATCACCTCTTTAAAAATTCTATTCTTATTATACATGATTTTCTTATGTTGTATATATAATAAAGTTATAAATAAAGTATATTATACGTTTTGAGATGTTATTTTCATTATGTTAAGACATTATAATTCCTTTTAGCCTCTCAAAGAATAACAACATCAATATTCATGCGTACATACAACATATCGTCTCCACGCCATGGCGTAATTTGTTTTTCAAAAATACTTAATTTAGATGGGTATAATGGTGACTATAATGGATGAAAATAAAGAATATTATATTTTAATTATTATGTATATTTAATATACCATCCAATTATTTAGTGAATGATATCATCGTTCATGCGTATGTACGGCCTACCATCTCCACGACATGATGAGATTCATTCTCCACATTAACCATTAAATAATGATTATAAATTATATATAATAAATATTAATTATATATATTAAATTATAATTATACTGGATATATATATATATATATATATATTTCATTTCCTTCCATTCAATTTAACAAGGAAACGGAAACAATGTTCATTCATACGTAAGGTCCACCATCTCCATGAATAGTGTTTTCTATTTTATTTATCTATCTATTATATATATTATGATACTGAATATTTATTACATATAAATAAATTTTTACATTATGTATGTTTGTAAATCATTATATATTTAATAAAATCAATAATAAAAAGTAAAAATACGTATGATAAATTAAAGGATTATTACCCAAAACGTTGCTTTAACATTGAATTGATAAATAAACGAGTAATATAAAGACACAAGTGAATCATATATTAAATAATAAATGTTATTATGGTTCTATAAAAAGTTAATAATATGTTTAAACCCACTATTAAAGAGTTTCAGACACATTCGAAAGAAATCGGACCTAAGGTAATGAATAATTTTTCAATATCATTATTATCTGAGATTGGTTTCTCTTGAGTATTTATTGGGTTATATTTACCAACCACATCTCTGTTATATAAATATATAATCTTATTTATAGTCACATAATATTGTTTAAATTAAATTTTATCTATTATGGAATTTTTATTATACAATATTGAATGAATATTTCATTCATTTTCAATACATTGTACTTTTTGACTTTTCCATTAGAGCACGAGAAGAATGTTTTTTTAACTTATACGACATGAATGTGTTTTTTATGTATGAATAATTCTATATTTTAATGAAAAATACACTAAATAATTTCATGTTTATTTTAAACTAAATTATTTTATTTGAAAATTTTCTGGAATTTTGATAAAAGGAATCATTTTTGAAGAGGAAATGATATTTTCCTCCTGAATTATGTTCAAGTGTTCTATCAAAATTATTTTACATATAATCTAATTCTCATTAAATTGGTTTATATTTATATCATTATTAATAAATTTATTTGATTATATTAATGATTTAATAATATTTTTATGGATTATGTTATGATTGATTGATGTTTTAGAATCCCATTTTATTTCTTGTGTTATGATATGATGATTGATTTATGTTATTATAACACTTGTAAGAATGATTTATCTATAATATCGGTGAGAACTATATCTCATTCCAATAAACTGGGTAACAATTTATATCTCATGATATATATATATATATATAAATGGAATGAAAATTAAATCTCGTTCGGTAATATAGGGATGGAAGAACAAGTAAATATGGTTCAGTAAAACATGGTTGGAATAGGAAGTAAAATCAATTCAGTTATGGACATTGTCCTCAACGATGGCAACAGAATAAATTCCATGGATACTATGAAAATAATATTATATTTTTATTAGTAAGACAAAATTTCTTGTTTTATTCAAATTTTACTTTATCATGGTTAATGTTCCTTTATGATCTACACCTTACGTACTGCCATGATTTATTTCAGGACTCATGAATTTAATATTTAACCTATATGTTCATGTTATTACATTATTATGTTTATGGTTTGTTATCCATGTTTATCCTTACTGAGAATTTTAGCTCATCATTTTTTTGTTTTCTTTTCCCCATGATACAAAGAGGATATATAGGTAGGAAAACAAAAAGGAAAGATCTTTAAGGGAGATGTTGAAGATCTTTCCCCAATTATAAAGATTGTGTTTCATGTTTACAGAGAAACTAAAATAATACGGTCTTGGATAATCTTTTTGTGTCATGCATTAAGTATTCTGCAAAATAAATTTAATGTCAGTGTATATCAAGCTTGGGTCGTTAGAGTTGGTATCAAAGAGAAGGGTTAGTTAACCTTTAGAAACTTAGACGTGAAAACTGTAGTGAGATCCCTAGAGTTATTTCTAATGCATGTCTAGGGATATCCCTAAGAGAAAGTATAAATATAGGTTATAGCCCATGAATTATGGTAATGAAAATGAAAAACCAAGGATTAAAAACAAGATATTACTGTTTGAATGTACTCCCCCATTGATTATGTTGTTTTCCTATGATTTTTCCTCTCAAAATATTATTTTTTTTTGTTTTTAAACATGGATGGGAAAATGATGATTCATGTTAATGGATAATATAATGGTCAATGTAATGATAATATTCATGATCAGAAAAATTAAATGAGAGTTGGAAGGAGAAATATAGTTATTATTCCAAATCATAAATCTTATAATATTATTAATAATCTCAATTTTGGTGAGTTTCCAAGCCCATCTAATTAAGGAAAGATGGATTTTTATGGTCATAATAGAGGTAAGAAAGTTCAATATTCCTCAGGTAGATCATGTGGTAAGAGGAATCAAGGAGAATATTTCAATGGAACATGAATATGATTTGGGTGTAGAAAATAAGGACACAATCCTGTAATTGAAACAAAAAAGGTCAAGTTAACACAATGGATGAGGATAATGGTATTTCATGGAAATCAATGATGGTAAAATAATTTATATGTGGAATGTATGGGCATTATGAAATAAATTCCTTAAGGTAAAATCTCATGAAGAGAATAAAATGGTCTTATGGGTAGTATTTATGTAGATGAGAATGAAAAGAGTAAAAATGATATGTGAGATGAAAGTAGTGTTAAGGAATAAAACAAAGAAGCTTGATCAATGGTTTATGATGACCGTAGAATTGTTACATGATTATTATGAATAATGTTTTATAAGAAATTTTATAGTATTTTATAATAATGAAACATCTAAGAATTGTTACATTTTTGTTTTTCTTTGTTTATTTGGAAGAATAAGTTGAGTGATGCCGGTAACAATTAAAATTTATTCATATATTTTTGGAAAATTCTTGATATGTTCCTAATGATGGTATTAGAAGATAAAGATATTTTTGATAGTATTAATGAACTCATGAATGAT
This sequence comes from Viscum album, assembly GCA_963277665.1. Lineage (NCBI taxonomy): Eukaryota > Viridiplantae > Streptophyta > Magnoliopsida > Santalales > Viscaceae > Viscum > Viscum album. The sequence goes on along the minus strand of OY728136.1, from coordinate 1,505,844,494 downwards.
ATAATGAAAAAATTATATCATGGTTTGAGTATATATAATTTTTGGTATTTTTTGTGTATGGAAAGAGTTAATTTTCACACAAAGCATGTTTTCACAATGGTCCAACCGTAATTCATGTTATTATCACATTTAAAGATAATAAATGATTATGGTATTCACATGTTTGGAATATGAAAACAAAAAATTCCTCAAGAGATATGGGAGGAAAATGTTAAGTTGAATTATTTATCCTCTTTCTAAAATATGATATATTCAGTTTTTGGAAGGATTGTAATGTTATCTATTTATGGATAGTATAAGTTATATTTGGGTTAATGTTTGTTAAATTATTGTATTATCTCACTATATTTGGGCTTATTAATGTTAGTCTACCAATTCTATCATTTTTTAGAGAAACAAAATGACTTATCATTCTATCGCATTATCTCCTAACACATCGACAATGAATAATTCAACATCATTTAATTGATTTAGAGATGAAGTTGAAATTGTTCAAGGAATAAACAACGACGAGATTGTACTAAAATCAAGTTATTTTTTATTCTCATGTTCTCAAAAATTAGGAAAAAGGATCTTGGAAAACAGATATTTTATCCTAGTACCTTCTTATCCAATGAATCAGATGGTTACTTAAATCATTATAGATTTATGGATATCTGGTTGTCAACTTTCTCCAACCATGTTCTCTATCACTCTCCATCTAAAAATGATGGTTAATGTTTTCATCCATATCCATGTTTTCACTTACCACCATTTTCATCCTTTGTAGAAACCCATTGATAAGTTACTTTGGGTAACCTTTATGCTTATAACATTCCTTTTTTAAAATAATGTTTTAGTATTCATTTTTATGATGCAGGTATCAATGAATGAAACATTCAAGTAGTAAAACTTTTATAAACCCAATGAATTTAGTGGGGAAAATCATTTTAAGGAATGGTATAATATAACAACCTAATTTATTATGGACTATGTTTTTCAAAAAAATAAAACATTCATTTAAAACTCGCAATGAACTACGTCAAACCTTCTATTCACACTAAAATGACATGTCGTATGTGAATAAAAACAATGAGTATATATTTCATTCAATGTATACAAGGAAAAATGTTTGTATTATATAATAAAAAACAACAATTTAATATTTCAATACACACAATACTGACTTCACCAGCATAATAGGCAAGATCTACTTTTCTCGATAGCTTGCGTTGTACGCAATACCGAGTTTCACCAAACAATGATATGTTATTAAAATATTATTATTTAAGGGGATATAAACATTAATTTATGCATATTATTTTCCACAATTTGAATTTTATATAATATTAGCATTCATCATATATTTTCTCTAGACAGTATATAATAACAAATTCAATTTTTCAGATAAAAGTAGTATTTTTCCAAAAATGCAGCTTTGTGCATTTTGATGGAACACCCATTATAAAGAACTTTTTTCACAATTTTATATATTATACTTAACAGAATAAAATTATTATTTGGAATAGGGATATCAATGTTTACTTTGGTTTATTTTCTGGTATTTTTCTAAAAAAATTCATATTTTAATGAATAGTGAGAAATAATGCATTTTAATTTAAAACAACGTTTCAACTAATTTATTTATACAGTTAGATAATCATTTAAATTGTTTTTAATCTGTAATTGGATTATGTTATTATAATTTAATATATTTTTTACATTTAATGTAATTTCACATTTAAATTGGATATAAACACATGTTAATCTTTTGATAGTTTTTAATTCTTATAAACCAGCTTTCTGATTTTCACAGCATGAATTAATTTTAAATTAATTTCAACTAATGATGTGTTTTTATTTTAGAGAAATTTATTCCATATTTGTAATCATAACTTAACAATTGTGTAAATATTTCCATTTTATTTTTTATCATCATGAATAGTAACTTTAGAAATTATTTTTATTTACCATGTGTAAATGGTAAATAATGTAAAAAAGGGTAAAAATAACATTATAATAACATAAAACTACCCTTATAACGTTTAATAGTCTTCTTTTATGGGAAATTGGAGACCAAAAAAATCCTTATGGTGAAATTTTGGCATTTGAGAACCACTTGGGTGTGAAAATGACATGTTATGCTAATTAATTTAAACTAATAGGATACATAACATAAACATGTATCTATTTACTAAAACAATTTTAATGAGGGAATATATAATCAATATAAGGGACTATAAATAGTAATTATATATATAATAACATTTCATACATCATGGTATTTTATTTTTAATTTTTAGACACTAAATATGTAAAACAAATCATGACACAACGATGAGGAAGTGATTAACTTATTAATGAAATATTCAAATCAATGGTATTATATATATCAGATTTAATGTAATTTTAAATTTTTATTTCATAAGAGAATTTATTTGATGAAATTGAAATGTGAGGGGTCATTTAATTATTTTTTTTCAAATTAATCATGTTTTTGTTACATTAAAAAAATCTTGTACTAAATAGTGTCAAAAATTTTAAAAATCAGTTTTTAAAACAAATACTATTTTATTAAATGATATAATAGTTCTAAAATTATAAAATTCAATCAATTGACTTATATAATGTTAAAATTTTCATTAGTTATCCACTTTTGGTTTTCATTTCATTTTATAATAATTATAGTAACCATATATTATTAAAATACAAGAAGACATGGTAAGAGTTACTGTTTCTAGCTAAGGGTTTAAGATATAGGATAGGGTTTATTTTGTAACCTAAACATATATAAAACATATTTTTGGAAATTTTAGAGACCAAAAATCATCTTAAATTTGAAATAAATTAGTTTTGGACCATTAGAAATCGAAAATCCGTTTATAATAATTTAATATTTAAGGACTTCCCTAATGTTCCCCTCGCCTCTTTTGTAAAAGGGAACTTCTCCTTATCTTTAATTAAAACCTCCAAAGTCCTTTTTATCAGCCATAAAATACCCAAATATCCTCCCAAAATCCCTAAATTTTATTTTTTAGGAAAAAATTTGGGTATAAATCTATTCAATAGAGACATTATGTGGAATGCAAAATGAGATACTCGAAAAAGTGGTAATTGTTTTATGACCTATTTCAAAATTCTTTTCTTCTTTTACTTCCTCTTATTATGTTGTTTAGATAATTAAGTAATAACCAAAGTTACTTATACATGATTATATTTTATTATAATAATGGGAAAACCTTATATCTCCTTTTATCTATCCTAATAATAACAGTATCACCGTACGTGCGTACATACGACTAACCATCTCCAAGCTGTGGTGTAATTTTTTATTCAACAATACATAATTTGGATGTGTATAATGATGAGTATATTGGATGTAAATAATGAATAAAACATGATAATTATTCATTATATTTAATATACTATACAATTCTATAGCATTTAACCATTAAGTGAATGATATCATTGCTCGTGAATACGAACGACCTACCGTCTCCAAGATGATATAAGATTTATTTTCCACATTAACCACTAAAAATGATTAAAAATAATATATAATAAATAAAAATTAAACATATAACATAATATATCGAATTATTATATATATATATATATAAATCATTCACTTACTTCCATTAAATTCAATATTAAAACAGAAGCAACGTTCATGTGTATGTACGACCTACCGTCTCCCTGAACGGTGTCTTATATTTCATTTATATATCTATTATATATATTATAATACTTAATATTTATGATATATAGGGCATGTTTTACATTATGGAACTATATAAATCATTATCTATGCAATAAGATCACTAATAAAAATTCAAAATATGTATGATAAATAAAATGATTATTACCCAAAAAATTGCTTTGACATGGAATTGATAAATAAAAGAGTAATATAAAGTCATAATTGAATTATATATGATATCATAAATATTATTATGGATATGTTACAAGTTAATAATGTCTTTAAACCCACAATATAACATTTTTGGACACATACAAAAGAAATGAGACCTAAGGTAAGGGATAATTTTGCAATCTCATTATTATTGGAGATTGTTTATTCTTAAGTATTTATTGGAGTATATTTGTTATCCACATCCATGTTTCCTGAATATATAATATTATTTATATTCTTATAATATATTTTCATGTAAATTTTAACCATTGGTGTAGTTGTATTAATCTTTTTGGAATTAATATTTCATTCATTTTCCATATGTTGTATTTTATGACTTCTCCGACATGAGTAAAATAAGAATGTTTTTTTTAAATATTCGACATGAATAGATTTTTACATATTCATAATGACTTATTTCCATGAAGCATCCACTACACGATTTCAAGTTTATTTTGAAAAAAATTATTTCATTTAAAATTTTGTATATTTTTTAGAAAAGAAGATTTTTTTGAAGAGGAAATGATATTTTCCTCATGAATTATGCTCAAGTGTTTTATCTAAATAATTTTCCATCTAAGATAACTCTATTTAAATAGGGTTATGTTTCTGTCCCTATTATTAATGTTATTTTATTATGTTAATGATGGAATCATATTTTATATGGATTATTTTATTATGGAATGATGATTAAGAAACCCATTTAATTTATTGGGTTATGATATGATGAATGATTTTTGTTTTTATGGCATATGTATGAATGATTTCATTGAATGATTTGTGGGACCTATATCTCCCTCTAATGCATTGGTAAAATATTTATATCTCATTAAATATAAATGACTAGAATGGAAAGTAAATCTGGTTCAGTAATATAGGGCTATAACAGAAAATAAATTTGGTTCAGCAATACATGGCTAGAACAACACGTAATCTCAGTTCAGTAATGGACATTGTCCACTACGATGGTCTTGGAAGAAATTCCTTGGCTACTGCAAAAGTCATATTATGGGAATAATAGTTTTCCATAATTCCATTTTTTATGCCAATGTTATTTTTTCATGGTTAATGTCACCTTATGATCTATGCCTTACAAACTACCAATTTTTATTTCATGACTCAAGATTTTGATATTTAAATTTTATGCTCATGTTTTTACATTCTTATGTTTATGGTTGGTTTTTCATGTTTACCATCAATGATCATGTCAGCTCACCCTTTTTTATGTTATCTATTCCATTGGATATAAAGAATGGTTTTATGTATGAAAAATAAAAGTTAAGATCTTTATTACATAAGTTAAAGATCATTCAACTTGTTAGAATATTATCTTCCATGATTCCAAATACACTAAACTAATACGATCATTTTGGAATCTTTTGATTCCTTGTATTAACTATTCCACAAAAAAATTATTGTCATTGTAAATCTGGATTGGTTCATTAGAAATACCAATACAATAGTTTGTGTATTTTGGAAACAAGGTCATGTGAAAGAGGAAACATGGGAAAGGGAAGAAGATATGTGGACTTAGTGGCGTGATATTCTTGACTCTCAATATTAAGGAAGCGTGGGAGTGCATCTCAAGGATGAGATGTTATACGATGGGTCGATTGTATGATCCTGAACATTTTTTTAGTTGTCATGGGTTTTATTTCATGTACTATTTTGTTAAATTTTTGAGTAATTGTTTTTGGTAAAAAAAAAGGGTGTGTGTGTGAGTGTGTGAATTTTTTAAAAATTGGATGAAAAATGGACTTTTCCCATAGTTAGAAAAAATCGCCCACCCCATCATAGGAAATCGTTCATTCCTAGATAGTGAGAAATCGAACAGCTAAATCAATGTTTGAAAAAAACATGTTCCCTAAAGGGACAAACTATGCACCCAAAAAATTAATGGAGCATAGTTGTTGCACGGTTAGGTACAACCGTGCACTCCTACCCAGATTATTGTGCATGAAATATTTAATTTTTGGAAATTAGTCTTAAATTAACCTAAGCCCCCAAAACTTCCCCAATTAAACCCAACCTAATACCAAGTTGTTTTTTAATTATTTTATAACATTCCAGAGGGATTCCAAGTCCATCAGATCATTTTTCTTCATGATTCAAATCATGGATCAAAGATCCACATCCCTCTTGGTAAGTGGATATTATCTCTTTGCTTTCATGTTCATCCTCAATTATTCTCTTCTTATTTAGTGGTAGTTATCATCTATCTTTTCTAAATATAAATATATATTTAATGGATACAAATATAGGAATATGGATTTAAATCAAGATCTTAGTGTTCATGAATTATTCAATATTGATTTTAGATTATAGATTCATATCTTTATCTATATCAATGTGCTCCTCATATTTTGGAGATTTTCATTCACTGAATATCTACCAATAAATTTTGGTATGTAGTTTAATATTCAATTCTATAATCATGATTTCGATATGTGTATGCATGATGTAGGATATTTTGTATTCAATATCAAATAAAATTACTAAATGGATTTATATAATCACTGATTTATTATTTAGATTATATTTCCATTAGATAATTAATTTTTACATTTAGGGGATGTTCATTTAGTTAATTAATTGGATAATTAAATATGATATTTCGGGATTTTTGATTTGGATAATTAATCAGTGGATAAAATATTAGATTTTGAGATAAATGGTTTGGGATAATTAATTGATAAATTTATTATATGATATCAAGATAAATGACATTGGATAATTAATGGAAAATTAATTATGAGATATTAATTTCATGAGATAAGATAATTAATGGGAAATGGTACCATGGAAATTTGACCTAAGAATGTGAATGGTAACATGCTCATTCAATCAAGTGGTATTAAATGTGAATGGTAACATTCTCATTCAATTATGTGATTAAATGTGAATGGAAAACTTCTCTTTCAATTATGTGATATTAAATGTGAATAGTAACATTATCATTAAATTATGTGACTTTAAATGTGAATGGTAACATGATCATTCAATTATGTGATATTAAGTGTGAATGTTAAATGATCATTCAATTGTATTATATTAAATGTGAATGGTCACATGGAAATTTCAAAAATTATTATGAATGGTAACATGAACATTAAAATGTAATATCCCTTAGGGATAGATCAACTCTAGCATGAGCGAAAAAACTATTGAGGATAAGGTGACCTCGGGAACCCGAGGGTTTATGTGGTCAAATAGAGAATATTTAATTATATATTAAACTGATTATTTTTATGTCTTATTTATTTAATTATATTAACACATACACAATTATGTACTATATTTTAAAATGTTATTTTTTGTGGTGGCATAATAATTTATACTTTCACCCTACTTGGGTTGCCTAGTCGGTACCTGAATAGACATTATTGTTGTAATACAGGTTAAGGGATGGGAAAAGCCCCGAGGTTAGTTTGTCGTTTGGGGATGGATCTTTGATGAGGGAACCAAACATGTTTTGAGAACCTATTTGGAGTTGTGGGAGTATTTATTTTCGATTTCAAATATTTTAATTGAAACATACATTAACATGAATCGTTATCTGATTTTGTTGGATATTGTATTTCATATTTTATTATCTATAGATTTTTTTATAGTTTATGATTATATATGATTTTCACTGATTTTTTTTCTAGTTTATTACTTGGATAAATGAGGTTATATTATCCCCATGATCAACTTACCATACCCTCATTGCTAGTTTCCAACCTGTAATGTACATGGAGGAACACTTGTGGACATGTGATAGACCGGCTCAAGGAATCAATGCATGGGGCCCAGGCAGGGACATCACAACTTTTTTATTAATGAATCCATTGATAAATTTTATTTTGAAATCTATTTAATAAACTATAAACATCATTTTAAAATCCACTACTATATTGAGTTTATTTTCTTATGTTCTTTACATTGGAGAAAATTTATAATGAACATCAAATCCTTTAACCTGTGAATATCATTTACATGCTGGAATCACATTACTGTGGAACCCTCTTACACGTATTCACGATTTTTTTGAAGAATTATTTTGTACCAATAACATTATTGTGTTTAATTATATCCTAAAATTCCCAAATTTTATTCTTTTTAATTTAGTCTAATTTTTCTTTCATATATTTTTCCCTTGGTTTATCATTTTTTTCATCGAGTGAATTTGGATCTAATTTTTTCACTAGATTAGTGTACTAAACTACGATCATTATCTAGCTCTTTGTTGGAGTAGATTTGTCTCCAATTATTTTCCCAATATTTAATTTAACTATAATTCTTATTTGAATGACATGTTGACTCTGTTCATTATTATTATATTATTTTGATTCAATTTTAGATCTATTTTCAATTAATATTTTTTAAATATTAGGAATCCATAATTATCTTATATTATTTTTTCACTTTATTATTTATAAAAAATAATCTATAATTACTTTTAACGTCATCTTCATTAACATTCACATCATTTCATTCAACTATATTGTAGATCCTTTTGTTAAAATATTTAATGGATTTTATGTTTCATGTATAACATAAAAAAATTCCGTTATCTATAGAATAACTATACATTCCGTTATTTCCTAAATTATTATAAATGATAAATTGTCATTTAAATAATTTTACTATCTTTGATAAGGGTTTCCAACCATTCCACAATTTATAGTGTTTTTTATTATCCATTACCAAGTATTGATCAATTTTTAATGTACTCAGATACTTAAATAACTTATTTCTATTATTAGATTTTGATTTTAGTTTTAGTAAAAAAAATTATAATACATATTATTTACCATATAATTCCTTTTATCTTGAACACCATTATTATAAGGTGTCCTTATCATTGAAACCTCAAAGATCATTGCATGATTGAAAATATAATTATAAACTTCAATGGAAGTATATTTAGTTCCATTGTGATAACATAGATATTATTTATTTTTATAGTATCATTATCCACTATTATATAAAATATTTCAATGTGGTTAAACATTTCACTCTTAGACCATGTAAACATTACAAATCCAACCCCTCTATAGTCCTCAAAAAATAAAATGATGTGTTTTTAACATATATTACAACCTTATAGATTGGAAAATAAACATCATTGTAGACTATGTTAAATATATTTGATTCCTACTTATTCTTTATATAGGAAGGGTATATCACCATCTTTACTATAGATCATTATTCATAAATCATTTATTTATTCAACTTTTGTGATGGAATATTACCAACAATATTCAACATATAAAAATTATCCATAATCAATTAATGAATGTGATGAATCCTTTTGTACCATAAACCATTCTACACATATAAATTATAAATGAAAATAATTATCCTTGATATCAAATGATGAATTTTATATTCATTGTCTAACCTTTCATATGTGAGTTTTGAGCATATACATTGATAGTGAAACGTTTTCGTTTTCAGGTAACATCCAATTCCAAGTCACATAACTGAATCACACTAAACAAATTATGCGAATGTCCATCAACATAGATAAATTTATTATTCTTTAACTCATCTCTATATAAATATTTTTTCCACTAATTTTATTCTTCAGAACCCCATAATTTCAAAATAGAACTATTCTATCAACTCTTAATTTTATATTTTTAAAGAGATTTATTTTAAATATCATTTTAGATGAGAACCATGTATCAAAAATGAACTTAATACTTTTCATTGACGAATTAAAGTATATTATGGTTAGAATATATTTCTCCTTTATTTTCGGCTTATTATCTTGCTATGAAACTCATGAATTAGTTGATAAATATGTTAGCCACTTCTTATTTTCTTGATCATAAAAAGTCAAATCAAATTATTCTTCCAGAAATGGGTAAATTTTATTTCTTGAAGGAATTGTATTAACTTGACTAATATATATTCTTCTTCTCCCATAATATGAAAAAATTAAATTATTTCCCCATAATTAACAAATTTTCATCCATTGTTAGAGAAATCAATATAATATTCATATAATGAGGTATTATTTTTATATGGAGGATACATTTTGAATCTTCTTTGTTTAAAGTACATTTCATTATCTTTTAAATAAAAATCAACCTCACTATATTAATACATTTTGTATCATATGTAGCCAAATAAATATCACGTCATTAGGGGAAATATCTTATTTCTATATTTTCTCTACATATACCTAGTTTTTTATAAATCCTTGGAAGATGTTTTTTTAGAAAATATTATGAACTTTATCATTTAATCAACTTCCGTTTTATCCTCACAACTTCAGAATGTTATTATGATTTCTCAATATCATATTCAATACCACTTTTACCCATGAAATTGTGTCTTTAAATAGCCAATACTTCCCAAAAACTTCTTTTACCTCCTTCATTATTTTCCTTTAACACTTCCTCTAAATTCTTTCCAAAATGTATATTTTTCATACATCCATCTATGTTTTTCAGACATAACCTTCATTATTAGAGATACAACTTCTTCATAGAGTGTTTCAATATTCTTATCCTTTTCTTTGGTAGATACGTTATGATCATCAAGAATATTAAATTTTCACTCAATATGTAACCAATAGTTGACTACTACAAATTTTATCACTCGATCATTTTAATTTACTTTAATAAAATTTTCAAGATGATCAAATTAAATTTTATTATCATCAACATAATTTTAATATTCTTTAAACAATCTTCCAATACTTTTATTCAACATTGTTTATAAATTAAGATCTCTAAAAGGCCCAAAAAAATTCAACCATGAGACCAATAAATCCCACAAGTTTATCATTATCATAAACATTACCTATACATTTCTTTATTTTATCCACCATGGATTATTCTATGTTTGAGATAAACATAGTTTGAACACAATCTAAAGGATATTCCTTAGTATTTTCTTACTCATTTATAACATATGTATTTATCTAAAATTTATTTCCACATTGATATCCTAAATTAAATCCTCTAGTAAAGAAATAACTTTTTTATGTGATTTAAAGCACACCATAATATATTTAAAATTATTTTGTACACCTGAAATAAATTTTTCAAACCATTCGACATTAAAATTAAGTAAGGGGATTCCTAACCTTGAATCTAATTTTTATTATATGAAACATCCTTAACTCAAGAGATAAGGATTCATCATTGAAATATTTTTTATTTTTATTCTTTTAAATATATTAATTATCGACTACATTGAATTATATTTCTTTAAATGAATATTATAGAAAAAATTGAATATTTATTCAAGTTTTATATACATCCAATTAGATGTGTATATAATCAAGAAATAATTCCCCATGATTTATTTCATCCAGTACCAACCAATTATGTTTTTATGTTTGTGGTTATATCAAAATGATACTCTTTACTATCTTAAAAAAATTTATATCCAGAACAATTAGTTGAATATCCATAATAAAATCAGTTATTTAGTTGAAGAATCTATCTACAGTTTTATATGAATTATTCTTCAATTCTTCAAATACGTTTTAATGGACCTATTGTTTTCTACCTTACACTTTATTGTCGCCTTCATAAATATTACCATGATTTTCCCAATATTTAGTGGTTATTGTGTGACTCATAAATTTCAAATATATATATATATATATTATTAGATAATTCTCTAAAAAAATATTTCAAAGCCTTTGAATCATTGTTCAATAATTAAATTTAAACTTTTATGATTAACATTTCAGTTTAATCACTTACATGAATTCCATGAACTCTTACTGAGTAAAATATCAATCCCTAGATATTATAAATAGGATCTCATTCTACTCATCCATGATTGATAATTAGATTAATTAAATATGGTTGATCTCTTTTAAATAATAAAATTATCCTTGAATTTATTTTTCATTAAATTATTAATGAAATTACTTTTTGGGATAATTCCACTTTTAAAACATATGGTATTATGGTATACATCAAAGAGGGGGAATGTGAATTAATGTGAATTAAAATTTCTTCACATCATATAATTTACTAGCTATTGTTAACAAATTTGAAAATGTGCCTTGAGTATTTCACAATGATTATATACAATAATATCTACACGTACTAAAATAAAGAGGGTTATATGCTAGGAATTTACTAGGTTCTCACACAATAGGATACATAAAAGGAGAACATATCTGTGATGTGTGGATATAAAAATTAATCATTAATCAAATTTTTTGATTAAAATCAATAGCTAAGGCTCACTAATAATCCAAGGTCTATGACTTATTAAACTATTCCACTCACTAATTTCCATGATTTCCATGAGATATGATAACATGACACAGATTTAAAACTCATGAAAAAATTGTAAAATAATTAAAACCATACAATATTGGGTATTCTTTATGATGGTTTATAATTCACTTACTGATCATTACCGGTATGTATAACAACTCTTTAATTCTAAATATCTAATTAATTCCACTTTTTTCTTACACCTCCCATTGAAAAACATTGTGTCACCGTTTTCGAATTTTATATTTTATTAATGAGAAATAAGATTACATGTTTATATTCTAGACATCCCACTATATTTCATGTTAAGATATTATAATTATGAATTAAATTTTAATATTTTAACTACCTCTAGCTTCATCTTGTTCAAATTTCTATCTAAGATCATCTTCAAGAAAATATCTACCATTAAACTCCATTTCATTTGTTGAAGTTTTTTCCATAATGGAATAATGATTTAAAGATTATAAAAGATAAATTATTTTTTTATTATCTAAATTTCATCATTATCAATCATATTTTATTATAGATAATTTATTTCATTATCAATAATTGTATGGTAAATTCTTTTATAATAAATCATACATATACTAACTCATAATCAAATTGGAATATGCATGACCATTTCGTATAATCCTTATGTCACTAAATTTTTTTTCTCTAGGATGAATAACTTATCTGTTTAACTAGGAAATTTCATCAATTTTTCATTTTTATATCTAAACATTACTATTATGAATCATAAGGAGGCTTTTCTAGGACATTGTGACCTTTAAAAATTTGTCAAATTAGCACTAAAGGACTCTTATATAACAGGGTTAAGGAATTTCATATGATACATTACAAAATTACTTGATACTATTACCTTTTTATATTAGTATGATGACTGTAACGTGTTTTTATATATATTCTATATGGGATAACTTTTTTAAAAATGACCCTTATATATCATCAATGAATGTTATATTTTCATTGAAGTTTTTCCTTTTCTATTTTCTGTACTATGGTGACCGTTATATATTCAAAATATAAATCTTATATATACAATGAGATTCACTTTGACATTGAAATATTATTTATAATTCCACTTAGGTATTTTTAATTTAAAAAAAAATAACTTTTGCAAACTATTTCTTCTAAAGATCCCAACATCTTTACTTATAACTCAATTCCTTTCCTAGAATAAATTATTGAAAAACATCACTTCAATTGTAACTTATTGATTCTCATAAATAAAAATAACTTTTGGAATTCATATTGATATATAATAAAATATAACTTCATATTATTCCAACATTATTTTTATTAATAAGATGGTTGGATGAGGTATTATGAACCAGTTAAAATTCTTACATTAATATAGTTTCATCGCAAGGGTTGCAAAGTATCATAAATATCCACTTTTGTGTTGGGGCCTTTTTAGAATGTTTGACGTTGGTTTTGAAAAACCCACATGAGTGTGGGAGCCTATCTAAATTTGGTGAAGTAGGTTTTAGAAACATCAAATAAGTGTGTGTGACTCATGGTTGGTTTTTAAATCTTAATTGAGTATGGGATTTTTCATTAAGATAATGGTAGTTGTGGTATTTCCCTAGGGTTCCCTTGACATTGGCTAAGAAATTAGGATTATGCGTGATTGGTTTTATAAAAGAAATATTTGTGGTAAGTGAGATATGTTTTGTGTCAATGTTTGTTTATTAGAATATAATATACTTTGATTTGTTTGAATGAATTATCATAATATTGTGGTTTTTTCTTAAAAAAAATATTAAATCTTCATTAATTTTCATATTAATGGGTTGTATGGGATATCTTGGGAATGTAATAATAGGTATTTTACTCAACCTTGTATATATATATTAGTTAACATGAATATAAAATTTACAAAGATAAATTTTTGGGAGTCACCGATTCATTGGGTGGGATGTGGTGGTAGATATTGGATAGTGGTGACTAGTGGAGGTTATGTCATCAGTAATGGTTTGTAACTTTTTCTAGGGTTTCATTTATACAAGATTGTATTTTTATATTGGTATATGTATTGATATTTTATGTATTTAAATTCATGGTTCTTCAATTAATATTTTATTTTTATAATGTTATGGGGTGTGAGAGTTAATTCACCATTCTCTATGAGATAATTAGGTTTTTTGTTTTTTTATTATTAAGCCATTATTTTTTAGGGGATGGTGATAAGGGATAAGAAACATTTTGATTTGAATCTGGGTCAAGTTCAAGTAGTTATAATTCTATGAGATGTTACAACCATGACATTATTGATTTTTCTAGTAGGTATATGGTGATGATATATATATTGATATTTCTAATGGATCATGAAGACACACCTGATAGGATGGGGTTGTCAATCTAGTGTGGACCAATTTTATCAAAAACCCAATTATTGTTTTTTATCATTAAACCCCATTTGGTGTTAACCTATATCATTTAATTCGATGTAAATGGGTATCTTTTTATTTTTCCCTACCAAACACCTACATAAATTAAAAATACCTAAAGTAAAAAATAAAACGTGTATTTTTAAAAAGATCAATATTGATGTGTGAATCCTACTCCTTGATATTTCAAATCCACCTAATTCATGTATTCTCTACTATTATAAAATCACCAATTACAATGGGTATCTAGGTATCATATTTATAATTACTCTACTCTTTTTTAGACTTTATTTCCGAAATTATTACATAAAAGTTCACATAATAAAACTCAGAATATCAAAAAGTATAGTATATTTGGGAAATAGGTACAATACATGAGAAAATAAAATAGGTAATAAATATCAATTATTAAAAACATTACTTAAATTCTCATATTATTTCATCATACATAAAATAGAATGGGATAACATTGGGACATACATAAGAATCTAGTTAAATAAAAAGAAGAGTAAGAGAATAAACAAGGAATAACTTGAATAATGTATCATATATTATAAAATAATCATATCAATGATACATAAAAGGGTTGATAATCATAAATATGATCAATGATTCATTATATAGCATGATAACATAATGGAAAAATTGGAAATGTGGAAACAGATTTGAACATGACATCATAAACCTAGGTCAATGCTAACTGCCCTGACATCATGGTGGAAAAATTATTATGATGGATTAGGTTCACTATATAATTACATGCAGGATGTCTCATGAGAATAATGTATTACCTAATTCATTGTAGAACCATATACTTTTTTTAACATTTATCACCTATATTTCTTTCACATACATATGTGTGGCACAAAGATCCTACAAAATTGAATCATTTTTCATCACATATTATTCCACAACCATGGATTGTTGAATGAATACAAGAAATTCCCAAATAAATTAATTATAAGTGAATAATTTTTAATAACCGTGATATAAAATAGGTATGTGTATTCACTACACAACTGTTTGGCATGGGAAAATCACAGCGAAATTTTGACAACATAATATGGGTGTATAAATATTAATGAGAGGGATTAATGAGAGTAATGAAATTTATGCACCATATGGTAAGTAAAGGGAATATGTAGGAATATATACCAATATTGGTGATTATATATAAAATCCACATGATAATAAAGATACCTGAATTATGAGGATAATGATAGAATCCCTTACTAAATTTTTGCATGGTAACTAGTGTACATAAGGGTTCATGTGAGGGATTAATGAGAGCGAAATGGGTACGTCATAATTTAGAAATAAAATTAATAGTAAAGTAGATATTTGGGAATATATACCAACATGATCAAATATAAATAAATAGTCATAACATAAAAGAGGTGCTCGAGTAAAAAAGAGAGTGGGAGATCTCTTACATTGAGAGTGTGATTCCAAAAGATTGGGAAGAGCTTATTGAGAGCATTGGGACACCATAGGAGGAATATAGAGATATAAGAGAAAATTAAGTATCTGATAAAAGGTTTTTAGTGAATATAAATGATATATATTTTGGTTTTATATATGAAATGAGCAGGGAATTCATTATTATTTCATAAATAATTGTTTTGGACTCTATATAATAATGTAATAAAAACCATAATACATTCCAAGGTTTTTACCCATGGTTTCAACCTAATGGATTTTATTTTAATTTTTGTTAATTAAAATGGCTGAACATATTAAAATATTACCCTTGGGGATGTCGAAGTGGGTCATGTCCTTAAAGAATTGATTTGAAAACCTTAAAATATATTATTGGTTTGGGAGGGTTGATAAATGCTATATAAAATTAATAAAAGAAACATAATATTAAATAATTTTATATTAGAAACATATATTTGGTTCCGGATAACCTTTGTAGTATTTATTACATCATTATTGGGTCATTATTAGGTCATAATACACACCATTTATTTGTATCATATTTAATTTTTACCCGATAAATTGAATAACTCAGAAAATTATGAAAAATTCACCATGGTATAATTATAATGTGATGAATCCAAAAATAATTTTAATTTTACCAAAATAATTTCAAAAATATATGAATTTTAAATTTTAAAATAGAATCGACATTTTTTTAGGAATGATGTTTTTCATTTAAATAACAGTTTTAAAACCCTTAAGAAAATTACATTTTATTTCATTAAAATTAATGACCATAAATATTTATTAAAAAATATTTAATAATAATATTTTACTAAAATACTTTTTATTTAAGTAATCCATTAATTCATCAAAATAATTTCCTTTACTAAATTTTATTATAACCCAAAAATACAAATTGTGTTTTAATATATCAAAATCAAAATCATTTATAAAGAAAATGTAATTGTATCCATTATTCTATTGAAAATTTAACACACACAATCATAATATTAGGGTATCAACACATATCCCTTTAATAAACTATAAAATTCTTTGTGGGTTGGGTGTGTGATGGTGAGACTTCGATGGGGTGGTTCGACATACATGGTTTTGGATATGATATCAATGTGCATGAAATTATCCTATAAATGGTTTCTCTCATGATTTAATTTATGGATATCATATAGGGATTTGAAAATGAAAAATCCCATTGATTAAATCTACCTTTGAAGCTCAAATAAATGACTCAATAGGGTACAATCCTACTAGTTGAGGCCATGACTTCCCTTTTTTGTGTTAATTGGATTTATCAAAACCAAATATTTATACTAACCATATGATCAATGTTCAATGACTATATTATCAATGATAATTATTATTAATGGTCTTTTAAATCAGATAGGATATAATAAAACAAAATAATTTCAAATTTTCTCTATATCCATAATATATAATAATACATTTAATTAAAATTCCAGGGGAGTTTTATTTATAAAAGTTAGGGTCACTACAATATTGAAATCTTCTTCACACAATATTTAACATGCTGATTCAATTTGTTACATAGGTGACTTAGTCTTCTCCTGTAGGTTCTTTATACTCGTATCCCATAAGTTCCCTTTCGACATTTTCCTCTTGATGTAGATATTCTATATGTACAGGGAGTCCTTAGAACAATAATATAATACATTTTTTATGGTCAAAATATTACATCATTTTAGTTTGATATTATATATATATATATATAATATACATTCCTAAGTACCATAAAACTATAATATATTTATAAACTAAATATATAATCATATTATTTCATAAAAGATCCCAAATAGCTCCCTCAACATTCATCATATCAGTTCTCTTTAGATATATCATACAAAGAACCATCAATAATAAAACGAGGAATGAAAATTTAATAAGGGGTGATATAGTATTCATAGTAAGTGTAATCATTTTAGATATCAATAATAACATAGTATAATATGATCATATGGATATGATAACATAACCATGTGAATGTTATCAACATAAAAGATTCAAAACATGAAAATATGAGATCTTAAACTCAAAAATGAAGACATGTATAGAAGAGTTATTATTAATGGTTTCAAAGATGAAATAATAATTCAAAAGACATAGTAGAAGATGTGGAATCATAAGCATGATAAATCATAATATTCTGAATATCAATATTTACAGTCATGTCCACACATAATCATGTCAGTATTACTATAATTAATCATACTCACAAATCAAAATGTGAACGTAGGAATTCACAATCATGTCCATGAGTAATATTGTGAGTATAGCTATAAGTAATCATAATAACACACGAAAATGTTAACACAACTATTCAAAATCATGTCCTCCCTTAATATTGTAAGGATAATAGGAAGAAGTCATACCCACACATAAAAATGTGATCAAAACCTTTCTCAATCACATATATTGTCATCATCTTCATCTCATGAGATATATATATAAAATTTCCCAATTTATTGGAGGTCTATAACATAACCCCATAACATAATCATAATCTATTCATATGTATTCCATAATATCATGAATGAATTTTTAATTTCATCATATATTAACATATTAAAATGATAAAAAGCATCATCAAGAATTCATCATCATAATAAATAACCACATATAAAAAAATAATGGTATAATTACATTAAATACCTAGGGACATATAATTAAAATCCATCCTTTTGTTCATAAATTAAAATACCATTAAATTATCACTTGAGGATTTCTTCGGGAAAATACCCTTTTAATTTTGAAACAACAAATTTAAAATCAAAATAATTGCAGAATGGTAGGAATTTTTTTTAATTATAAATAATAATGAAAAACCATAAATGAATATTGAAATAAAAAATTAATAATGAAAATGAGAAAATATGTTCATGTGGTAAACATTAAAAAAATATCTATTTCAGTCTTTTTGTAAAAAGTCATAATTGACTTGTTTAGAAAAAATTGTAAAAATTATTTTTCAAACCAATAAAAAGAAATTAAAATATGGTTGAAAATTATTTTTTATAATTATTTTATTATATAAAATAACATTATTGAGAAATTTTTAAATAACATGGAAATTGAATTAAACGTTCATCGACCAAAGGAAAAGTGAGATTGTTTTTTATTGAAAACATTTTCTTTGTAATTTTAAATACATAAGAGAGGAAAATGGAACTATTAATTGAAAATTAATTAAATAACCATAGTATATGAAAATATATTGGGTTTATGTATAATTATCATATAATTTTCCTCAATGGAAACATTACAAAAATATTCCTGAAAGGAATTGAGATTGTAACATAAATCCACTACCCCGGGTAGCACCTCACTTTTCACATGTTCATTATTCTAGTATAATAAAAATTTATTATTTATAAATTTATAAAATAAAAATATTCATATATAAATTACTATCTATAAGTCATTTATTATTTCCAATTATCCGTTTATTAATGATTTCTTCATTAAAATGAAAATGCAGTTGAAAATCAGTCTATTCTCCATGCATGTTGTAGTTTGATTGTTCAAGTTATTACACCTAATTCAGGGCTTCAAAATATCTATAATCTTAATAAAGAAATTAGTATCATATTTATTAATTTTATGTACTTTTATAACCATTTATAGAATGTGGGGGTGAAAAATAAATTATTTCACATCATTGAGACGGTAGTCCATATACACGCATATTGATGCTTCACATTTCAATGGATAGAAGGAAAGAAAGGTATATAATAAGTCAAATTTATAGGATAATTATTTTATAATTAATATCATATATAATAATTAAATCAATCCTTACTACCATCCCTATAAAATGGAAATAAAAAACGAATCACAACACTTTTCGGGGGTGGTGGTCCACAAATACGCATGAGAAATGTTATTATTATACAATAGATGATAATGTAAGAATGTAGATAAGAAAATAAAATTGTAGAATAATAAATATATAAAAAATATTACAAATAGAAATTAAATACCTAACAACATCCAACAATGAAAAATGGGGATGTAAATTGAATAATATATCTATGTGGATGGAGTAGTCCACATGTACGCATGAGCAATAATTTCATTTAATATTTGATAGAACATATGTGAATAATGGTTTAAACATAATAATAATAAAATATCACTGTATTTTTTACACTAGATTGATTATTTCAGGACATAAAAAATATATTTATATGGGGTAGAAAAAGTCATAAACTTTGAAAGAGTTAGTTAAGATGATTACCACTTCTTTGAGAAACCTCATTTGGATTATACCATAAGGATACTTATAATGGTATTAAGTAATACCATGAGATCATGAATGAAGATAATAAAAATATTAAGGTTATTGGGTAGTTATTGAATGAGATAGAGGGTCCAATGTTTCTAAATTAGGTAAGAGAATAAGTCACCTTATATAAGTGAGGGGAGACACATACAACGAATCACATAAAATTTTCAAATAATATATGGTCATTTTCTTATGAAATTGG
Organism: Viscum album; assembly: GCA_963277665.1. Taxonomy (NCBI): domain Eukaryota; kingdom Viridiplantae; phylum Streptophyta; class Magnoliopsida; order Santalales; family Viscaceae; genus Viscum; species Viscum album. The sequence continues at coordinate 1,505,824,021 of OY728136.1, read as the reverse complement.
AAATAAATGTTCAAAAAGTATAAATTAATATAATTCAATGTCTTAATATATTTAAAAAATATTATTTGGAAATTTTTTATGTTGTATTTTTACCCTTATCTCTTACTTTAACTCACCAAATAAACTCGACTGAGCCTTAATAGTGATAGGAAGACTTAATGTTTTTTCTGTTCATTTTGAACAGAGATTAAGTTAAAAATATTAAATTATAGTAATTATTCATATAAAAAATATAGATTCTATTTTAAAATATTTAATTTGTGTTAGTGGAATAAATTAATTTTTCAATGAATGTGAAAAAACAAAAAAACGATTTTTAGAAATTTTATTTTTAAGAATAAATATAACTACACCAACTATAGTATCCTACATTCTGTGTCTAAATTATTACATAGTAATAATATAAAATTTAATTGCATTACTAATTATCGGTCCATTTATTTTTCTTAAATAACTAGATAAAACATTCTTCCCATATTACATTGGTAATAAAATATAAAACATAGTGAAAGTAAATATTCAAAATCCTTAAAATTATTCAAATGTTACTTATTTATATATTGTGGAAAGAATACAAAATATGTGTCAGTTAAAATGATCAGTATGGATTTTTTAAAAGAAAATATATCCTAAGTAAATAAGGCACAACCAATATGGCAATACAGATAACTGAAAACACAAACTATTTAATCAAATAGTCAAACATGAAATGCTTCCATAGATAAAATCAATATAGAATTATCATGGATAATAATAACTGAATTCATAGCAAATAAAATGTGGAATATTTTTCATCATGATATCATACATTGTGATATTCTTACCATGAAGGCTTTGTTCCAAGAATATTTAAACTATGGGTAGGTATACACCAAAACCCCATTTAATAATTTTGAATAACTAGTTTGTCTCATGAGACCTATCGAGGCATAGAGGGGATACAAAACATCAATATGAACTTTTCATATTCTATACATTCTATTTCGTATATATTTAAATAAATATTTAATTCATAAATAGTTCTACTTATAAAAAATATTCATATTGAGAAAAATATATTGAATATAATTATTTCCTCAGTCAATAAAATAATTTCCATAATTAAAACTGTATATAGAAATGGTATAATGTTTTGGAAAAATGTATGTAGATGATATAAATAAAACATATATTAAAGTGAAATACAATTTAAAATGAAATATGTTCACAGGAAAGTGATTGTTTCAATAGAAAGTCAATGACCACAAAATAAATAAGAGATAAACGATGACCATCACATCATCAGAAATATTGATTTTGTAATAAATTTACGTCTTTTGGATAAATAAACCAAAAATAATAAAAAAAATTAAATATGTTTTAATTTAAAAAAATTATTTTTTAAACCCTTTAAATCTTATAGATGAGTCTAAATATCATAAAACAGTGATGGTGAAGGCAAAGTCTTTTAATGTAATATATGTGAAAAATGGAAGTTTCCCTTTTCCTTTTTATTATGATAGTTAAAAATGACCCTTTTATATAACATTAGAAATATTTATAATAAATATTTTAAAAATTCTAGTATAAAATAAAATATCCTTAGAAAATAATTTTAGTAAATAAAAACATATTTTGTATATCATTTTCGAAAAATATGGACATGGATGAAAAATACAATAAATAAAAAAGGGAAATAAAATTATCTTCTATTTTAAACATTTATTAGATTGATAAAAGTTACAAATAAATGAAAATTTAAATGAAAATTAGTAAAGAACTTATATATACATTTTATAATAAAAAAATTATTTTTATGATTTATAGATTATAAAATTCCTTCAATGAAAATAAAGGAAATCTAAAAATGTCACTGTTAACATAAATACCCACTTATTTAATAAAGTTAAAATTGATATACCATGAATGATTAAACTTTATATTAAATAATGATCATCATTAATAAATATATATTAACTTTAAATACATTAAAGGATAATTATATACACCACATAAAATTAAATAGGTGCATAATATAAAATATGTCTTAATAGAGTATAAATAGAGATAAAATACCTTGCAAAGTTCATATCATTCATGAGAGAATTTATAAATGAATTAATGATTTTTATTGAATTTAATACTAAAAAAAGTTTTAATTCAACATAATAAAATAATTGGCTATTTCACAAATAATCATGGTATATAATATTCAATGAAGAAGTTATACAACTCCTTGAATAGAAATTGAGTTAAGAACCCCCTTACAAATATCATAATGCTCAAGTGATAATTAATCAATGAAATAATAATGTGTGTTAAATATAAATCCACATAATACAAGTAGAAATAAAAATTTGATAAATTAAATGTTAGTTATCACATAATCTGGGAATGACATAATCAATGAATATGTGATCTATCATAATGACTAGAAATTGAGTTCAGAAACCCCTTATAAAGATCATAACATTGTAGTGATAATTAATGAATAAAGTAATAATGTGTGACAAATGTAAATACACATAACAAAAGTGTAAAAACAATTTAAAAAAATTATTTCTCACATAATCTTTTCATGACATAATAAATTATGAAGTGATATAACCTAATGAATGAAAAATGAGTTAAAAATTCCATTACCTCATGATTCCCCTTAGTTGAACATTATTTGGAATATTTTATAATGGTTTTAAACATATTATACTTTTTTATAAAAACTATATTCTTATTTTTAATATTATATATGATCCTATTATAAAATATTGTCTTCTATTTATCAATAATCCTTCATTATTACCATTGTTTTTGGTGTTAACTACTTCATTTTCTCCTACATTTTTTTACATTTGTTATAGTTCTTTTTAATATGATATAGTAACATAATTTCAATAATTATATTTATGTAATGAATATAATATTTAATCATTAGATACATTTTTTTTAATAATTCTTCAAATTTGTACATGGATAATCAATCACATCGTTTCATGGAGACAGTAGGTCATACATACGCACAAGTTACCTTATAATTCATTAATGGGTAAATGAAAAGGAAATATATGATATATTAAATTTATAGAAAAACTATTATTTAATAATTATAATATATATTCATTATTTACATCATTAATACTATACACGAGAGTTGGTGATGCAAAAAAATTATATCGGTCTATGAGGTGGTAGTCTGTCATAAAAACGAGAGACAATTTTGTTTCTTAATAGATGGAGTAGAAGATGTGTAAATATTAATACATAAAAATACTAAAATATAATTATATGGGAGATATTGGAGTTATTATATTTTAATTTATAATACATAATTAATGTCTGTAACATAATGATGTAAAAAATAAACATCTTGGTGAATACGATTACCTTATCTTAGAGAAACCACATTCGGATTAAACCTTAAACCATGAAAGGATGGTATTTTTTAAATAAAATAAGATATCAGATGTAATTAAGGAATAAATGATGTTATTATGGGAGTAATTTTCTCATATATAAGGCTCATGAAATGTGCAGAAGATAGGATAAGTGGTATCCTTTTATATGGGAGGGAAAAGAGACACATATAATTATATTAATGATTAAATAATATATATATATATATATATCATAATCATGTTATGTGAATCCAAGGAACCCAAAATTATAATATATGATTTTATAGAGTTTAAATAAACTCAAAAAATCAATTTTTTCCAAGCCTTGGATACATTTTAATCCTTATCATCTAGTTAAATCACATTAAACCTATTTTATACTTAATAGTGATAATTTAACTATTTTCCATGACAACATTATTACATGAGTGGAAATAAAAGGGGACTTCTTAATTTTCATTGGAAATTTTTATTATAGATATCTAATTTATTTTATGAGATTTAATTTCTATAGGTGTTCTAAGTTACATAAAATATAAGATCACAAAACGCTTGAGAATCATTTTTTATGAAAATAAATGTTTTAAGAGTAAAAATCATTTTAACTTGAAATAAATGGATTAATTAGTTTCCTTGAGTTTAGATAGGTAAAGAGTATCAAAATAAATTTTTTTAGATGGTTAGAATAATCCAAAACCTAATTTCATCTTCCAAACATGCTATTAAGTGAAAAGGATCATAAATTGTTTTTAATTGAATAATATAGAACTTATCGTTCCAAAAAGTATAACATGGGTTAAAAAAAATATAATGACTTAAAATAGATTATTTAAATCCTTAATATGAATCTGATTAATAATAAATCAAAAATTGGGATAAATGCAAGTGTTACATTGATTTTAATGTTTTACCCTGTTGTTTTTGACACAATTTTACCACTTTTAAAAGTTGACAAATATTTAATAATGTTACTCTTCATAGTGAAAAAAAATTAATTTGAACACATTATATTATATAAATTATTATAATTTAAAGTATTAAATTATTTTTATTATACATAATTTATATTAGTGTAATAATTTAATTTAAAATTAAACTCGCAAAAGACGATAAAAGTATTTCTCCAGAAAAAAATGATTTCTTATGTATAAAAAGCTATTATACCAAAATAAAACAATAAATTGATTCCAATAGCCATAATTAAATTATTAAAAAATTTAAAAACTATTTTTTCATTGAAATTCTACTAAACCAAAATTATATTTTTTAAATTATTTCATCAAAAAGGTAGTTTTCAAAAAAAATCAGTATTTTCTCCTATGCACTAAATATTAAATATTTTTATAGGTATCCCAAAACTTTACCGTAATATAATTTTAATATTTTATTAATAGAAATAATATGTTCTTATGAACTAAAATGTAAAAAATTGGGATAAATTGATTATAACATTTACTCACTAAATGAAATAAAAACCATTTATGATGAAGAAGTATTTTGAAAAAATAAAATGATATTACTAAAAATTGAGTACTTATTGATAAATATATTTTATTTATATAAAAAAATTATAAATAATTTTTAATGTAAACATACCAAATAATAATGTAATATTTTTAAAATATAAGGGAATTTTATGAGTCTGTGAAAATGGACGACATGTGATTCTGAGGCCTGGAGTGCCCGAAATGAATTTCTGAACATTTCTATCGAGTTCATTCTGTAAACGTGCAAGAGAGTTTTTCTAACATTTGAACCGATGCTCGGAATTTAAATCCAAGGGCACCGTTGAACCCGCAACACCGATTTTTTCTTAGGAAGACTTTCACCTCGAAGGCAGTTGGTTGAGGGTGAAAGTTATTTTTTGGGTTTTTCATGGAAATAATAATACAATATAATCACACATTTTATATTAGTTGTTTAAACTTCCATGTGGAAGTTGATATGTGGGGACCACAAGACCATAAACTTTCATGGGAGGTTATGGTGGTGGGGACCACTCGAGCCTAACGTCCCATGAGAGGTTATGGTGGCGAGGAACACATGAGGCCTAAACCTCTTCAACTCCCTCATTAATGTGGAGGAGCCTCTTGAGAATCCTCCACATTAATTGTGCCAACTCTAATCCACTTAATTATGCCAAGATATCTGATTAATTAACCTAATTTTAATTATACCAACAATTAAATTGGGGAAACATTATCACATTTTGGATACTTTTCAAATTTGGTGGAATTGGGGGAGGAGAAATATTGGGAGAAAGCTCTTCAATGAAGAATGCATTATTCCACGAAAAATGCTCCCGCCGATGAAGAACGCATTCTACTATGATGAACCAACAAACAGGTCTGGGATCAGAAGCATGTGGTGGGTGTGATAGACATCGATATCTTCGACTCCCTCTGATGTGGGACGTCTTTATCTATGACGAATTGACGTTCCTACTTCCTTCTCACGCCAACATCAACGAATAACCCAGGGTAGGGGTTCAATTTGTGTATGATTATATTCACATGTTTTCTCTTTTTAAAACAATGAACTTGGATGTTTTAGATTTCGGTATGGGAACAATCATTGCGGAAGGATAGGATTTGACCTTCAGTATTAGTTTTCTTGATGAGCCACTTGCTACCACTCTAACACTGAGGGTGCGAGACAAACAAACAGACCGACCCCTCTGTTATCTTCATGAATGGTGTATCCTTTGTGATGGAAGAATACGACCTTGGTGACTGCAACCGGAGTGGGATTTTGGACACCGAGGGGGCATGATAATGGCGACCGGAAACACCACATGTCGTGATGAACGTGACAGCGTAACGTCACCGCCCCTCGGTCGGACCGCCGCCCTGCGACTAAACCATCGTCCTCGGGCGAGCGGCCCCATGCCCTCGCGGAACCCCTCAGTCGAGTGGCACTCGCATCCCTCGTGGGTCGGGCCAGACCCAACGGGTCAGTCCGGGTTTACCCGAACTGGGATCAGGCAAGTCGGTCCGACTGGGTGAAATCAGATATGGGCCCACTACGACCCATTTATGCTCCTTCGGCCATAATATTGGCACCTGATTCCCGTTTGATGAACTGTCAGAGGCACTAGAATTCTTTGAGTGAGAAAATCCATTTGAGCATACCCCATTGGATTTTTGGATTATTACGGGGAACGGTCGGGTTGGATCGATCACAAATCCAACTGGGTCATTGAGACAAAAAGGCTAATAACTCACATACCGGGTGTCTGATTGACGCTCTGTCTATTGTGTTGAGAATGCATTGACATGGTAGAACTTTGAGATACTTCTTCATGGGAATTCATGGAACTTAGAGTATTTTCCAGTAGCTCATGGAGGAGATCCTCTCAGAAACGAGTGATCATAGTGCAGGAACCCAATGGTCGGCTGAGACTTGATGACTGCTAACAGTTTCGACTGGGAGTTTCTTTACTGGCCCAGTGGGGAGGGCCTTGGTGATGAGGTAGACCCACGGTGGGGAGAACTTTGGTGATGAGACCGACCCACAGTAATCAATAGGAGGAGTACCTCAGCAGTCCACTAGGGAGAGTGCCTTGGTGGCATGGCAGACCCATGGTGGGGACCATCGTGGTGATACTGCAGACCAACAGTTCTCTATAGGAGGAGTACCTCAGCAGTCCATGGTTAGTGGGAAGCGCCTATGTGTGATGTGATATTCCCACCATACTGGATAGAGGAGGAGTTCTCCAGCACCCGATGTGTTCAACGTTGTGACTGGGAATGTTACTTATTACTACCCCTAGAATAAATCCTTGTGTGAGCTGAGTCAGTGCCTCTGTGTTTTCCTCTTGATCGAGATGGATTATTTGATAACATAGGTATATATATGGGAATATACCTAAGTAGGTTTATTTGTTGATTTCAAACTTTTTGGTTTATCTTGGGTGGATTTTGTGAGACCTTGATGGTCTCGGGGTCCCTAGTAAGTATCATTATACTCACCTCTGCACTGCCTATTCCCACACCATGTTGTGTTGGATACAGACGACAGACAGCGCTGACTGAGGCTGACAGTACTAGGACTGGAAGATACTCGGAGGTGGACCATATGGCATGTCGATACGTAGAGGGGATGGATGGACCTGGAGTGATGAGGAGTCGATTTGTACTTACCCTTCATGCAGAAACCTTGGAGGATGATCCAGTAGCTATCTTTCTATTTCTTCAGTTGTATATTATTTATGTTGTACTTGTACTTTCCAAATGGGCTTGTATTCAAGCCTAATTTTACTTAATGTACTCACATGTTTTCTATACAGTTGACTCAATTTCGTATCATTCTATGTGTTGGGTTGCATGTATTTATAGGTTATAAAGGGAAAACATTCCTAGTTTTAGGGAATATGCCTTTGGTTCTAGTCATCAGCCCCAAGCCAATGGAAGGTGGGATTGGGGTAGTCATGACACGGGCCCCGGGGGATGGGTCCTGACAAATTGGTATCAGAGGTGTCGGTTATACCGATGAACTAGGACTCTGATCTTTCTTTTAATGGAGATAGTGTAAAGTATAGTGATTGTGATTATCTGTTTAGGGAATCTAGTGTTTGTGAGGTATCCGATTTATCTATACACATGGACCCTGACTTCTGATTTCCATCTTAGTGTATGAAAACACTGATTGCCTGTGTTTTCTAAAAAGAATTCTTATATTTTCTTGAGTTAGATCAGTAGGTATAAATTAATGATTGTGGTGCACCTGTTCCTTATCAGGATGCTGCTTCGTAGAAAGCCAGCTAGGATTCCCAAGAGAGTACACAATGACGGCCCACCGAGCGACGAGGATCTGGTGCAAGGCCCTCTTACTTTATTGGTACCTTCGGGTGGTGTACCAACAGCACTGCCACCCGTTGGGTAGCAGTTACCACCAGCCACACGAGCAGATAGTGTAGGCCGACTGAGTGCATTGCATGAGTTCCAGCAGTAGTGGCCTCTATGGTTTTGTGGCGAGATAGTTTCCCATGCAGCTGACGGCTGGATTGAGGTAGTTTCTAAATTTTTTCCGCCTAGATGAGACACCAATAGAGTATATGGTGATATTAGATAATAATATTTTTCAGTGAGTTACCATGAGGATGGTCCCCATAGTGATGAGGCTTTGGTATGTGTACCATTACCCAAGATAGTACATTCAAGAAGTGTGTCATCTGTATCACTACTCATTGGTCAGCAGTTACAACCAGCGATACCGGTAAAGAACACATATAGGCTTAGTGCCTTACGCGTAATTCAGCTTCTGATACCCCTTAGGTTCTGAGGCAATCCTGACTCATAGGTAGCTAAGGACTATCTTGAGGTGGTATCTAAGAGTTCTCTTGTGATTCTATAGCATCGGAAGGACGACATGTCGGTAGCTAAGTATTTAACGAGGCATACTGATCATTCCTGGTACTCAATGAATACGATACGATCTGTGCTTTAGATTTCAGTCCTCTGAGCGATGTGTCATTAGGGACATCTGAGCTAGTACTATTCCTCTATGCATTCCTACTTATGTTAGGGTGCTATAGATACTCTTTTTTGGTTGAATATTCTTTGGCTGACCGGATGCCGCAAGTGAATGTTAGTAATGGAAAAGCTGGAAACTGGTGCCAGTCTTAGAGACTTGGGTGTGTAAAAATGTTTCGAGAAGAAGAAGTGTTAGGTAATGTTGAATCTATAGGGATACAGAAGGGGAAGAAGAGCTACTAGAGAATCATTAGGTGGTTTACAATTCGACATGTTACAACCACCCCCCATTGTGGTCCCTGCTAGGCTTAGGGAGTTGGAGGACAAGGGAAAAGTGTAGCATCAAGAGGTCAAGGAGTGTGACCCAAGAGCTATATAAATGATTCGAGGTATAGTATATGTCTACTATTAGCTATAATATAAATAGAAATTGGTACCAATCATTCCTTCCTTCCAAATAATGTTTCCCAGGACCTAGAGTTTCTGGTTAAACCATTGACTTGACCCTCACGTCTGGAGATACCTTTGGGAGGAAAATTGATAATCACACTTGCGCCGACAGTGTGATCTGAACATTGAGTTGAGAAATTCAGTGGGAACCTCTTTGTGGTAGTGTCGAGGCCTTACAACGTTAGTTTGGGTATGATTGGACATCCACAATTCATGCACAGATTCACTGTATAAGGAAAAAAGTTTGTGGTTTATCTATAATGTTGGGATGTGGTTTTCCTTAGTCGGTGAATAATAAAACCTAGGCAACACAAGATTAACTCTTGCATTGGAGGGTGTGGTTGATCAATCTTGAGTCGGCCTGCCTCACCCTCGTGGTAGGAAAAGGTATTATTTTTCAGTTCCCAATAGGAGACAGAGGCTAGAGTTTCAGTGGATCCAGCGAAGATTAAGGCGGTACTTTCTTAGGAGCCACCCCGGAGAGTGACAGAGGTACATAGTTTCCTAGGTTTGGCTGGATACTTCCAGAGGTGTGTGCCAGACTTCTCCTGAGTTTCATCACCACTATCAGCCCTGAAAAGGAAGGGGAAACCCTTCGTGTGGTCGAAGAGATGACAAACAAGTTTTTAGGAGTTGAGGCAGAGGCTGATTAGCTCCCCCCATCTTAAGGCTACCAGAGGAAGGTGTAGGGTACATAGTCTACTACAACGCATCAAGGACTAGACTTAGATGTGTCCTTATGCAGGAGTGAGCAGTGATCGCATATGGTTCTCGACAGCTAATACAGCATGAGAAGAACTATGCTACCCATGATCTGGAGTTAGCAGCCGTGGTCTTCACCTTTAAGATGTGGTGACACTATCTAATGGGTGAACAATTTACAATGTACTATGATCACATGAGTCTCAGGTATATCTTCTCTCAGAATGACCTGAACCTGAGACAACAATGTTGTCTTTAGTTCCTCCATGAATATGACTTCGAGATAGTCTATACTCTAGGGAAGGGGAACATTGTTGGAGATGCACTCAGCAGGAGGTCTAGTATTCTACTACTAGGTGAGGCGTCGGAGTAACTAGTTGCTTTACAGATATCAATTGTGGATAGGGATGGATCAGTTTTTCTTCAGTCTCTTAGAGTCACAACCCCACTTCTACAATGAGTCAAGGAGGCACAGTGTGGGGACGCTGACTGCATGGAACGACGTGCTCAAATATCCATAGGACAGGTATCTGATGTATTTTATGAAGGTGGGGATCACGTCATCATCTTTAGAGGACGTACCATGGTACCGATGTCACTTTATAAGGAAGTGTTAAGTGATTTCCACACAACCCCTCTTGCGGTACATCCTTGTGTGGTGAAGAAGTATCAGGACCTCCAACGAAAGCACTGTTGGATGGGAATGAAGAAAGAAGTTGCAGAGTTTGTCTCTCGATGCCCCACTTGTCATCATGTGAAGGCAGAGCATCATGTACCTGAATGTTTGGTTTATCCCATAGAGGTCCCAGATTCGAAGTGGGATGGGATATACACGGACATCATGGCAGTAATTCTACGTACATACAAGGGTCACGAATCGATTAAGTGATCATCATCTAAATCACCAATTCGACCACTTCCTATCGATTAGATAGAAGGGTTCAGTAGAGGGCTTGGGATGCCTCTATGTGTAACAGATTTTGAGGAAATATGGAGTATCCTCAATGATTGTATTCAATCATGATACACATTTTACTTCCCGACTATAGAAGGGGTTGCAGGAGGATACCAGGACACATCTTCGTTTGATCACTATAGTCCATCCTCAGATGGATGGCCAGACTGAGCGGACCATTAAACCCTCAAGAACATGCTACGTGCTGGTGTCCTTGACTTCGGTGGTATTTGGGAGGATCACTTATATGTGATGGAGTTTTCATACAACAACAGTTATCAATACACCATAGGGATGGTACCTTTTGAGGCACTGTATGAGCGACTTAGTAGATCACCTTTGTGTTGGACTAAACCAGGGGAGTTAGCACTCGTGGGACCAATAATGGTACGTGATACCAAAAAGAAGGTACAAATAATCTAGGAGAAGATGATGACTTCACAAATGAAGGAAAAAGTCATATGCTGACAGTTGATGGAGACCTCTAGAGTTTGAGGATGGTGACTATAACTTTCTATGGTTCTTACCTCAATGAGGATTATAGAGATTTGGCTGAGGCAGCAAGTTATCTCCAAGATTCATCGGACCCTTTCTGGTCCTCAACAGAGTTGGTGATGTGCCTTAACACTTAGCTCTTGCACCTCAGTTTTACCAGGTGCACAACGACTTCCGCGTATCCCAGCTGAGAAGATACACGCACGACCCATCTCACATCATTGATCATGGCGAGATTGATGTCGATGACGGGGAATCTTCTATGGAGGATCCTGTAGATATTGAGGATCGATAGGAGTGGGTCCTTCATGGATGGTCTATACCTATGGTGTGTATTCGTTGGCAGCATGGGAACCTCTAGGAGAGCACATGAGAGCGGGATGATTATATGAGTCCTCAGTACCCCCACTTGTTCCCTTAGTTTGAGTTGTAGCTTACCGTGATGTAAATCCCTGAGGTGGGGAGAATATAATGACCCATAATTTCCATATAATTTTATTTTAAATATATGGGAATTTTACGAGTCCGTGAAAATTGACGGCACATGATTTCAAGGGTTGGAGAGCCCGAAATTAATTTCTGAACATTTGTTCGGGTACGTTTAGTAATCATTTGAGGGGGTATTTATAAAATTTGAACTAGTGCTTGGAATTGAAATCTGAAGCCACTGTTGAACTTGTAATGCCGGTTTTCATTTAAGTCTTTCAACTCGACGACAGTTGGTCAAGGTTGAAAGTCATTTTTTGGGGTTTTTGTGGAAATAATAAAATAAAATAATTGTACATTTTATATTATTTGTTAAAACACCCACGTGGAAGTTAAGAAATGGGGACCACCAGACCTTAACCTCCCATTAGAGGTTATGGGGGTAGATACCACTCGAACCTAACCTCCCATGAGAGGTTATGGTGGTGGGGACCACAGAAGGCATAAAACTCTTCAACTCCCTCATTAATGTGGAGGAGCCTCTTGAGAATCCTCCACCTAATTTGTGCCATCTCTCTCCCACTTCATTATGACAATATTTTTGATTCATTAACACAATTTTAATTGTGCAAACAATTAAATTGAGGTAAACATATCATATTTTGGCTACTTTAGAAATTTTGTGGAATACGGAGGGGAGAAAATTTTGGGGAAAGCTCTTCAATGAACAACACGTTCTTCCACGTAGAACGCTCCAACTGAAGAAGAACGCCTTCGACTATGAAGAACCAACGAACGAGCCTGGGATCAGATGCTTGTGGCGTGTTCGACAAACGCCGATATCATCCACTCCCTCCGATGTGGGATGTCTTCATCTTTGAGGAATTGACGTCCATACTTCATTCTCATGCTAACATAAATGAACAACCCGAGGTATGGGTTTAATTTGTGTATGATTATATTCCCATGTTCTTACCTTTGTAAAACAAAAAACACAGATGTTTTCTTTTGCAGGTTGGGATCAGTCATTGTGGAAGGATAGGATTTGAAATTCAATATTCATATTCTTGATGAGCCTCCTGTTACCACTCTAACACAGAGAGTGCGGGCCAAAAAAACATGGCCTGACCCCTCTGTCTTTCTTCTTGAATGGTGTAACCTTCGTGATGGAAGAATACAACCTTGGTGACGGCAACAGGAGCAGGATTTTGAACACTGAGGATGCACGAGAACAGCGGTCGGCAACACCATCAGCCACGACGAAGGTGATGCCGCAAGGGCGTACCCCCACGGCCAGGATGACGCCCCGCAGCCGGACTGCTGCCCCCCATCCGGACCACCGCCCCAAGGTCGGACCACCGCCCCGCGGTCAAACCACCACCCTGAGGCATGACGGTCGCCCCGCGGCCGGACCATCGCCCCGCGGCAGAACTTCCTCCCTGAGGTCGGGCCGCCGCCCCCCCAGCAGGACCGCCTCCCCGTGGCCGGACCACCACCCCGCCCCGTGGGCTGACCGCCCCCCACAGCTGGACCGCCTCCCTGTGACTAGGCCACCGCCCCGCGCCTGAAACTCCTTCATCCGTTGATCTTCACCGTGCCATTCCGAGCCGCCTCACGCCCTCGTGGCACCCCTCGGACAGGCTACCCTCACGACACCCTTGTGGCCCTCATGGGTAGGGCCAGACCTCGCGGGTTGGGCAGTCCGGCGCAGCCCAGGCCGGACCCAACGGTCCGGGCTGCCTAACGGGCCAGGTCGGACCCATCGGATCGGGCCAGGCCGACCTGAACCAGGTCGTCCCAAGACGGGTTGGGCCAAGTCGGTCCGACCGGGTAGGATCAGACCCGGTCCCGCTTTGACCCATTTACGCTCCTTCGACAATAACATTAGCACCAGACGTCGATTTCACGAACCGTCAGCGGTGCTGACATTCATGGAGCGAGATGGTCCCTTTGAGTATACCCCACTGGAGTTTTGTATTAAAATGGGGAATCAACAGGATGGATTGATCATGAATTTCTCTGGGCCCCCCAAGACTAAAAGTCTAATTACTCACAGACCGGGCGTCCAATTAACGCGTCGTCAGTTGCATTGAGACACCTATGACATGGCAGACATTTGAGATACTTCTTATTGGTACTTCGTGGTAGTTGGAGTATCGACTAGTACCTCATGGAGCATATCCTCCCAGAGACGGGTGAACATAGTGTGGTAACCCAATAGCCGGTTGAGAAGTGATGACTGCTGGCCATTTCTACTCGGAGTGATTCCATGGGCTTAGTGGGAAGCGCCATGGTGACGTGGCAGGCCCACGTTGGGGAGCTCCTTGGTGATGCGACAGACCCACGGTACTCGATAGAAGGAGTATCTCAGTAGGCCAAGAGTGGGAGTGCTTTGGTGATGTGGTAGACCCAAGTTGGGTAGCACCTTGGTGAAACGGCAGAACCACAGTACTTGACAGGAGGAGTACCTCAGCAGTCCAAGGTTAGTGGGAAGCTTCCCTGTGTGACGTGGCAGGACCACTATACTCAATAGTGGAGGATTTCACCAGCAGTTGAGGTGTTCGACATTGTGACTGGGAATTTCACTTGTTACTACCCATATAAAAAATCCGTGTTTGTGATAAGACAATACCTCTTTGTTTTCCTCATGATAGAGATGGATTACTTGATAACATGGTCATATGTATGGGTATATACCTATGTAGGGTTATCTGTTGATTTCATACTTTTTGGTTTATCCATGGTGGATTATGTCAGACCTTGAGGGTTTCGGGGTCCCTATTGAGGATCATTATAAAACCCATGCACGAGCTATGCCAGCACCTTACTGTTTTTGATGAAGACGATGGAAAACGCTTACTGAGGCTGAGAGTACCAGGACTGGACGGTACCCGGAGGTGGACCATACGGCCTATGGATACGTGGAGGAGACAGACAGATGTGGGGTTTTGAGGATGCAATCTGTACCTCCCCTTCAGGTAGTATCCTCGTAGGATGATCTAGTAGATGTATTTCTCTTTCTTCAGTTGTTTTTTATTTCAGTAGTACTTGTACTATTCCAGTTGGGCTTGTAATCTGGCCCCTTTTTAGTTACTGTAATCACTTTTTTTCAATACATTTGACTTGTGTTCTTATCTTGTTTTGTTTTTTTGTTGCGTGTGTTTACAGGTTATAAAGGCAATGCCTTCCTAGTTTTTCAAAATACGCATTTGGTACTAGCCGCCAGCCCCTATCCTATGGAAGTCTGGATTAGGGTAGTCACGGTACGGGCCCCGAGGGATGGTTAATGACATTAAAAATGTGTAAAATTATTTTCATATTATAAATTTTAATGGAATGTTATATCATTTAGATTTAATTAATAATATTTTAAATGTATATCTCAGTTTTTTTAAAATCAGTGTCATGTGTTAAAAAAGCTATTGAGAAAAGTATTACATGTTTTAAAGGAGTATCATTATACCCCAATTAAATTAATTATACTTTCACAGTAATATCTTGGTCATAAAATTCTCAATATCTGAAAATTAATATATTGAAAACCAACAACATCCAGAGGGAAGATGAAACTTCTTTTAAAATTGGGAGGCAGGAAGGATAAAGGTTCAGAAAAATAACACATAATTCGGTTCACAAATAAATGGAAAATTATTGGAAAGTTAAATTATAGTGATTTTGGATAAACCTAACATCCAAGGACCAATAGGAAGTGATATAGATTGTGGTAATGAGTATGTTAACAACCATAAATCCACAAATTAGTGATTGGTGGAAACCCATCAATCCATCGAAAATAAAGATAATGGGATAAATTATATAATTCCTGATACTTTTCCTAAAGCTGAGGGACTACTTTATCATCAAGATATAGAACATGAGAAAATGTACTTATTTTATTTATTTACTTTTCATATGTATAATTCCATCCTTTGGTTGTGCTTCGATCAATTTACAATTAACTCTTACTCTAATAAATTAATATTCAAAATTAATTTTTCATTCCTGATGAAATAAAAATAAATTTTAATGGATTATAATATCTATAAAATAAATACAATTCATTACTCTTATATCTAGATATTTACCAAAACCAAAATTAAAAGCACATTTCATTCAATGTAGACAAATTCTTGTATGATGAAATAATACATTAATCTCAAATATTGAATAATAATCCCAATGGTTTAATATGGGTCATTCAATAAATAAATAACCCTATATAAAAAATAACCTTAATAAACTAATCATGAAAAAATTTAACCTCAATGTTTATCTCATAAACATTAACATACTTCCCCAGAAACGTAATATAAATAGTACTCGCCTGAGCATTCCCACGGTACTATAAAATCTAAGATTATTTTAAAGAAGAGAATAATATTTTACAATTATAATAATGAACATTATGAGAATTTGATTAACATTATAAAAAATAATTATATCCAAAACTATTTTTTTTAAGAGATGCACTTTTAAATGGATAAGGGTACAGAATTATCAATGGAATTACAGAGAAAAAAACCTAAATCTTAAACACCATGGGGAGATCAACATGGTTCACCACTAAAGAGAAACTGGAAGTTGTCAAGCCCCCGATTTTGGTCTAGTAGGGTGTCTGATGAGATAAGCATGTCCAATATCCAAGGGATATGCGTATTAGAACAGTAAAACCACACGATCAAGTATTGTTCTGAGGACACTCGTCGATCATAACCCTATTGAAAAAACACAAAAAAAATATGCAATAAAGAAAAAAAAGAACATTGTAGCACTATAAAGGTGGAGAACTAGATAAAAAAACTCATAGAATCCATAATTAGAGATACACCTTTGATTCCGACGCAAACCTCACTGTCAAAAAATTTATATCCCCTGGTACGATGTTACCGAGTTAGAGACCACCCACAAAAGAAAACCATCGATTAACCCAAAATCACAGTTTTCATATAAGATCAGAAACCCAAAACCGATGAAACTACAAATGGGGTAATGGATGAAATATGCAAGGACATACACTAGCATAGAGAGACCATGGATAGAATCCAGAAGACATAAACATGAAGCTGAACACATGACTATAACATAAAAATCAAATGAAATCAATAAATATAACCAAACGTGAAAGTAAAACCCCTTCATCCCACAGGACAAAATGCACTTGTCAGAGAATCTGATACCACAAAGGAAATGAAAATTTAATTCATCAATAGAAAAATTTTTGTTAAACATTAAAAGAAATCATAATATTTCATAAATTTCAGAGATATTTGTCAATATATTCTAATAATAAATAGAATACATTTGCACACATAATAATATCAACAACCTATTGATTTTGTTTAATGTTTTATATTCAGTTTTGAGTCCATGGATGTGAAGAACCCAATTAAAAGTCTAGTTGATCATGATTCTACAAAGAGAGGAAACATTGAATTAATTATTTTATCATCAAATTGAATATATTCTAATGAGTCATGAATTTCTATACATAAAAATTAAACAAATTAGAAATATACTGTTAAAAAAATACGATAATTAATAACAAAATATTAAAATAGTATTTTATGTAGGACATGTCAGATTTATTAAACTATTTTGTATAACTTCTGAACAATGAATAGTATATGTACAGTAATGTTAAAAATTTAGAATAAATAGTCACCACAATTGAAATAAGAGTATTGGAAAAAATATATAATAGTATGATGAACAGTTAATGAACATTATTATTACATTATAATTATCATAGGTAAATGGTGAAATAACATATATTAAAATTAGAAAATAGTGATAATTAATATTGGACATGATTATTACAGATTAATGCTCTCACAAGTTATTGAACATGATTATTATAGGTAAATGGCCACATAACATATATTACAGTTTAATGAAGTGTTAATGAATATTATTATTCAATATTTTGAAATAAAAATATAGTGATACTTAATGTTGGAATATAGATGGACAAAATATATTGAAGTTATCATGAAAGGTGACCCAGATTCACACTCAGCATGCTTCACAACTGTCTCTTGAAAATGAGATAATCTGAGCATGTAAAGGCAAGTTAAATAAATTAGTGAAACCAGATATTAATAGTCATGGGGAAATATTGTAATATAACTCCATATGTAACCTACATATGGTAATGAGCACGTGGATATTTATGCTACTCATTTTCAAATTGAGTTTTCAAAAATGGGATGATGACTCACCTGTTTCTTGTTCAATCAAAATTTATGTGTAATAAAGACATCAAAACCACTAGTAAAATGGGAAATCCAAACTCCTTAGTATCATATTCCTTGGTCATTAAACAAAAAAACAAAAAAACACAAAAACAAATTGCAGAGAATAATTCAAATTCTGGAAATAATGAAATCAAAGAACTGATTATGGATACCTTTAGGATTAAAAACGATTTGATGAAACACTTTAAAGAAATAGATGAATAATGTCACAAGAGGCATATCAAGACAGAATCAATTTCATGATGGATCAGTCCAACAAATGGTAAAACAATCTAACTAATAAAGAAGACAAGGAGAAACCAGATAAAGTTAATTACTCATCTTTTTAAAAATTCACTTCAGTTCAATGTCTTTTTTGAATCTAGTGGCCTCCTTCAATGCCCCAACTCTAACAATAGAGTATCTAGAAAATCCTAGGATAAATTCTATTATCCTATTCTTTTAAAACATCAAAAACCTCGATAGATTACTATTTAACACTAATCTATTGAAATATGTAGTAGAAATTGAAATGAAAACTATGTAAACTGAAAAGGATGAAAAATATATGTTGAAATAAAATCATTGTGAACTAAAATGTATAATGTTGTGAATACAAATAATAAAAAATTCATTGATGGAATCAAAGATAATATAAACAATCAGAGTTAAATATTATCTTATTGTAATATCATGAAATGTCATTGATTTTTTTACACTATTTTAATTTTACCTTTGCAGTGGGTTTTACTCAATTGATATGGTTTTTTCTATCCATAGAGTCTTCACACATTACAATTTCTTGTTGTACCACATAACATCCATGAATATCACAATGTATGGTTCGCTTAAAAGAGAATGGAGTTCGAAGAATAAAAAGAAAAATTTTGTAAAACAATTAGAAATTTAAAAATCTAACAATATCCAATTGAAAAAAACAAATGAACTATATCTTTTAGACATAGAATATATGGAAATGACAACAATAAATTAATAATTTTAAATGAAATTTAAAGGATTATATTTAAATTTCATTCTAAGAATATGGATACTTTGAAAATGAATTATTGTTTAAATACATGATTATATCATAGAAATGTAATTAAATATTGATCATCACATGGAGTATAAAACCTTATAATGATTGCATATTTTAAAAATTAAATTTCATATATATGATAATAATGCATGTATAATAGACAGTTTGAAATAAATGCTTATTTAATATGAGATGAAGTTTGTAATGATAATAAATTTCATATATATGATTGATCCATTAATATAAATCAAAATTTATCTCTTGAACAATGTAATTATATTTAATATACAGTGAAGAATCCTTATCAATTTCAATATATGAAATTCACAAATTTTCACATACATCCTGTAGTATCAGTTTGTGTGGTGTATATGAAATTTTTTTGTGAAACTAAAAAACTATGAAAAAAAACTACTGAAATAAAAAATGTAAACAGGGCTGTATAATATTGTGGTTAGTGGAAAAAAACATTCTCATATGGAGTGAAAGATAATTTAAGAAATCATAATTCAATATTACCTAGTTGTAGAATTAGATATTGTTAATCATATTTTCATTCATCCTTTTTACGTTGCCTTCATAGACAGTTTCGGTTCATTGTCATGTATTTTCGTAGCCATATAGTCTCCATGCGTTTCAATAACATGTTGCACCACATCATCACCATCAAAATAACACCTTATTTGTTTCTAAAAACCAATGAGTTATAATATTTAATAACAAATATATGCGAAAACTACATTTATAGAATCATAAATTATAATGTTAACTGTAGACAATTGAAAATAATAAATGAACTGTATGTATTAAACATACAAAATATGAAAATAACAATAAAAATTACATATTTATGAATGGAATTTTGAGTATTATCTATATATTTCATGAAAATAATATAGTTATTTGACAATTAATTACAGTTTAAATACATGATTAAATCATAGAAAATTAATTTTACTTTCCCCATCAAATAGAGATAAAGTTTATTATATTGATTGCATATTTTAAAAGTGAGATTTTATATATCTATATATAATGATTTTATAATAAAAAAATTATACAATATTCATATTTAATATAAAATGAGTTTTATTATAAAAAATTGAATATATAAATGAAGCATTAACTTTGGACCTTTCAGTTGAATGAAAATAACTAATTATAAATGAAAACAACATCAATATTGTTTTGAAAAATTTATTCAATGGATCTACAATATAAGTATCAGTGAAAAAAACACTAAACTATCTATATAAATTTGAAAAACATGACATATAAAAAATGGATAAAAATATTAAATAATAATCACAAATAAATTTATAGAAAGGAATTGCACAATGAAAAGTATCATTTCCTATGATATTAGATTATATCAATAAAAATAAATGAATATAAATTTTTTAATACTGAACAAAAAAATTATAGAATAATCATTACATAAGTTAAAAAATTTAAGGAATTACATAATAAATAAAAAAATCATTGAAAATTTGAAATAAAATTAATAATAGAATCTCTTTTTTTATACATTAAACAAAATAATAATAGTTTCCTTTTTTTAAAGATGAGGGAAAAATAAAATTTCTCCCTAGACTGGACTATATGTACATGAATAAAATGTATATAGAAAAAAAATAATTAATTGTGGACCTTTCAGTTGAATGAAAATAACAAATTATCAATGAAAACAACATCAACATTGTTTTAAAAATTTATTCAATGGAAATACAATATAAGCAGCAACGACAGAAAACACTGACCTATTTATATAATTTTGAAAACCATGAAATGTAAAAAATTGATAAAAATATTAAATGATAATCACACATAAATGTACAGAAAGGAATTTCATTAAAAAAAGTATCGTCTCCTATAATATTAGATTATATCAATAAAAATAAATGACTATAAATTTTGTAATACGAAAAAAAATTATAGATTCATCATTACATATGTTTAAAAATGCAGATAATTAAATAAAGAATAAAAACATCAATGAAAATGAGAAATAAAATTAATAAGGGAATCTCATTTTATAATCATGAAATGAAATAATAGTAGTTTCCTTTTTTAAAAGACAAGGGGTTAAAAAGGTTCTCCCTAGAGTACCTGCACATGAATTGTTAAATTGAAAAAACACTTATACAATGGAAAATAAGATAAAAGGAAACACAAATACTATATTAGTGATTTTAACTAAACAATTTGGAGATCTATTTTAAAACTGATATGTAATTAATTGACTGAACCAAGTGAGTAGATAATATAAAGTAGAAAATCCAAAATGAACAATGAATTCACTAGAAAATAAATTCATGCCAATCGTTAAAATATAATTTAGGGAATAATATGCAATTTAATTTCATGGATCATAGAATAGAATGAAAAAACAATTAACATTATCATTAATAATATAAGTTTTTTCAATATCTAATCTTTTAAGCACTAAAAACACATATAAAATGTGGTTAAATTAAGAAACAAATGGAAATTTATGGAATGAAGAGAAAACTGACCTTAGTATTCTCATCCCATATATTTGGTGATATAAATATAATAAAAAATAAAAAATTTATGGGATTTGTTAGTACTATTATGAACGTATTGAATAATGTCATGATGATACTACATGAATTGAATAAATATTTTTTTGAAAAAATAATATTTACAAATCGTTAGTCAAACAATTAAAAAAATAGCCAAAATATCTCAACAACAGAGAGTTGATGTGGAGGAGGTCAGCCCCTATTCAAAATTGGTGAACATGGGAAATATTATTGATAGGAAGTCATGTATAAGAGGTTCCACTTGAAATCAGAGAGGAATCACCAGTTTTAACCATAAAAAAGTACAAAAAATTAAGAGCATAATAGACAAGCTCGTGTTTGATATCTCATATTCAAAAATAATAATAGAATCATAGAAATTTAATTAAATAAATAGGATATTTGAATAATATCTATAAAGGACTATATTTCCAATAAATTATGATTTCAATAATACTTATGAGATTACTGCAATACGACGGTGACCGAGGGAACTTATCCATGTTGACTAAAAAATATGGATCACAAAACTGAAAATCATTGGAGGGGGAAATAGATAAAGCTAATCAGTAGAAATTCTCAATGAGGAAGCTAGATCTGTCAGATACCTATTCGAATACTTGGAGTACTGTAGAGGCGAGATGGCGGAGGAGTAGGCAGGGGAGTGGGAGGAGGCGGGGGAAGGAGGTCATCCTATAGATGGTAGTACAGATGGGGAGAAGTAGAGAGGATTTCGGGAGGGAGTCCACATGAGAGGGAGGTAGATAGGGAGGGAGGAGGTGGGGAGTGTAGTCACAGATGTGGAGAGTAAACTAACAAGAACCATAGTCTGTATAATAAGGAGGTGCATGTGTAAGGAGCTGGGGCGGAGGAGGTGGTGGAGGCGGGGGCGGGGGAAGGGGCAGGGAGGAGGTGAGGAGTCAGTAGAGGTATATGTGGTGGTGGAGCTGTATGAATTGGAAGAGATGTATGTGGAGGAATGATTGGTGAGTGGAATTGGGGATGGGAGGGTAGCTGTAGAGGGGAGACGGGGAGGGGATCAGGAGAGAGCGGTCAAGGAGGTTGTTGATTTGTATTGGGAACTCAAAATAGAGGAGATAGAAATCGCAGGTGGGAGTGGCAGACAGTCGATAAAAATATGGGAGAAGATTTCATTGGGGTTTCGTGGAGGAAATAGGTTTCGAAACGTGTATATATGAAACCATAATTTAGTATATACTGGTATCCCGCCTGTGCATTCACACAGTTCCATAAATCAATTTATATTTTTAAAAAGGATTTATATTTTCAAAATTTACTAATTAACATTAAAAAATATATGTTAAGAGGTAGGAAATATTGAAACATTTAGAGAAGAGACATCATAATATTAGTAGAAAAAATTAATGATTAATGTGATGAAATTAAAATTCATTTAATGCGTAGAGAATCAAAAAACATAAGTTATCCTATAATTCAAATAAGATAAATTAATTCTGAATATTGAAATTTTGATATTGATATATTGAATGTGGAAGGGGGACTAAGGGGTAGGGGACTATAAAAAATAAGAGTGTTGATATTTTGAAATTTTACAGAAGTATGTCATCGATAATTTATATTGTTTTGGAAAAGAATGTTATGTTTTTCAACATAAGGTTTTATTTTATAAATTTACATGGAAATAATAGAAAATCCTCTCATATTAGATTACACTTCAAAAAATTATCAGCACATCGCTAAATTGTACATTATGTGTCATTCAGATACATTATGAAGGAAATCAGATAAAATAAACGCCTTCCAGTAGTGTTTTTAACACTTGCTGCACTACATCCCCTATCCTGGATGATGGAATCGTAGAGTTAATGATCCTTCATGTAGTTATAAATGGTGAGAAACGAAATCGTGTAATCTATTTTGTGTACAAGGGATAGTCATCAGAAACTGAAAAACTAGAAGAAACGTGTTCAGATAATATTTCATAAAATGAAACAAAGAGTTCATTCTATAAATAAAAATAAATTGATAATTTTATTAGAACAGAAGCATTACCTTGTAAATATTACCTATCTATTGCACATCAAAATATCACTCATATTCTTCAATCTTTTTGTTTATATGTTCTCCTTCATTCAGGCATCCAGTTCATCAGAATTGCATGTTGTTTCTACAGAGTATCGAGACATTGAAACATTTGTTTTGACCAAATCATCATCAACAAACTCAATTAATATATATTTATACATAAATAATTAACATTAAATAATATGAAAAAAATATTGTTGAAAATTAATATAACATAAATAGAATTCTGATTGTTAACAGTAGCCAATTGAGAAGAAGAAATGGATTGTATGGATTTATCACTCTAAAAATTCAAATGACCGGAAAAAATTATGTTTAGTTAGTACCTAGGATGTCATGAAAGTAATACACAATGAAGATAAAGAACATCTAACTGAGTACATTAAATTTTCATACCCTTTGTATCAAATCCATTGTCAGTATTGCAACACAATCTTAATGATCCACTTCTTTGATTTTCATGTCATGCAAGAAAAATTGAATATTACAATACTAGGGTGATTTTTATCTAAAAATTTAAAACGGATATATTAAAAATAGTAGCACATGGTTATGTTCAATTCTAATACTAACTCCTCAATAGATTTTGAGAAATTATAGGGACATCATATTGTAAGAATCATTTAGGTTAATCACTATGAAAAATGCAGTTATCAAAAAAATGACGTCAAATTGATCATTAATACGCCTATCAACAATAGGAAGATATTATGATCAAGGCATAAAAAGTTCATGAAAATGCCAATAGTCAAATATTTGACCTCCAATAAAATAAATCACACATCTAATAATAATTAGTGATGTTGTAATATCCTTATTTAGCCATAGCAAGGCAGCAAAACGTCATTAAAAGGCCAATAGTAAAATATTTGACCTGCAAGAAAATAAATCACTCCTCAAATATTAATTAGTGATGTTTTAATATTCTTTGTTACCTATAGCAAGCGTGGCATCAATACCATTCCCACAAGTTCAACTGTTACTAAAACATAAATTCTTCCATGATTAGATTACGTACTCTTAATAAATGATACACAATGGAAGAATAAAATTAGAAACAGAATCAAATATCATCTCTTATCATACTAAGACTCTGGGTTTTTTAAGATTATAATTTCAATATGAAGTAATGAAAATTCATATCATATAGGGGTTCATTTAGTACATACTAAATCTAGATATGAAAATACATACATAGAAGATGGCCTACATTATGTTTTTTAAATATCTATTAATGGAATTTTATGAGAATTAATATTTTTTTAATACTATAATATGGGAAAGACATAAACAGAAATAATCTTTAATATGTTTTGTTTCAACCTGCAATAAATTTTTTAAACTTTAGTCTAAGGTTATAAGGATCCATTTATCAAGTATGTTGGATTTGGTGGTGTCATGTATGTGGAGGGGCAACAAGATTTCTATTCCTTGATTGTAGTCATTCAACCATGTTAAGCAGGTTCAATAAAGACATGCCAACAACTTCATAATACCCTACAACATGAAATTGATTCAAAAAATAGATGATTACAAATTGATATTTTTTGTAGCATTTGAATCAATGTCGCCATATCATATAAATTCATAGATGTATAAATAATAAGTGCATATATAATATGAAAACACAAATAAGTGCATGGATTTTCCAAAAACAAAAAATTTCCTTACTATATCATTGTCATCATCACTACTTGTGCTTAATGGAAGATCTTCAGTGTTTTCCCAAGCATGTGAAGCTCCCAACTAAAAGCTTAGTCGAGCATGATTCTGTAATGAGATGAAACATTTCATTCCTTAATGCATGATAAATCTTGAAGTGAAAACAAAACATTCTACAATAACTATATGTTATGTACTTAATCATAACATGAATTTCACAGCATATTTTAAAAATAATTCAAAAATTTCTCCCAAACCTTTTTAAAAAGGTTTCAAAAAAATAGAATGCTTGAAAAGACGATCATCCATATCCTTCTAAAATAAATTAATCATGTAAATAAAAAACATAATTAATCCTTTCCAATCAAACCTTTTTGAAGGATTCATACATACCATTGAGAATACATTGAATCCTTTAGCCACAATATTTAGTCATTGTTGATGTCACTCCTCCATAAAAACATAATGATTGCACGTCACAGACCTGAGTAAGTAACAAAAGAGAAAAAATTTATGTTTGAATTAATAGAAAAAGATATCTGGTAAATTAACTTCAATCAGTGTTACGATTATCTTCAATATCCAATGAAACGAATACATTAAAAGATAATAGCCATAGTCATTAATTCAAACAACAATGTAAAGTGCCATCTTAGATTCCAAAAAATGAACATTATTAAATCCATCACATTGAGAGTTGAAAATACCAAATAGAAAATTAGTTTGGGAAATTGGATAGGGTTACATATGAAGTAGTGAAGGGTTACCAGGTACTAACTTCAACTGAACCATCACTTTACCATACAAAAACGTGTTCTTCAATGTGAACTCATTTCTTGAAATCAGTCAAATTGCATAATCAAAAACCCAAAAAATGAAAAATATCCAGTATTTATACATCATAACACAAAAAATCAAAAATTATAGTATGCATTTACACATAATTTCATATTTCTTTAGTAATCAGTCACATTCCTTTAGGAACATCAAATATAGGTCAACCTCTACCTGTGATTGATTGAAGGGTTAAAGGCTGATTGAATTTACATTTCTTGTCTATTCTACTGATATAATCCGCATCATTACTCATTGACAGCAGAAAAAATAGTAGTTTGGAATGAGAATAAGATTAATGTAAATAAAACAAAAGAAAAATATACATAAATTGATTTAATGGGAAATTTTAAATCAGATTTCTATCTTATATAACAGTTTCATTTCATATATGCCAAATTTTTTCCTCTAATGAAAGTATTTTTGAGTAGTGAACTGCCTATAGATGAATGTATGGTACCATTATAACTGTGAGATAAGTTTATCTCAAGAAGATGAACCATCACTTTCCTATCTCAAAACATGTTCTTCGATGTGAACTTATTTCCTAAAATCAATAGAATTAACACATAAAAACCCCCAAAAAGGAAAAATATCCATGAACTCTACATCATATAACAAACAAATCATGATTTTATAGTATGAATTTACACATAATTTAAAATTTCTATGGTAATCAGTGACTTGCCTTTAGGAACATAAAATATAGGTCATATTACACCTGTGATCGATGGTAGGATTGATAGCTAATTGAATTTACATTTCACATCTATTCCACTAATATGATCTACATCATTTCACATTGACAATAAGAAAAAACATTAGTGCATAATGAGAATAAGATTAAGTGAAACATGATGTTATCTTCAACCAAAAATGAAAAGAATGCATTAATAGATAATAGTATCAATCATGAATTCAAACAATAATGAAAAGAGCCAACACAGTTTCCCAAACATGAACAATATTATATCCATCACATTGAGAGATTAAAATATGGCACAAAAATTCAGTTTGGGAAATTGGATAGGCTTACATATGAAGTATTGAAGGGTTTCCAAGTACCGACTTCTACTAAACCATCACATTACCATCCAAAAACATTTTCTTCATTGCAAACTCATTTCCTGAAATAAATCAAATTAACACCTCAAAAACCTAGATAAGTAAAAATATCCAGTAAATATACATCATAAAAAAATGAATAAAAAATTATAGTATGGATTTACACATAATTTAAAATTACTTTGGTAATAATTCACTTTCCTTAAAAAACAAAAAATATATGACAAACTCTACCAGTGATGTATTTTAGGATTTAAGGCGGATTGAAGTTACATTTCCCATCTATTCCACTATTATGATCAACAAAAGTACTCATTTACTAGAAAAAATAGTAGGGAATAATGAGAAAAATATTAATGTAAATAAATCAAAAGAAGTCTATAAATAAAATGATTAAAAAAAATTAGAAATCTATTTTCTATCTTATATAATATTTTCATTTCATATATGACAATTTTCCTCTAATGAAAGAATTTATGAGTCTTGAAATTCATTTAGAAGAAATGATTGTACCTTTATAACAATGAGATGAGTAGATATCAAGAAGTTAACCCATCACTTTCCCATCTGAAAACATGTTCTTCGATGTGAACTCATTTCGTAAAATCAATAGAATTAACACATAAAATCCCCAAAAAATGAAAAATATCTAGAAATTTTACATCATGTAACAAACGAATCACAAATTTTAGTATGCATTTACACATAATTTAAAACTTCTCTTGTAATCAGTCACATGCCTTTAGGAACAAAAAATACAGGTTATCCTGCACCTATGATTGATTGTAGGATTGAAGGCTGATTGAATTTACATTACACATCTATTCCATTGATATGATCAACATCATTTCTCATTGACAACAGAAAAAACAGCATTGCATAATGAGAATAAAATTAATGTAAATAAATAAAAAAATAAAAATATAAATTAAACGATTGAAAGGAAAATTATAAATATATTTTCTATCTTACATAACAATTTCATTTCATATATCCTTGATATGAGTAGATATCAAGAATTTTCATGTAGTTTAAGAATATGGATCATGTGTTGAAATGTAATTGGAAATTTATCTATCACATTAGTTATACTTTCATTGGTAATAAGGATGCAATATCATATACGTGGAGATTAAAAACCTCTTCCATAATCACATTGGGAACCATTACAATTATCATGAAACATACAAACAATGTACAAATCATGGATAATATCGAATTAGGTAGAACATGCATCAAAATAAAATGACCCACTGCTCTGAACTATTATATGCAATTTAGCACATACCTTTCTCAAGATCCCTGGTTTGGAAAATCCCTTCAATAAAAATGAAATAGTTATAAACATTTAGGGGGTATTCCATAACTCTTGTTTTCTTCGAAAACAATAAAAGAATCAGAAAATTGACATATGAGACACATACAATAAATAACTACTTCAAAATATAGTTTTTTTAATGGATGAATTATTTCTTGGAGAAAAATAAAAAATAGTCGGGACATATGTAAAAAAGTCATAAAATTTATTTTATAGACAAGTATGGAAGAACAATTTACTGTATGTGGAATAACCCATCCCAATTTATTCTATGGAATATTGGGGAAAGATGTAAAAAAAGGCCTAAAATCAATATAATTAACACATAAAAACCCCAAAAAGGAAAAATATCTGTTAAATATACATTTTGTAACAATGGAATCGTGATTTATAGTATGTATTTACACATAGTTTAAAATTTCTCTAGTAATCAGTCACTTACCTTTAGGAACAAGAAATATAGGTCATCGTGTTCCTATGATGGATGGTAGGATTGAAGGCTGATTGAATTTACATTGCATATCTATTCAACTGATATTATCAACATCATTTCTCGTTGACAAAAGAAAAAATAGTAGTGAAGAATGAGAATAAGATAAACGTAAATAAATAAAAAGAAGAATATAAATTATATTATTGAAAGGAAAATTATAAATACGTTTTCTATCATATATAACAGTTTAATTTAATATATTCTACTTTTTCCTCTAAAAAAAGAATTTGTGTGTATTTAAATGCATTTAGAATAAAGGATGGTACCTTTATAACCTTGAGATGAGTAGATCTCAATAAGTTGAATGTAGTTTAAGAATATGGTTTAAGTTTTGAAATAGAATTGGAAATGTATCTATCAAGTTCGTTATACTTTCGTTGGTAATCAGGCTATAATATCATCTACCTGGATATTCAAAACCACTTTTATAAGAACATTGGGAACCATAACAATTATCATGAAACGTAAAAACAATTTACAAATCATGGATAACATTGAATTTGGTAGAACATGAATGAATATAAAATGACCTACTACTCCGAACTATTATCTACAATTAAGAACATACCTTTCTCAAGATCCCATGTTTGGAAAATCCCTTCAATAAAAATGCTATATAAATAAGTATTTTTGAGGTATTACATAACTTTTCATTTCATCAAAAATAATAAAAGCATCTGACAATTAACAAATGAGACAGATACCATAAATAATTATTTAAAAATATAGTTTTTATTGAATGGATGAATGAATTACTGGATAAATATAAAATAGTGGGTAAAAATGTAAAAAAGTCATAAAATTTTATGTATAGACATGTATGGAAGAACAATTTGTTGTATGTGAAATATCCCGTCACAAATTATTCTATGGAACAGAAGTATATTATGTTTACAGAAAATGGATGTGCCAGAGAAGTTGAAGAGAATCCGGTTATAGTTTCTAGGAGAGCAGCACATCGGCCGGAAGACTTTACCAGAAAGAGACGGATACCTCAGACACGTGAGTTGGTTGACTGTGAATAAATTTTTAAACGGGTTGCAAGGTGTGGAGGATATAATAGAAAATATATAGTGGGTACCATAGGAATACTTGATATAAATCGTGAGTCCTAGGTTGTTTTATGTGTTTGAATGAGATTACTTTAAAATGTATGAAATATTCGCTCGAAAAACATAGCTAGAGCACAACACTGGCATTCTTATACGGTAACTGTAAGACAATATGAGAGGAATCTCTAGAAGGAACCGAAGTCGAAGAGAATAGAAATATGTAAGAGGATGACATATTTGTTATGTTGAAACTGTATGCATAGTAGAGGGGTATCGCAACCAATAACCCTTGGAACTAAAGTGGAGGATCTGTAGGCATATCAAGCTGAAGGTGAGTGAGGATGTACCTACAGATTAGTAACAAACGAAGGTGGAGAAGATAGAGGTGGAGCTGGTGTAGGTGGAGAGGGCTCTAGAATTCCTCTAGAACCCTAATCCATGTGGAGGAAAATCTCGTGTGTTGGACAAGATTCCAGGTCAGAATGAAGTAATGGAAAGGGGTATGGGTGACATGGATGGATTTGTTGGTGACACGTATGTTTGAAAAATCCTTCGTTAGTATGTATATAAATAGTAGAGAGAAGATAGTAGATAGTAGATAGTAGATAATAGATTCTTCCAAAATAATACTTTAAATTAGTCCTTAAGGCCACATATACATTAATCCAATAAAATGTCTCATGAAATATCATTAATCATCCCAAAATCCCAAAAATTAAAAAATATATGATCCTATAATAAGCTTCCGAAAATCAACATAATCATTATCTATAAAATAGATTGACTGAAAAACCAATGCCTAACTAATCAAGACCTTCCATATTCCAGTGGTAGGCATTTCACCCTTCTCTCCCTTTGGTTTGGGTTCAAGACCCATGGCCATGTCGAATGTGATGGGTTGTGAAATTTCCTATGGGTTTCCTTTTTTAAAACTATACTAATAATGTATCAATAAAATTCCCAAAAATATAATGAAGATCCTAGATAATAACATTAATATTAAAATAAATTTTTAAGGACTATGGTTTTCAATATATATCTATTCCCCAAAATAAAATAATATTAATTAACTATTATTGCCTTATAATAAATGATCGTATTAATTTTAAATATTATCAAGAACATTAATTTTTTCACAAAATAAAAAATCATTATTCCTAAATTTACCTTATCCCTAAAATATATAACACACCAAAGGTTTTTTTCTTTAAATCACTAATCAAATATCCTAAATATTGTAAAACTCCCATTACATTAAACCTAAAATGGTTATATATTATTTTAATATTATGCTAACCATTAGACTTGACTACCCAAGACTCTTTAGGTTTGTCTCATATCTCAATGAAATATCATAGGTTTTAATAGTTTCTATTCTCTCATTATTTATAATGGTTAATAATGAAATAGTTAATTTACCTTCGCATACCCCAGAGAAATTCAATGTCGGTTCAATGTAGGGGAACAATCATTGTTCATTATAATGATGGCAACTATATATAATCACCCAAATAATTTTAGGTTTATTACCCCTAGGGGAATTTTTTCCAAAACCATGTCTACTTTTATCATCCATATGTGGATTTATTTCTAGAAAACCCACAAAATCAATACCTTACCAAAACATTTACATTATTTTCCTATATTAGACATTTCATAAAAGTATTCCATAGGTTTGTGATCCTAATATTTTTTTTTCTTAAATCAAGTTCCCAAGATTTATACTAATCATTCTATCATACCAGAGGATCACATCAACAAGGATCGATTAGTTTAGTATCCTTGAATAACTAGATACAACATTATTCCAATATTACATTGGAAATAAAATATAAAAACATAATGAAATTAAATATTAGGAATCCATCAACTTGTTAAAAGGCTAATTATTTATATTTCAATGAAAGGAAAAAATCTGTGTAAGCCGAAATAATCCATAATGGTTACATAAAATGGAATCTATCATAATTAAATAATTCATAATCAATATGGTAAGGT
Source organism: Viscum album (assembly GCA_963277665.1). Classification (NCBI taxonomy): domain Eukaryota; kingdom Viridiplantae; phylum Streptophyta; class Magnoliopsida; order Santalales; family Viscaceae; genus Viscum; species Viscum album. The sequence goes on along the minus strand of OY728136.1, from coordinate 1,505,791,841 downwards.
AGATAATTGAAAACAATTCCATTTAATCAATAAATTGAGAATGAAATGCATCCTTGGGAAATATAAACACACTAATATCATGGATAATAATATATGAATTCCCAAGGAAGTGAAATCAAAATATTAAATTTTATGATATTAGAAATATTGATATATTTATCATCAAGGCCCTGTTGTAAGAAAATTTAAACTATTGATAGGTATAAAAGAAAATACCCATTTAATAATTTTGGACAACTCGTTTTTCTCATGAGACTTGTTGATGCATCGAGGGGATATATAATTAGGATCCCCACCCATAACAGCATGTTCAATGAGTTCCTCATATATTGAATAATAAATTTTATTCAAAAACAATATTCATTATCAATAAATACACATATTTTGTAATGAATATATAATAACCATATTTCTCATATCAATCAAATATAATTCCTAATAAAAAACTGTTTATTGAGACGGTCTATGATTTATGAAATAAGTATATTCATCATATAAACAATGTGGATATTTAAAAGAAATTTAATTTCTAGTTTTTGATGATCATTATAAATTTAATATTTTAAAAGAATTTAATGGCCACAAAATTTATAGGAGATAAAATATGACAATCACGTTATTATAAATATAGAACTTTTAATAATAATTATGTCTTTTAGAGAATAAAAAAGTAGATTAAAAACATTATGAATAGTATTCATAAGAGATTTATTTTTAAAACCATTGAAAACTATAAAATAATCTAAATGTCATAGAATATTCATGGTAGATGGAATGTCCGTAAATGCTGTATATGTTAATAAAACATTCCTTTTGATTTTTTTTAAGAAAGAAGAAAATGAACATTTTGGAAAAAATTAAAAATATTCTTTTTAGTCATTAAAAAATTTAATTTATAAATAAAATTGTGCTTAATAAGTTATTTGAGTAAATAAAAATAACTTTTGTAAAACAATTTTGAAAATTATAGGCATGGAAGAAACGTATACCCAATCAGAAAGAGAAATAATGTTGTATTTTGTTTTAAAAATTTATTTTCACGATTCAAGAACTAAAGAGAGGAAAAGTTGGAAGAAAAAAACGAAAATATGTATATATATATATATATAGGATAATAATATATATTCATTTTATGAAGGATATATTATAATATTTCATTAATAAATGTAAAGGGAAAAAAATTAATATTGGTAAAATAAATCCTTGCCAATTTGGAAAATATTGAATTTAAATCCCTATAAATTGTAAAATTTAATTGTAACATTTACACTCATGAATAAATATATATTAATTTTAAATAGATAAAACAAATTAATATATAAACCATATAAAATTAAATAGTTTTATATTAAAAAATATGTATTTATTGAGTTCAAATTTAACGAAAAATTATTAAAAATATTATATCTTTGAAGTGAATATAAATAATTAAAGTGATTATGTGAAAAAACATTAAATCCATAAAAACAAGTGGGAATAAAAAAAATTAAACAATTTGATATAATTTCACTCATTATCATGTCATAATATAGTCAATAAACAAGTGATATAACAAAATGAAGATAAATTGAGTTTAGAAACGCCTTTCAAAAATTATAATGTTGAAGTAATAATTAATCAATGAACTAATTATGCATGAAATATGTAAATATACACAATAAATGTAAATATAAAACATATATAAATTAATGGATACTTATCATATAAAAATTTCATAACATAATCTATTAAGAGGTGATATAACCCAATTAATTGAAATTGAGTAAAGAATCCCCTTACAATGTTCGAATCACTGAATTAAGAATTAATAAATGAAGGAATTATGGGTGAAAATTTTAAATCCAAAAATTAAAAGTTTAAAAAAACATTGATTAATTATTGTTTACATCTCAAATAATATTGGAATAACATAATCAATGAATAATTGATATAGCCTGTTGAATGGAAATTGAGTTTAAAAAGCCTTTACCTAATGCTAAGCCTTAGTTGAACATCATTTAACCTCTTTTATAATGGATTTAAAATTGTTATTAATTTATCAAAGATATATATTCGTATTTATAATATACTATATGAATTATTATACTATATTATAACCTATTCATTAATAATATTTCACAATTACCATTATTTCGAGAGATAATAGCTTCATTTTGTCATTTATGTTTTGTCACAAAAATTCATATTCTCTTTAATAAGATATGGTCAGGTAATTTAATTTTTTTATTAATGTTTAAAATATCATATTTAATATTTAGATATATTTTTATAATCATTCTTTAAAATTTTACATTGAAAATTAATCACATTGCTTTATGGAGATTGTAGGCCATACGCACGCACGTGGGAAGCTACTATTTATTAATTGCTAAAAGGTTAAGGGAATATATGATATATTAAATTACCATAATAAAAATAATGTCATAAGTATATTATAAATTTATTATTAGAATCATTATGATTATCGATGTGATTCAGTTATGTAATGAAAATTACATTGATTTGTGAGGTGATAGACTTCCGTACAATGATGTGATGGTTTTGTTTTCTATTTGATAGAGAAGGATATATATAATATTATAAAAATAACATAATAAAATCTAATTATGTTGTAGATAATATTTTTATTATATATTAATTTTTAGAAAACAATTGAATGTGGTAAACGAATGAAGTAAAAGGAAAGATCTTCGTTAAGATGATTGACTTATCCTAGAGAAAAAAATTTTGTATGACACCTTAATCCCTAAAAGGATGGTCTTATATAAATAAAATAAGCTATAAGAAGTGGAGTAGTCATCTCGGAAGGTATTATCATAGGTATTTTCTGAGATATAAGGATAATTAAATGTGGATAAGAGAGGAGAGGTGGTATCCTTTTATAGGGGAAGGGAAATGAAACACATGGTATTACGTAAATGATCAACTAATATACATATAATAATCATTTACTGTGGCACCAAGTAACCCCCAAATTCAAATATAATATTTTATAGGGTCTTAATACGTTGAACCTATCACATTTGGGAATGTTTTGGATAGATTACTAGGCCTTATATTCTAGTGAAACCACTTTTAACACATTTTACCTTATCCTTGATAATTTATATTTTTACCATGCTAACATAATAACATGACCAAAAAAATAAAGGGTCAAATTAAAAAATAATTGGAATTTTTTTAAAAAAGTATTAATCCATTTTATCACATTTAACTTCTATATTTAGTATAAATGACTTTTTTATATAAGAACAAAAAAGATGGAAAAACAGTTTTTAGTAAAATATGTTATTTTAAGAGTAAAAATAATTTTACCTTATCATAATGTATTAAATTAGATTCCAATTTTTTTTTGTTATATAATAAAATATTACCATTCAATAAATTCAAAACTGAATATAATCAACCCACTATTCCATTAAATATAATGGCAAAAAAATAATTATTAACTCGATAAAATATAACTTACATTTAACAAAATTCAAGCTTTGGTTCTCAAATTCAAAATAATGGTTTAAAATACATTATTAAACCCCAAAAAAACATGTGTAAAAAATTATTCATATATTATTAAAATGGAATGTTTTAGAGATATTTTAATTTTTTACCCCATAGTTTTAACTCAATTTTTCAACTTTTACCAAGGTGGTCAATATTTTCTGTGGTTTCTATTCATATTGAAAAAAAATATGTTGAAACTATTAAATTATATTAATTATGATTATTCAAAATATGGAATACATTTTATCAAATTAAACTCATTAATGTGGATGAATTTAATTTAATGTTAAATATATAAAATGTGATAAAAATGGTTTTCTAAAAAAATGTGTTACTATGTATAAGCAGTTTCTTTTAAGAAAATATAGTATAAAATTGATTCTAAAGGACATAGTTTGATTATTAATAATATAAATGAAAAAAATAATACGTTTAATTAATTTTAAAAAAATTAATTGTTTCCAATAATTTCAGGAAAATGACAGCTTTTCTTAAAAATTAGTATTTTTATTTTTCAGTAAAAAATGATTTTTTTGAGAAATCCCATGATTCCACCATAAGATAATTTGGATACGATATTTTTTAAAATAAGATAAAATTTATCAATTATATTTTCTAAATTTGTTATAAATTAATCATAACAATGTCTCACTAATTGAAATAAAAACCATTTTTTAAGAAAATATATTTTTGAAGCATAAAATGATTTTACGGAAACTTTATTACATATATATCAATATATTTTTCATTATCAAAAAACCTTATAAATAATATTTAAAATTTGGTTTTTCATATTCATACATATTATTTAAATGTATATGTTATAATAGTAACATTTAAAAAATAATATTTTAATAGAATATCATAGTTCGTTTAAACAAGATGTAGCGTGTTAAGCAAGATATTGAGCATAGTAGTCTAAAATTCTAGGTTGTTATAATAAAAATGAAATTTTTCTTATTCCTTACATAGTAAAACCCATTATTGGAATTATAAAATATTATATTGAATATATTTCCTATAAATTTAACAAGAATCATTAATTAATATTGATTAGATAAATTTATTATGATAAAAATGCATTGCTTGCATAAAAACCATTTTTTAGAAAAACATTAATTTTTTACTTTCAAGTGATATTATTTTCTTTTCTGAAATATTTATAATAAATCAATTAATGATTTATATATTTGTAAAAAAATTAAAAAAATTGGTTCAATTAACACCCATAATTCCAAGAGTTTGGTGATAACTATCATATTAAATAATAGAAGTTCAATAGTTTATGGTGGTCTATTTTAACTCGATGATTCTTTTAATGTACAATATTGAAAAATTAAATTTATTTAACGAAAAATATATCATATAATCATAGGGGGTTAAATTATACCCCTATTATAAAAATATCTCTCTAAAAATTATTTCACTCTATTATAAACAATTGAGGATACTTTTGCCTCATCGCATACTCATGTTCTCATATAGAATTCAAAAATTTATTATTTAACCAAAATACTATGACCAGGGGGATGGTATTGTTTCAAAACTCTTTATTTATTCGATCCAAAATCTCTAATTGTTGTTTCTTCTAAGATATATCATTTTATTTTGGTATGACCTCTAAGTGTAGTACATGTGAATGATTTGGTATATTTTTTCTCAGGTGATATATATAGGAATAATCTTGAACATTAGAGGGATTTGGTGTTAGAGCCAAGAGATATGAAACCTTCCTTATATAATAAAAAATTTCCAAGGGATTGGTATATCTAGAGCTAAATTTTACCTTATTTCAAAATGACATAACCATCTTCCAAGGAGATATTCATAGGAATACCTTATCACCATCTTTGAACTCTAGATCTCGTTCACTATTTCTAGTAATAATTTTCAATTGATTATTGGACACCCTGATGTAATACTTAATTAGTATAACCTTCTCATAAATTACCTCAACTAGTTCATGAACTCATTATCTTCACTTTCTAACTATATCTCAACAAGTTTATCTTTTCTCATTCTACCATAGAGGTCATCATAATGTGATATACGAATGCTCAATTTAAAGCTATTGTTATAAGAAAATTACACCAAAGGATGGTATTGATCCAAATATCCATTGAAATCCATATAACATAATCTTTGAATGTCCTCTATTTTATGAATTTTCCCCTCACATTGACCAGATTATTTAGGATGATATACAGAGCTATAGTTCAACTTCGTAATCAAAGCATAATGAAGACTTCTCCAGAAAATTAAGGGAAAAATCCAATCTTGATTAGATACAATAGAATATGGTACTCCCTGAAACCTTAACAATTATTTAATGTATATCCTTAAAATCAAATCATAATAGAAACCTTCTCTTATTAGGTTGAAACATGCTAACATCATATGGAAATTGACTACAACCCAAAGATCATTGTTACCATTAGATATTTTTGGGAGTATGATAATGAAATATACTGTAATGTTTTTATATTTAAATTCTACTATGGGTAATGAATGTAAAATACCATTAGAATTAAGCTATCGAACATAACATTCTGAAATACTAGGCATCGCGATACATACTCTGTAATATCTATTTTTTATTACATGATAAATAGTATTTCAGATATCTATACATATGCATACATCCTGGATGATTAGAGAATGATGTACTGTGACATTCATCCAATAAATCATTATTCATGATTATTATTATAGGGAAATATACTATGTACCAAAACTTTATCATTCTTTCATAATCATAGTTTAACTATAGAACATTTCCAACCTTCTTCTATATTTCCATATCTATTTTTTGTGCATCGTTTTTATTTACATGGATATATTGTTAAACATTAAGATGAGAAAGATATGATCAGATATATTTAATAATTATTTAATGATTAATATTATATAACTACAAAAATACTGGATCTATTTCAATCATCATTATGAAAAAGATATAATTGTCCTTATATCATAGAGCACCTTCCACCTTATTTTTCTTCCAAGGGTGGCAGTTCATTGAACAATCATAATAATTAATCAAATCCAATAATATTCTTTGGATCTTATTAAGTTTTTTTATGTGATTATATAATTCAATATTTTATTATCAGTATATATTTCAATCCTTTCACAATATAAATAATTCCTCCATATTTTGAATGAAAAACATTTCCACATTCTGTTCTAAACCCAGATTCGGTTAATTTTTCTAATTAATATTCAATTGGTGAGGGGAATATGATATCGCCTTGTCATTATTCTTGAGAAAACATTCTAGTAAATTCTATTATGCATCACTATAGATAGAAATACATTATCCATTGTATATAATTGTGAGTATTGGAACAATGAAAACCTTCTTTCTAGTTCCTTGATATTTTACTCAAACTAATCTATCCACATGAAATTTTCTCCCTTCTGTGTCAACATGGTTAGTGTATATGATCTCTATGATAAATTTCACACTAGTTATCGATGTTATATCGAAAATATACAAAAAATATGGATCTCTGTTACAATGGTTATATAGTATCATTGTTCAATAACTTCCATATATTAAGGTTCCAACTATATTCCCTCAATTTATATTATATGACCCTATAATGAGACTTTTTATATCCCAAATTCACAGTTGGTAAATTTAGCAAATGGAATTCCTTGGGGATTTGTTTTCAAATCCTCAAATATTATTCATTTTCTTCCTTTCTCTTATAATATATAAGAATAATTTCTATAAATACTACCATAAACAAATCTAGATAATTTAAGAATACTGTATTCATACAATCCATGAAAATAATAGAGGCATTTGTAAGTCCAAATGGCATTACTATAAACATACAATGTCCATTACTAATACGCAAGAATTTAATAAGTATATCATACTTCTTGGCCCCTAACTGATTACATCCATATCAAATATCAATCTTGGAAAATATTTATCTTTTCATAAATGATGAAATTAATCATTGATGCAGGGTAGAGGAAGCTTATTCTAAATATTGATAATTTTATGTTCCCAATAATCAAGGAAAATATTCATTGAACTATATTTTTTCCTAAAGAATGAACAATATGAGGCTATGATAAAGTACATGGAGAAATAAATTCCTTTTATATATTCTCATATAGTTTGTTTTTAAATTATTGTAACTCAATTGGGTCCATTCTATATATATTATTTGAAATGGATGTAGCATCCTGTATGAGTATTATTGAATACTTAACTTCAATATTTGGGAGAAATACATGGCACGCCCTCAGGGAAGACATCAGCATATTCATGAGAAATAGGAAAAAAATACTGTTGAGATTCTCCCCAACCATTTGAGACAAATATACAACATTAATTTTATGTAAAATCCAAATAATAAAAGTAATTTCACTTAGAAGTTCATATTCATCCTAACACTATAATATTATAATAGTTTGATTCATAATATCAAATTATATTTCCCTTCCCTAGAAATTGTTATGTGATATATATAAATAAAATAAATCCATGCCTAAATTAATATCAAATTCAACTAGAGGGATAATAATAAGATTTATAAAAATGTCATTTCCACAAACATCTATCAAAGACTTATTGTGAGTTTCAAACAAAAATAATCAATGATACCAGTAATAATATTATAACAATAATACATATGATGTCCTAAATTATGAAACCTTTTTTAAACACATGAATTTTTATGTTATTACCATATCAATATGGATTATCATAAGTTTTAAAATTTTATATCCTTTCATTCATCATAATGTTTTGTAAATAAAATTAGAATTAATCCCAAGAATATCACATGATATTCTTTAGCAAGTTGTGCAGTCTTAGGCCCACTCAACATGTAGTAGTGATCATCTAGTTAATACCCAATACACCCTTATCAGAGTTTTTACCCCTAGGTTCATCTATTTCAAAACCAGATCCACTTTCCAATTTTCTAACATGGATTTATTTTCAATGAAAACTATACTCCTTTATTTAACATCACTCTGGATATTCTCTAATAAAATTTTTATCCTAAGGATTATTAATAAATTTCACTAATTGTAATCACAAAAAATAATCAATCTACCCTATTGTTCCAAGTAAGGAAAAATAAGAATAAAATAGATAATTATCTGATCATTTTAGAGGAAAATTTAATACTTATGACAAATATACATTCCAAAGGACTATAATGGTTTAGTTTCAACAAGATATATAGTCATATTTTCCTTATATGGTCTTCAGTATCTCTCACAATGTCATTGATTTAATACCCTTATAAACATATCATAACTATAAATTTACATCAAAACATGGAAAGGAAAAAAAATAAATGGACATCTATGATGCTTAGTATGGGTAAACATGGAATATATCAATCATAAGAGAGAATACTATGATAATAATGGTATGAAAACATAATCAAGTGAACATTCTCAATGTAAAAGATTCATACCCTAAAAATATTAGATCATAAACTCTAAAATAAAGTCACATAAAGATTTATTATTAATATGTGTTTAAAAATAGTAAATACTATTCAATAGTTTTAATATACACATGTGGTATCATGAGAATAGAAAATCATAATACTATGAATATATCTATTCATAATGACGTCCACACCAAATCGTGTGGCCATAGTTAGAAAAAATCATAATCACTGATAAAAATGATAACAGAAAAATTCCTAATTTTGAACAAACATAATCCTGTGAGAATATATAGAATCAATTATACTCAATCATCAAATCTTTAACATAGAAATTTTTAAAAATTGTTACGCAAAATATTAGGAGAATAACTAGATGAAATCATACTCCGGCATCAAAATGTGAATACAGCCATTCACTATCATGTCCAAACTTATCGCCATCTTCTAATGAGATATCTATATCACAAAACCTAAAATATTAGAGGGATATTATAGACCCACCCATTAAATAAAAATAATCCATTCATATCTATTCTATAATATCAGTAAAACATTTATCATTTCATCCTAGATTATCCCATAGAAATTAAAATTGGTTTCATGAAGATGTCTTCATCACAATCAACAACCATATAGCAAAAATATACTCATCATATAACATATTATTTTTAGTAATGATTTTAGGATTGGTTAAATTCCTTAACTTAAATCTTAGTTTTTATCAAAAAATCACAGATCCTCATATCGACATAGTTTAAACATTGGAATATAACTCATGTTTTGATGTTACTTCTTCTGCAATATTATATAAAACATGATAAATACATTTTAACAAAAAGAAAATACATATAGTGGTACCTATCCTTTAATATCAGTCAAAAAATGATCATGTATTTAAAATGATTATTTTTTTGAACTATAAATTACATCACAAGAATATTCATTTTTTATATCCTTGGAAATAAAAAAATCTGGAATATTTTCTTCATTTTATTTTTATTTTTATTATACATGGATTAAGATAACATTAATTCATTCCTTTAAAACATTAATAGAAGACCAGTCTAGCTATTTTTATATTTATTCCTGATCAATAAACTCTCACATCACCCCAAATAAATTGCATCTTTATCATATTTGAGACCAGGAATCTTGATTTTTCATCTACCAAAAATTTCAAATTTTCATTATTTTTGAGCCTTTATGCTTAGAAAAATAATTATACAAGGTATATAAAACAATTAATTTCATCAAATTTTACCTTCAATGAATTATTCTGTGTTAAAGTAGGATTACATTTAATTCATACACTCTGTATTATGATGGATGAATCTGGTAATGTTATACGATCAAAAATAATGATCGATATTACCATAATATGGAAATAAAAGAACAATTATCACATTATTTTTTTGGATCACCAAAATACTTAAATTTAATAAAAAATATTACGAGTAGTAGTAAAATCCTTATTCTCACTACTTATCAATTTTTTATTAACAATAAAATCCATATTTTTTTAGGTTTCTTTCAATGGATATCCACTTGATCAAGGGATTCTAAAAACTCAATTAAATAATCTAGAAACTACTTAAAATGAATATTGTAATTATTAAAAGAATTTTAAAACTTTTAAACACACTTATGATGTGTTTCATCATAATGAAAACTCATATCATAGTATCTCAGTGAACTCGTATTTTGGATTTGGTGCAACCTTCTTCAATTAATATAGCATATCTATATTCAAATCAGGTTTACTTACACATGCATACAACAAGTTAAAACTATCTATTATAGGTGAAATTTCTAGTTCCATATTAAATAAACAATACAAGTGAATGTTCTCTATCTCATCTATCCAATTTCAAAAGTTGTTGTCACTGATGTGTGTGGCCTAATAAATTTTTTCTGGAATACTATTACATGGGAATTTGGTCTCTTCCACTTCAATTTATTAATCATGGAATAATATTATTTTCGATGGGTGGATTATCACATCCATCACCTTATATCTTCACATTACCTTCACTTATATCATCAATTCGATCTTTAACAAAAAAAATACTATATACAAAACCATTGGAAACAACAATATCCCATTTTGTGTTTTTTGTCAAAATACATATCATTTCTAACACAATGACATTCTATCAACCTTTTTTACAGTAAATTGTAAGGATAATATTATCACCCAATTTATTAACACCATTTAGTTCATGTTAAAATTACATACTCCCCTACGATTTCCATCTAAGAGGATTTCAATACCAGCATCTCATTTCAATAACTCATATTCATTCATTTTCTTTCAGTTAATAAATTTTAAAACTATTTTTAATCAATAATTCATTGATATATTGATATAATGGATTCAAAAACAATAAATACATACCAATTTCAAGTGATTGTGAGTACATTAGAAAAACAAAGTGTCATTTATATATTAAATTAGTATAATATATCATTTTTTAAATTGTTATCAACAGATAAATGTATGTAAAAATCAGAAAAAATAATTATTTTAAAAAAATTATAGTTTTATACAATAATTTAGTCCATTATTTTAAACACACATGATTCCAAATACAATATTTCACACTTTGGGTGTTGTACCTTCATTTTTTCATGAAATTATAGAATCTTTTAAACACTTGAAGTGATATATATGAACATTCCAACTCTTTGTCCTTCCCTATTCATTTATATAAACTCTCCCCATTGATAAAATTAATATATACATGTTATACTAGTTATGCAGTAATGAAATCAAACCACATCCTTTATATTTTAAGTGGTTTTTTTGATTTCAAGATTAAATAGAATATTTATATTTCTGGTAGCTTCATAATTTTTGAAAAAACCCCTCAAGGGATAATATTCAAACGTCATCACAATAAATTCCCATGATTTTATCATAAATATAAATGAATTGGGAATATAGTGGTTCTTTATCAGCTCCTTAATTTGAGAAACAGGGCAACTATAAATTACTCAGCCTATAAACTCTTTTGTTTATCAGTATTAAATGTATAAATCTAATTATGAAGGTATCCCTTATGATTTTCCAGATCCATTCCATCTTTGGAAGAATTGAAATGTTTCCATGTTTACATTCCTTATTATCCCAAATGTGTTTCTTATAATTATAATATATATCAAAATATTTTTTTGCACTTTTTTCTATCATTCTAGAAAAATACCTCTAATCAATTTATATTATTATAAATTTAGTAGGAATAGGCTCAAAAAATTCGTTAGGTGTGGTTTTATTCTTTTTAGTAATGGTTTTTCAATTTTTTCTCATAAACAATTTTCCTTTAGGATTCATTATCATTTCTTGTTATGTAATCCAAGTCATAAATTTAGAAACACTGATAATATTTCTTGCCCCTTCCGCACACCTCATTTTTATCGTTTTCCTTGCCCTTCTTTGGTATCTTCTCATTATCATCAATGGGAGTGTTAATAACTAGGAAAATCCAAAAATATATTTCTTAAAGTAAATACACTTTTATTGAATTTTTTCCCCACTCATTAAGTCATCAATATATTTCTTGCAATTTTAATACCTAATACCCTACTATACAAGGTAAACACCATTCCAGAACTATCACACAATGTGCACTCTAAAGAACATTTATTCATTAGTATATTTAAATGTTTAATTTATAATTCCCATAATTTTATTTTATAAAAATGAAAGTTATTTTTTAATATTTGTAAATATATTATCTTAAGATGAAATTTTGAGATTTTTCAGAAAATATTGATTTTTAGGTGAATAGTGAAAATAAAATTTTGGATAAAACTTAAAATTTTATATAATATCGTGGATGTAATCATAAAATAAAACTCAAAATACCCTAATCTTGAAAAATCTATTTTTCATATTTAAAATTATACGTTTTAAAATGTTATGATTAATTTATAAACCAATATTTTATATTTTAAGACTGAGGTCACAATTCTCACTAAAAATATTTTAGTATATTTTACCTTTAATGTTTTAAAATTGATATATGTCACTTCTATAAATTAAAATTTATTAAATTTATTTCAATTGTTATTCATTAAAACCAAAATATTTAAAAGGTACCATTTTATTTTTATTCCAAAAAGTTAAATTAATAAGGTAAACCTAGTTACCATGGTTAAATGTGATATCGTAATTGTGGAAAAACTATTGGTAAATAATTGAAAGCATGATTAAAACATGTGTTAAAATGAATAGTAGTGTATTTATTGACCTCATGTATTACCCAATTTATTATTTATTAATTTTAGTGCATATTTCATTAATAGTGGCATTCTGTTATTCCAACTAATGGGTATTTACAAAAATGTAATCCTCAATCACTTATAAATCGGACTTCTCAAAGCCCCTTAAACACCAATCCTAAAATTAGGTTTTCCCCTATAAGAGAAAAATTTTTCCTCCCCCATTTAATCCAATATTTATTCCATTTTCTTAAGGTCACGATATTTTAACATAATCCATCCATTACGAATGGATCCCATATGGAAATCTCAAATTGTTCAATATGAGTAATCATGTTTTACTTGAATTATTTAATATATATCATACCATTATAATTATAATTTTCTCAAAACGATGAGTTAATGTAATTATTGTTTATATATTGGAAGTATTTATGTTAATGTATTAATGATTAACCACCTTTCTCATTTTCCATAATAAAAAGGAATACATGATTTGTGTGTGTGCAGACTATGTCCTCTAAGAAGAAACATGTTTTGTTTTCCTTCACCTCCTAACATGGATGGTAAAAAAGGGAAACCTAAAAGTTAATTCTGATATATATTACATGTTAATGTTTGTTAATAATAAATCATGCAACTATTTTCTTCTATTATATATAAAATCAAATCATCATTCATGCATACATGTATACAACTTCCTTTATCAAATGTATTCCATTTTTCACATTACTGAATTTCGTGGATGGAATAGAGATTGATTTAAAAGTATAAATATTATTTTTATTTAACTATTAGGTTTATGTTAATATAAATTGATTAACTAATTAATGATTTAAATAATAAATAATAATTATAAAATTAACCGTCTTAAACAACTATTCTAAAAGGAAAATCAATTTATTCGTATTATATAATATGTTATATCAATTAATTCCTCATTTAATTATATAAAAATTTAATTTATCAAAAATAATAATAAAATAAGATAATTTTTATTATCAGATAATGATATTATAACTAAACCACCTCATTATCATTCATTAAATCAGGGTATGTTAATGTTTGGGTCAGTTTCACCTCAAAAGTCTACAATACTATGAGTTTATATCATATATGTAAATGACAAAATAATTAATTTTATAATATGGTATTATTGTTTAAATGTTGATTATTTTTTGGTACTAAATATTTTAAACCAATATTTAATTCATTAGTTGAGAAAACCCCCTTTGATCATTAAGAATCACTGAAACATGTTTATTATCGATTTCATATTATAGGATAAAGACTGAAATAGTCATGAATGGATTTTTAAACATAATAATTTATTATAAATCATCCCTAATGGTAACCTTACTTACCTAAAATGATAAAAAAATTATGAATAATGAATACAAACATCGATATTAAAAAATTAGTATTACCAATTAAATTATAAACACATCATGTGGGATAATAAGTAAAAAATTAAAAGAATTTATGTAGAAAATTAATATATAAAAATTTTATAAATTAAAAAGTGTATGATTAAGGTTTTAATTGTGTTATTAAGATAGATAAGTTTTTGATATAGGAGTTTAATAAAAATTTGTGGAAGCTAGGAAAAGATGTAATGGTTTCTTTTCTAACATTTTCACATCATGATACATATTTCATATTATACACCATGTTTTATTTGGAATGGTACATTTACTAACCAGTTAATAAATTTTACCATAACACTCTAATTATTCATGATATTTAATTTTTTCATTTGAAATAAAATCCTTTTGACTCAAATGTTTCTGAGAATGTAAGGGTTTCAACCTCAAATTCCTCTCCTTGAGATATGTTTTGTATTATTCATCGACATTCCTTTTTGAGATGTATATAAAAATTATTTGATTTGTTATATCATGAAATATATTTTTCATGGTATTTAAAATTTAATTTTAATCCCATAACTTAAGGGGTTTTTACAAAATTTCAACCCAAAAAATAGTATGTTTTTCCATATCAATTTTCATTTGTTTGGAAGCTTTCTATATTAATAAATTATTTCCTTGTGTGTGGTGTATAAATTTACATGGTTGTGTTTTTAACACATTTATAATAAATTTAATGGGATATATAAGTATATATTTTTATCCTTCCCTACAATTATTTTTATTCAATATTTACAAAAACCATTGTAAAACATAATGTTTTCAATGTTATAAAACCATCATAGGTTTCGTAAAAGTTAATGTGTGTGTAGTTTCATAGAAAATACATCTCTAAATAGATAATATCATGTGTATATGGTTGTGTAATAGATGAACCTAGGGGTAATCACCCTAAACTATATGGTTTGTAATTGCATCTTTCATCACACTGATTCACGACTAGTGGGCCTATGACTGTAATCTTGTAATGACACTCTTGAGGGATGTGATTTAGAACATTCACTTGATACATATGACCCATGATGAATAATATTTCCTACCATTTACATGGTATCTTACCAATGAAATTTTTTTAACCAAATTATTATCTTCTCTGGATAACCGAACACATTGAACGTACCCACACCGCTATATTTCATTGACAATGGTACTTGTTGTTACATTAATGATACCCCATAACATGTTAGTTTATTATGTGATGTTATTATAGGTTTCCTCATTATTAAATTGAATGGGAGAGCATAATTTTTTAATTATTTTTCATTATAAAAATATCCAGGTTTTAATTCAGTTAGTTATTTTTATGGTAATCATATGAAATTCTTAGTTGAATTTTATAGTAAATGTATTGGACTTAATCTGGGGACGGGAAGGGACCAAAATGATATATCCCATCGATGCATCAAAATCAAATAGGATACAAAAAATGTTGGGGTTTATTATATTCCTATCATCATATCATTATGTAATATAGGAATAATTCATCGACATTATGTTTTTATGTTTGACATTATGAATTCCATGATAATGTGATCATGTATTATAATTCTCCAGGTTTACATTTATTAACATATTATTCCCATAGTTTTTATTGATTATGGATTCATGTGTTTATTTATTCCTATCATATTACTTGATACATTTTTGTTCCATCATTGATTTCATATTATGTTACTCCTTATGAAGCATTCGAGCACACCCTTATTTGTTTTCTTTTTCCCAGGAAACCTATAGGATAACCATGTGTAATTTTCTAGGATATTTTGGAAGGTATAATAATGTTCTCATAATTTTTTTCTCATTCTATATTATGTTTTAAAATTTAATGTATGTATGTATATTGTCTTCATATAATACTATGTTATTATATCTTTTACAGAATAATTTATTCTAAAAAAATAAAGTAATAAAATTTTCATCTTTAGGAATCTGAAATGTGGGATTTTATTGTTGGTATGACTGTAATATTATAAGAATAATTGTGGGATAGATTTATATGATCCTAATTAGATATAAAAAATATTTTATAATATAATTAATCATTTAAAGATATTTTTTTTGTATAAATAATAATAAGAATTGTATTTTTCACTTTAATATCATGCATGATTTATGGGAACATTGTATAATACAATAATAATTTGAGGATGGTCTAGTTAACATAAAAAATGAAGATTTATAATGTATTATATATCATGATGTATATATATTACCTAGTGTAAAACATTATTTTCATAGCTATGGTTGATTTTTACTTCATACATGGTATAGATGGGATTTAAAAGAATAATAAATAAAACTCCAATAGAAGGAGATTGTGAAAATTTTAAGGTGAAGTGGAATCTCTTGTATTTTTAAAAGAGAAATCATCATCTAAATCATGTATATATACTCCCCCATTAGTCCTTGATAATGAAAATTTATCGGATAATAAGATAAAGTTTAATATATGGATAAAGATTATTACCTAAGAATAGAATATCTACCCATGGTATAAAAATGTATTGATTTTTCCCCAAAGTAATTATCATGCCATACACATGAGTGTGAAGTTGAGTTCTACATTGAACTCATTCCTAATGACAAACCTATATTTTATATTCACCATAAAATTGATGATGTAATATTGGTACAATTGATGAAATTTATGTAGTATTTTAGTGATAAGGGATTTATATACCCTAGTTTTTACAATGAGGGTGCTGTTTTATTTTATAAAAAAAAGGGTTGGCCTATGATATTTTTCATCGATTATATTGAGATAAATACCTTTAAAATAAATAATAAGTATCATATACCATGAATTTGTGACTTATATTATATTCCTCAAGAATCCTACTACTTTTAAAAGATCGATTTTCACTCTGGATATCATCAACTATAGATGAAAAAAGTGTAATATTATGAAGATGAAATTTAAAAAAATCTATGGACATCATGATTTTATGAAATTACACATTGGATTAACTAATTAAATGTTTATCCTTATGGGTTTGATTAATAAGAAAATTAAAGGATTGTCTTGATAACATTATTGTAATATTAATGGATGATATGTTAATATAATTTAGGAGCTATTAAAAGAAAGATATTCATCTATAAATAATTCGAGATTCCCTCAAAAAAATTATATAGGAAATATGGTAAGTGTGAATTTTGTATCAATGAAGTTTCATTTATTTTCCATCTTGTCTCTAAGAATGTAATATCTGTTGACCCATCATTGAAAATGTTATTCAATGAATAACCCACAATATTGAACCTATCTAAGATACGATGTTTCCTAGGATTATTAGGTTACTGTTCATGGTTTTAACAATATTTCACTCAGTTGGACAATCTGTTAACCAAGCTTACACATAAAATGGTTAAATTCACATGGTCAAGGGAATGAAAGTAATGTTTTTTGCGTGAAAAGGTGGAGATTTATCAACGAACCATTGTTGAATTTACAATTAGGTACGGAAATATTTATAATATATATTGATGCATCAATGGATGGGAATAGATCTGTACTTATAAAAAATCATATGGTAGTTTCCTATGAATCAAGGAAATTAAAAATCCATGAGATCAAATATCCAACTCATGAAATTGAGATAGAAGTTGTAGTATTTTATTTAAAAATATGGATACATTACAAATATGATGAAATATGGGATATAAATACATACAACAAGAGTTTGATTTACATATTCTCTCAGAAGGATCTCAACATGAGGCAAAACATATGGTTGGAACAACTCAAGGACTATGATATATCCATAGACTACAAATGGGAAGGAAAAAAATATGGATAATGCATTGGGTATTAGGTTCCATGGAATACTGACCATGATGACGATTATCAAGGATCATATATAAAAATATTTATTAAATATAGATATGGTAATTTTTAGGGGAGGGGATCCATTATCCTTTTTACTATAAATTTATAAACTATCCTTACAAGAAAATATAGTGATGTCTCGGTAGGATGATGATGACTTAAAAAATAATATTAAAATGGTAAAAGTTGGGAAATAAATAGACATTATCTGTAGATATGGTGTGTTTATGTTTTCAATGAATATATATTTTCATTCTATAAAATATTTGAAGAGGGAACTTCTAGATGAATCACATGGGCCAAATTTCCTTGGATGCCCTGATAGCCTAATGATATACATGGATTTAAGATAAAAATTTCTGGGGGAAGGTATGAAGTGGGACATTTTATACTATGTGTCCAAATTATTAGCATGAAAGCATGTAAATTTTAAACGAAACCATCCTACTGGATTTATGAAATATTTTACTATACATATATGTATGTCATAGAATATTAAAATAGAAATTTTCATTTGACTTATAATGATTCCATGGAGGAAAAATTATATACGGGTCATTGTTGATCACCATAATAATTATTTTCATTTCATAATAGTTAGGGAAGTCCTACCCCATATGTACCTTGACTAGATTTATATTAATTAAATTGTGAGGATTCACGAGGACATCTAAAAATTGTATCTAATCATGACGCTTGAATTATAATGAAATTCATGAAGATTCCTCAAAGGGATATCAATACATATATATATTTAATCCCAAACTATCATTATAAAACTAATGGAAAGTCAAAAAGGATTATCCAAACATTGGGATAACTTCTTAGGTCATATTACCTTGACATCCAAGGTATGTGGGATCAACATATAACTTTATTGAAATTTAATAAAATACTAAATTATATTATTGAATCTAGATGACACCAAATGATCCATTTAATGGGAATAGGTTTTATACTTGATAACATTAGAAAGATGTTAGAGGAACAAAGTTAGTTGTCTTGGAGGATGTGTAGGAAGTTACTATTAATATAATGACTACTTAGGATCATATTAAGGTATCCCAAAGAAGATAACATATATATGATAATTATCTGAGAAAATATTTAGACATCTAAGTGGGTGATCATATATTCTTGATGGTTTTTCCATGGAAGGGAGTTGTATGATTTAGTAAAAATGGGAAGTTAATCCCTATGTATATTAGGCCTTATGAAATATTAGAAAACATTAATGGTGTAGATTACCGATTGGTTATTCCCCATATCCATTATAAGGTGCTTGAAATCATTCATGTTTATTTAATGAGAAAATACACTTCATTTCCAACATATGATCTCATATATGATGGAATTGAGTTGAAGCCTTAATTTTATTATAATTTTGAGTCTGTCTAAATTTTTAATACTAGATATAAAGTGTTGTGGAATCAGACACCTAAATTGGTGGAATTCCATTGGAATAATAAAAAACCATATGATATAACCTGGAGCCTATATAAACTACAAGCAAGACATATCCATTTTTTAAAATAACTATATATACCCCAATTTAAAGGTATAATTTATTTGATGGGAGAATGTAATATCTGATACCCTACTATATAATGAAAACGCTATATCCGGAATTGTCACCCAATTCACACTCTAAAGAATTTTTTTGAATAGTATATTTAAAAGTATTATTTTTAGATTTTATAATTTTAATTGTAAAAAATAAATTTCATTTTTGATTTCATCATAATAATATTATCTTATTAAGAATTTTTTTATTTTTTAAGAAAATATTGATTTTTGATGATTATCATAAACACATTTTTATAAAAAAAACAACTTCTCATTTCATATTTAAGATATAAGAATATAAAAAAACCAAAAATACCATTATATTGAACAAATATATGTATTTTATGTAACATAAAATTTTTAAAAATAGTTTTTTAAATTTATAAACATATATTTTATATTTAAAAAGTGAAGTCACATTTTTTTTTCTTAAATGGTTTAAATGCATTATCATTTATTATTTAAAAATTATATTATATCACATTTCGAAATTTACCATTATTAAATGGATTTAATATTTGGGATCAATAGTTCAAATTATAAAAGTAGGACCATATTATGTTTAGAAATATAGGATAAATAACTAAAGTAAAAACTTGTTACTGCATTAAACGTTTAAAAGGTAAAAGTTAAAAATATAATGGTAAATAGTTGAAATCATTTTTTAAATATGTGTGAAATTTATGGTTAGAGAAATTACAAAATTCATCACTCTACCACTCTAAATATTAGATCCAATTTTCTATAGAGTGACTTCCCATCATTAATAAGTAATTGGTATTTACAAAAATACTATCCCTTTTCAATTATAAAAGGGGATTCTCAACAGCCCTTCAATACCATTCTGAAAATTATATTTATTCCTAAACAATTATCCATTTACATTATAATTTAATATTATATCAAATACAATAGATTATTTTTATAATATTTTATCATAATCCCTCCATTTCAATGGGATCCTTCAAGGTAATCTCAATGTGGTAAATGTGAGTAATCCTTTTTTACATTACTTATTTAAATACTGTATTAATTTTATCATTAAAATTTTAACATAAATATATGATAAAATAAATATTTATATATAATTAGTTTTGTTTAGTTAAATTAATAATCAATTAATAAATTTCCCATTTTAATTAATAATAATGAAAAAGTGATTCATGCATATGTGCAAACAACCGCCACAATAAAGAAACATGTATTGTTTTCCTTGATTTTACAAAATAAATGGTTCAAATTAAAAAACTAGTAATTGTTTATTATAAATATAAAATATTGTGTTTTATAATATTATAGACTATGTTACTCTTTTGTATGCTTAAAGGAAAAATGAAATGATCACCCATGTGCATTTAGAGACAACTGCCACTTCAGAATGGTGTATTCAATTTTTTCATTTCCAACATTCATGTATAGAATTAAGAATGGGTTTAACGAATAAATATTATTATTATGTAACTATTATTTTTTTATTAAGACAAATTATATAACCTATTATTTATTTATATAATGAAAATAATTATCAAATAAAAAATCTAAAATAATCATTCTAAAAATGGAAAAAATTGTATTTATATTTTGTAATAATTTCATATTAATTATTTCTTCATACATCATTTAAATTCTTAATTTTTTTGAGAAATCCTTTAAATTATTATATATCATAAAAATAAACACTAAATAACATCACCATTCATTTAATATATAATTATATTACTACTAAAACACCTAATAATTATTCATTAAAATTGGGTATATTCATATTTTGGTTGATTTAACCACCCACACAAACAATACTATGAATTTATGTCATGAATGAATGTGAGAAAAAAATTCTAAATAAAATATAATATAAATGATTAAATAGTGTTTATTTCCTTTTTATGGATATTTTTATAAAATATTTAATTTATTAATTAATAAAAAACTTTTCAATCATCATGAATCACTAAGACATGCATGTAATTGTTTTCATCTTCAATTATAAAGACGAAAACACTCATGAAAAGGAATTTAAGACATAATAAAATATTTATAAATCAGATATAATATTCCATTTAATTATATGGTAATTATGAACATAATAAGAATAATGAACATGAACACCTCTATTACTAAACAAGAAAAAATGATGAAACCTTAAACATTTGATGTGGGAAACTAAAATAAAATAACTAGAATTCATATAGAGAATGGATATATATGAGCATTATAAATTAAAATGTGTATGATTAAGGTTATGAATTATTTTATTAACATATATATGCTTTTGATATTGAAGGTTGCAGTATGTTCATTGATGTGAGGATAATATGTAAGGAATTTTTTTCTCAAATTTTCACCCATTGAGACACATTTCCTTTTATACACCATGTATAATTCGGAATGAAATATTTAAGGACCCAGAATTATATCAATGAAATTCAGCTTCTTATAGATATTTTAATATATTATAAACCACATAAAAATAATTATATGAAATAATACAAAAATTATAAATGAAAAATAAATGAAATAAAAGGGATTTATAGAAGTTAAAACCAATGGATTTCTAACTTGAACTTTTGAATAGTAATGCGAAAATTAATAATTTTAGTATGAAAAATAGAATAGTAACATTAACTATGAAAGTATAAATAAAATTTGGGTATGTTATAAATTAAAATATGATATATTTATATCTTAATATAAGTAACTAAATGTTTTGAAAATAATAAATTAAGTGATTGTATTTTTATAAGTCATAAATATTTTATTACAATTTTATTATTTATGTAATGATATAAAATAAAAATTAATATCATAAAATTGATTTATAAATTAATATTTTTATTATAAAACAATTTTCTGAGACTTTAATTAATTTTTGAAAGTGTTATAAAAATAGTTATAATAATAAAATCAATATTTTTTTGAGTAAAAAAAGATTTTATTTTAAAATTAAATTTATCATATTTAAAAAATTATTTCTACAAAATAGAGTAACTGTTTTAATTCTACATGTAGAAAACAATTTAGTGTGATTTTTGGGCATTTTTCTAAAATACTTGAATTGTCAGTCAATAGTCAAATACCGTAATTTTTTGATATTTAATAAATACATGTATTTTTGAATAATAGATGATGTATGACTTATGTAATCTTGTAATCTAGAAATTTATTTCATTATTTTAATATATTTCATGATAATTCTCAATTTATTCATAGTATTGAGCCAAAATTGTAAACAAATTAATAATATCTTCAAAAAACAACCCTCTCCACCACTAAAAATACCAATCATCACTACCTATTCTTCTTAAAATTCTTAAGCCTCTAAGATTTTTTAATTTCTAAAAACTATTCTTTCATAGCCTCTCCTATGTCCATGAACCCTTGATAACAATAAAATACAAAACCCCTTTCTCTATGGAGGTTCTTATGGAGGAGAAAGTCAGGAGGTAAAATCCTATTTATTTTCTTTTATTTTGTTTACAATTTCATTTATTTAATTATAATCTCCTCACCTACACCTATCAAAGTGTCATTATAACTAAAATATCATTTATATGATGTAATTTTATTATTTTAGTGGGACAATTCATCTTCAAATCTCTTCCCTCTCCCATTTATTCTAAAAATAAAAATATCATCCATGGTGTGTCGATTTACTGCCACTGTGGACGATCCTTTTTCATTTTCCACTAACACATTAATGTCTAGTCATAAAACCACAATTATAGTTAAATAGATTATATTTTAATTATTATAATTTATTCATTGTTTTGGAGTTAGTATATATTCATTATGTTAATTAATGATGAAAAATTACTTTGTGATGATGGAAGAACCGCAAAAATAATCTAAACGATTAACACTATTCTCTTATCATATGATTCTTCCGCACCCCATAATAAAAAGAAGACTTATATGACCATTTTATCTACAAGATTATTATTAATAACATATAATTTTAGTTCTATATATTTATTCTCATTTTATATGAACCTTCGTACTCTTATTAAAACCAATCATGAAATCCTAGGAAAAGAACACTCTCAAACAATGAAATTAAAAATTATCACTAATAAAAAGATCAAAAATGAACTTAATAAAATTATAATAAATCAAAAATATGTATTAAATGTTCTAAATTAGTAAATTAATGTATTTATTTACATTATATAAGACAGTATGTATAACTGCAGAACACTTTTGGGCATAAGTTAATGGTTTCTTCCAAAACCTCCTTTTTCCTTTCGGATTACAATTTCTATTTCATTTAACTAATTTAACTATTCATTAAATTTATATAATTTATATAAGTTTTTTATATATTTTCCAAAATCATATATCTATATCAATTAATATTTCTTTCATGTGTAAATACATATTTTACACGGTTCCCTTATCAATTCTTCCCGATAACCAATCTTGATTAAATAGATCCTACCAATTTATTACCCATTTTATAGTACCATACAAAATATATTTTAATACAAAAATATTTTTATAAAACACTAATTATTTCATGAATATATAATTTTGTTCATCTCTATTTTTTTAGAAAAAATTATGTCAAATATAAATCATTTTTCCAAAAGAAATATTCTTTGTAATGTAAAATTGGTGTATTCCCCACAAAAATTCCTTAATGATTTTATTAGAGTATTTTTATAAATTTAAACACCTAAGATGACTATTATGAATTACTGGGATTGATATCATATGATGATCATATACCATATTTTAAGAAATTGTTTATGATCATTTTGACTGTGGATGTGATACATTGATACCATACACTATATTGCTCAAAATGGTCAATGATTATGTTTATTGATTGGGGAATGTTAGTTCAATTTCATAGGTATTTGTTTTTTATGATTAAAAGAATTCATATGAGTATTGAAATGGACATAGTAAGTGATTGGTGGGTCCCTCTATTGCACATTGATTCATCATTAGGTCTCATAAGTCAAAACAAAAATGGATTTTTGACAAGGGTTTGGCCTTTTATATCTAGATGTCTTCGTTGAGGCCTCGATGGTATGTATATGAAATCCATTATTATGAATTCCCTCATTATGATATTTTTAACTTATAATCCATGTGATTATTTTAATAGTATAATATTCACAGTTAAGGTTCATTATCATGTAATTATATATATAGAAAACATTAATCATCTTTTATTCTTTCCATATTATAATCATGATTATGTTCTAACGGAATATATTTTTATCCATTCACCAAGCCTTATTATTTACATTAGATTCCACTATATTACTAACCCTTATTGATCATTCAAGACCACACATTTCATATGTTTTATTTTCCCCTGGATGAAAAGATGTATATTATTGATGAAATTCATGGATAATCTAAGAGTTACGGATGTTTACAATAGAGTTGATATGCTTTTTCCCATTAAAGATTAAATGTAAACTTTTTTTGTACCTGGTATTCCAAAAAAAACTATTCGATCCATTGGGATGTGACTACCTTTTTTATTATACAAATGTAATGAAGTAAGGCATTGGCTCTGGGAAACTGGGTTTAGGTTCTTTATAGTTTGTATCAGAAGAAGTTTAGTTGAATGCTTAGAATCATAATTTAGAAAAAATTTATTATGGAATAAAACCCAAAGATGTACTTTTAGGGTAAACATATTACAAAATACTATAATTTTGGTATGGTAGATATTATGAGGGTTTCCCTATAAATATATACATGTCATGGTACAACAAGTACACATAGTTTTTGAATTGATGTTCTTATAGATAACAACTCTGACAAGGTGTCCGGAGGTTGACTCAGGGTATCATGGTACATGAAAATAGGACATACTATTTACCTTGTTTTAAAATCCTGGGGGATATTCTTTGGATAATTTAAATTTTATTGTAAAACAAATATGAAGGATTTAAAAGTAAAATGTCCCCATATAAACCTTGTTTATGATTATGAGATTATCTAATTATTGGTTTCCAATTTATGTTAAGTTATTTTCTTGTTATAAAATTATTCATTAGCATTTATAACCTAATATAGTTTATTCCATAATTTATAAATGTCGCCTATTTTAAGGAATGAAATTTGTATCAACGTGTGTATACAATGTAGGAGTTTCTCTCATATGAAAGATAATGATGTTGGTACTCGTGCTGCAAAGGATGAACATAATCTTCTAACTACACTGGGACAAATGAATTATGTTATGGACAATAAACCCACCCATATGAAACATAACAATAAACCAGTTGAATATAAATGTTAAACTACTTTATGCGACAAGAACCTCAATCATTCAATGGGACTATAGTCCCATATATAGTTGGGTAGTCTAAAAGTTCCTTAGTGAAGATATTTCATGAATTGGGAAGTAATGAAATGAGGAAGGTTATCATAGTAGTTTAATGAATCTCAATAGATGCTGGTCAATGGTGTTCATTAATTGAAAATAGAAATGAGGATGAAAAAATAGATAATATGGAATGGAATTATTTTAAGGAAATGTTTCTCGAAATATACTTCCCATGTGAACAATGACTGGATATGGAGAGGAAATTCATGAGTCTAAAACAAAAAAAAGGATTAAGTCATAGAATTATTGGAAACCAACATTAAATATTCAGAAATCTATGCCATAGAAAATATTTGTAATCCTTGTAGCATGATTGATTGATTCATTGATGGTTTGGAACCATTCCTCTTAAAGGAACTATTATCCTAAAATTTCTCATCACATGAATATATTATCTCATTTTCTATCTAAAAAATGAAATAATTCCCTAAATCTTATGTGTTTAAATGAATATAATAGAATAAGAGTATGGGAGTCGGACAAATGGACAAATGGAATAATAAAAATGGAATTTTTCAATGTCTGGTACTTGTGGATGGAAACATCTTAGTGGTTTCTTAAAATAAAAAATATTTTCTTAAAATTATGGATGAGAAGACCACTTAGCATAGGATTCAATTGGAAATAAAGGACATACCAATGTTCAGTGCAGAAATTATAGGTACATTGGACACTATGAAAATTATTGTCCTAAGAATCTAGGAAACATTCTCTAAAAAAGGGTAAGGGAGAAAGACTAATTGAATGTGATCACAAATGCAGAGGTTGAAGTTCCAAAGGATGTGTTATTAGGTACTTTAATCATTTCTTCAGACATATCTAATGATTTATTTGATTCTAGATCATCCCATTATTTTATATTTTCCTAGTCTCTTAAGAAAAAAAGAAGTTTCCCTTTTGATTTAATAAATGATTTCTCAGTAAAAACTTATAAGGGTAGTATCATTGCAAAAAACATGTGTTAGTTAGTACCTAGTATTATACATAAATTTTATTTAGTTGAAAAACGAATCTTAATACCTATGGTTTTTTGATACAATCCTTAGTTTGGCATGAAATTCAAAATATGATGCGAAAATATATTACAAGGAGAAGGAAGATACAATTTTTGAGGAAGATGTATAATCCCTTATGTTTAGAGAAGAAACTGCATCAAATGTTTCTCATCCATGTCCACCTTTAGTATTTATTATAATTGAAATTCATTTCGAGAAAAAAAAATTATCAATGGATATTCAAATTGAAGATGTAACTATTGTGAAAGAATAAATTGATGTATTTATATAGGATTTACCCAGACATCCACTAGATTGTGAAGCTGAGTTATCTATTGATTTAATTCCTAGTGTATGACTTATATCAAATACACCTTATAGAATGGACACTATGGAGTTAGTTGCAATGAAGAAACATCTAGAGGAAATTATTCATATTGGATTTTTTTACCCAAGTGTTTATCTATGGGGAGACCCTATTCTCTTCTTTAAGAAGAAATATGTATCCATGAGGATGGGAATTTAAAATAAATCAATCAATGTCATTACAATAATGAAAAATAATCCTCTAACTCACATTGATGATTTATTTTACCAAATTCACATTGCTCCATATTTTTTGAAAATTGAACTTTTATAAGGTTATCATCAATTGTCTGTGAAGAAGGAGTATCTTCAAAATACAAAATTTCAAACCAAGTACGGAAATTATGATTTTGCAGTAATTTCATTTGGACTTACTAATACACCCTTAGTTTTTTTGGATCTAATGAACATGGTTTTCAAGGAATAACTAAATTATTTTTTTGTGGTAATTTTTGATGATATATTGATATATTTAAAATGTTATGAGGACCATGAGAACTAATTGTGTGTTGTTTTAGAGAGCCTTAGAAAAAATTAATCATAAGGGATGTTTAAGAAGTGTTAGTTCTGGCATAAATTTTTTTCTTTTTATGGGAATATTGTCTATGAGGATGAAAAACCAGTCGATCTTGATAAGAAAAATATATTCCATGAATGGAATATACTAATTAATATAACTATGATATGTAGTTTGAGTTTATTAGTAAGTTATTAATAGAATTTTTTCCATAATTCTTCCAGATTATCTGACAGATTAATGAAGCTTACTCATAAAGTGGTTAAGTGAATATTGGAAAAAGAATGTGATGAATGTTTGGAAGAATTTAAGAGGATACTACTGAATTATACGATCTTAAATCTAACATATGGAATATTTGTATTGTTGATTTATAGTGATTCATAAAATAAAATAAATGGTTGTGTCCTTATGAATATTGATAGAGTTATTGCCTATGAATTGATGAAATTAAATACTCATGAATAGAACTATCAAACTCATGATATTGAGTTAGAAGCAGTAATATTTTCTCTAAAAATATGGAGGCACTATTTATATGGTAAAATTTGTGAGATATATAAAGATAAAAAGAGTTAAAAATATATATTATCATAAAAATAAATCAACATGAGGAAAATATGATGGATTGAACTACTCAAGGATTATAATTTTTCAATACAATATCACTGAGGGAATGAAAATAAGGAAGCAGATGAATTGAGTGGGAATGATCATGGGGTTTGGAACAAAATTGTGATTGAAAGGGATCATGTATTCATGGATCTAGTGAATATGTGTATGGGAATTATCAAGAATTGTGAAACAACACTAATTTTTTAACTGGTTTAAAAACTTTATTTATTAGAACGGACTAATAGTTGTTTGTATAATGATGACAATTTTAAAAAGAAAATTAAATATGTGAATTGTGGAAAGTTTTAATACTTTTAAATGAGTATATAATTCTAAAATTTGTGAAGAAGCTTTTTGATGCCTATATCATGAGAGGAATTTTTTATAACTGTGATAGTTCATTTCTGATGGATTCTCATAGCAAATGACATTCTCCGAGAGGTGTCCATCGTGGAAGAAGGTATAGCAAATATAATTATTTGTGATGATCCATCGTAGAAGGCATTACTTGTGATGGATATCCAGTTTATTGTAAAAAATTCCTGAAATATAATTTATAACCATTTTTCAAAGGATAAATAATTAATTAAAAGTATCCTTTAAAAAAGTAATTAAATTATTTATAAATAAATAAAATTATAAATATTTAAAAACATTAAAATAATTTAAAATAATTAAAACACACATTAATTTAATACATAATTTCAAATATGATATGTTTATCTTATGAAATTAAAAAAAAAGTCACGAAAACCTGTATAAATCATCAACTATAATCTGGGTAGGAGGATCACTTGATGTAAAAAGGGGGAAACTCCATACCCTTTCCACACACAAATCATTGCATATACTCCATCATCTTGTCATCTCTTGAACATTGTTTCCCATGTTCCTCCTCCATCTGCTTCTTCATATTCTATATCATCCCATCCTCAAATCTTAACCTCTCCTCATAGTTTTTAATTGATGATGGTGTCGATGAAGTCTCCCCATGTGCTCCCTTCCTGCTCACTGATTCCATCGCAGAAGTACCATAATAACTTGTATGTGTCAGTAAAGACCCAATACCAATCACTCGACCTTTCCCAGAACCCTTCGAAGTTTCCTATATCTAGGCCCCTCATCGAAACTAGAATCTATAGTGACAACTTGTTCAGCCTCATATTGACACTCCCATCAATGAGAATTCATAGCCTCATATACTTTCTTTAAATATAATGAAAATTTAGAATAATAATAAAATTAATATTTATGACATTGTTCAACAAAATCACTAACCAAAATGCGGTTATGTCGTTATCCTAAATATTTTCCTATATGAGGAAGAGAATAAAACTTCTTATAAACTTAAAACTCTATAATGAAGGTCGGTAGCAGACTGTATAACATAAAAAATGTAATTGTTATAATAAATATACCTTAATAAATAATATCACATACCATATTTTGTCGATATGTGCCAAATTTAAAACTCTTGACCTTATGGGTGAACTCTTACCTCACCGGGCCCTGACATCGAGCAAATGGACTCCTCTTAAAAGTATCTATTAGTCAGAAGGAGTATAACCCATCCCATACCTGACCTGATATATATTCAGAATGATGGGAGATACAAGACTAGTTAAAGACAGTAGCACAAGATTTAACCATAGCACTCTTTTTGATGTTGTGTAGAAACTGACAAAATCGCTCTCATATACAGGTATCCCATGCCTTTTGGATTTGACCTCTCTGACGATAAAAAATCAGTGAAAATTAAATCTAGAAGACAACTAATAGAAATATGTTAGTAATTAAAAAATATTAAAAATTTATATATAATTTTATAACCTCAAACAATAACCTCAAATATAGTGGTCGAACATCTAGTCATGCCTAAAGATTGGTAACACGTCCTATCACACCAATGGATTGAAAAAATAATTTCTCATAATTTCACAAGCCTAACCAATGAAAAAAATGCAAAGAATTTGGAAATTGAAAAAAATATATAATCATGAAATTATTATGAAAATTAATACAGAGACTTCATATAAAATAAATTTCTTATTAAATAATTAAACATACCTCTGTAAATGCGGATCAAAAAATAAATTGATGGTTATCTATCTAGAATAAGTTTTGGAATCATTAATCGAGTGACACTGCGACCCCTTTTAGTAGGTGCACTAGCCTGAGGAGGAGGAGCTAAATCAAACTCATTATCAGGAAGTCTATAATCAGTGAGATAACACAATAAATCGTCATGAGGATCATCTCTAGCCATCTTAAACAAATGTTCTCACCAATAATATATTGTTAAAACATATATAAAATATAAAAAACTAATGAATGTTAGAATAAAATAATGTTATATATAACATATTTTTAATACAAATATGATATTTAATAAACTATTAAATATCATAATATGATAATTACATGTATGTAAAGTCCTAAAATATTACATCAATCATCATCTTCATCATGATTTTCATCGATATCAATGTCTTCATCCTCATATTCATCATTGTCAACTTCTATATGATTTTCAATTATATCATCTATTATTACTTCATCAACATTATCAATATAATGATTCCTTAACTGATGGGTTTCATCGTAGATATTTATATCCCATTAGGTAAGAGATATATTTTGGGATATTTCTTGAAAATCTTCAATATGTTGCACTTCCCCAGAACCATTTTCATTTTCAATAAACTGATTGTCACGTGATTTATTTTTATCAAACTCTACCAGTATTTCAAATCTCTTGATACATCACATTAATTTTCATAGTTAACATGATGTTCTTGATTTTCAAATATAAATGGTTTATTATATGATAGAAGACTGTTATATTTAATTTCAGTGACTCCATGTCATGGATGAACTCCCAACCCCCAATCAATATCAAATCAATGACATTTAAACATTGTAACATAATTGTTTTCCAAATAACACAACTCTATTATTGCATATAGAATACCCTAAACATCAACTTTATATTCTTAAATATGGTATCCTTAAATGAACAACATTATTCATTGATTTATTTGAGTCACCATATATGTGTGTATGAAATCGAAATCAATTAACCCCATCCCCATTGTATGATTTTACCCATTTCGATGAATTTTTTTTGAAAACATATAATCTACTATCAATTTTAGTTTCATGTTTTGTTACTTGTAAAAAATGATAATTACTAATAACCTATATCATTTAAAATTTGATTTAATATTCCATCGAAAAAATCACTACTTACTATCTTTGAAAGAAATATGCAAAAATATTTTCTCGACGTTTTTCGAGGGAATCCGATGTAATTTGTAGAAATTTATTTTTCACATGGTTATCATATGCCCAAAATAAAATTTTATGTAAATAAATATATATTTTATAAATATTTATTGAAATAATAAAAATGTAAAATTAACTACACAAATCGTTTCATTTCTTCACAATTTAGCAGAACATAAGTATCAGCTCTGTTCCTTTCTTCATCGATAATCCATCGCTCCCAAAAACCATCAAATCTAGGCTGGGGCTGATTAAAAATGACAAATAATGGTCTGTGACATCACCAATATTTGTCACATTGCGACTCATCTGATTATTATTTGATGGATATTCTAAAAAAATAAAATTAAAAATTAAAAATTTCCTCCGGCATGTATGCTTTTACAATCGACCCTTCAACTGATTCTTTGTTACATACGTTATTCTTTAATTTTTTTATACATAATTCAAATAGATACATTCAATAGAATTTTACTATCTGTCCACATTTATCTTCATATAGAAAATGTAATATTAATTGTTCCATGGAATCAAAGAAGATTAGTGGGAATATTTTCTCCAATTTACAAAAAATAAAAAAATATTTTTCTCTCGAGTTAAATGTATTATAAACCAATTTTTGCACAAAAATATCTCAGGAAAAAATTATATTTTTGTCAGCACGTCCAATTTTGAATAATTCAACATCCTTATAAGACCAAAATGCATTAATATTTGAATTATGACATGAAAATCATAACTTTTTAACTCGATAATTATCCCATTTTTAATGCATCAAGACAAATCTTTAGTATAACCATTTGGTTACCTAAACTATCAATTCCATTTATTGAATAATAAATGGGTTTCTAAACTAATAGAGTATGATTTTTTTGGCTTCATTATTTTGTATGATCTTTTATCTTCAAATAATTCATATTTATGAGGTTTGCAAATCAACACAAGATCAAGACATGCCTTTATATTATCCTTGGTATTTCCAAGTGGGTCTAACATAGTATAAAACATGTTATTAAAAACATTCTTCTCAATATTCATTACATCTAACATGTGATAAACCAAAAAATCAAGCCTATATATAAGGTCCCAACAAATAATACTATTTCTCCAATTATGATCTCTACAAAAACAATTAATATTTTTCTCATTTATGGATGGTAAAAATGTAACATGAGGTAATACCAAGACAATAGATTTTACTTGATTACCTGAGAGAATTTCTTAAGCTGCATCTATTTCATTTAAACATTTTTTAAAATTACTTTTTTTTCTTCGAAAAGGTGCATTTATAGGAATAAATCTATATTGACAATCAAAATAACCCACCTTTATCTCATTATAATGTATAAATTCATTTTTCTCATCCATGTAGAATAGACATGAATTTAGACAACATGTTCTCCATCTAGAGAACATAACTTATGATGGAATGTCACTGATCGTCCATATTAATGAAACATTTGATATAAATTTCTTGATATTCAGTTTTATCAAATATTGTCACACCGTTGTTCTATAATTAAATTTACTCATCAATTAGATGTTTCAAATAAACATGAATATTCTTATTTGGAAGTCCTGGAATTAACATCATGAAATATAAATATGGTTCCTTCATCAACATCCAAGGGGGAAATTTGTAAAGAGTAATGAAAAGAGGCCGACTAGAATATTGACTATCGTAATCACTAAAAGAACAAAAACCATATGTAGAAAGGCCAAACCAAATGTTATGAGGTTATGTAATGAAATAATGATGTGTCTAATCAAAATTATTCCATGAGTCACCATCACATTACGAATTTATCTTTTTGTGACAGAAATATTTTATTTTTTCCATGTCATAAATCCAGTTATGTTGTGAGACATAAATAAATGCTATAAATGAGGTGTAATTGGAAGATATCTCAACTGTTTCATGGGAACTCAAGATATTCCATCTTGTACCTATTTATACCACAATTCGCTTCATGTGGGAGAACTCACCAAATATTCATATTCACCATAATATATGATGTTGACATTTGACCATGCTTGGATATTCTAATTACATAGACTTAAATTATGAAAAATCCATTAAATTTCATAGAAACATGTAGGTAATGTATTTTTATTACGAAACAAGGACTAAAAAAGATAAAATAAGATGAAATAAAATATATAAAATTCCAAAATATAATTTAATATCCATAAATTTTAAAATATCATCATGTTTTCTCATATGGATTCCCAGGTATAAGGCCTCCTCAGCAGATTGCAACAAATTGTAAACTAGGAAGCTTCATATTCAGGATTTTGAATAACATTATGAGATGTTTTTTTGGAATATATGGACAAGCTAACTCATGTTTTAAATTTTGAAATGATGGATCTAGAACCAATTAATATGAATATTTTTTAGAACTATTTTGAGTATGTTGATACCAGAAAATATAATCTTTCTGAAAAACATAATGCAATAGATGAAGTCCAACATTGTAAAATGTTTCAATTATCCTAAGACCACATTTATGAAATGGACATTTAATTTTTCCTTCAAAAAACATAATTCTAATTTGACGATGAAAATGATATAAAGGCAACAATACCTTCAATTTAGACATGATTTAAACCATATCCGTTTGTATTTTTGCAATTATTTATCCAATCATGATCATGTAATAGATATTATTTTCTACTACCTAATTCCATAGTTATCTAAAAAACAAAAAGAATAAGAATAATTATTTATGATCATTTTGACTAGTTTCAAATTATTATTAAATTTTAGCATCCTAAAATATTCCATGAAATATGAGCAAAGTGAGGAACTAGGTTAGAACTTGTTCACGGGGCCCATAGAGGCTCTGTGGAGATAAAATTAAAAATATTAATTACATAATATAATACATTATATATTTTTTAATAATAATAGATTAAATATTTAATTTTGTCGCATATGATAAATTAGAGATCACAAATGGGTTTGGGATGTTGGGCTTCTTCAGACACGACATTAAATGTTAGAGCATCAGGTGGTTATATTGCAGGAAAGGGTAATTAATTTAATATTTGTATTATGAATTATTAAAAAAATATATCATTCAAAATATGTATCTTATAATAAATCAGAGATCACCATTGGGTAAGGGATGTGGGGTTTACCTTAGGTGCGACATAACATTTGTTAGATTCGATGATTTCATTACATCACATTTAAGGGTATCATTTTTAATATTTTATTAAAATTATTTATATAATTATTTATTATTATATATGAATATATATTACAATATTAATAGAAATTATTAATACGGATTATTTTAACAAATTAATCATTTATATGAAATTATCATTAATTAATTAATATGTTCTATATATATATCAAAATAAATTATAAATTATGTTATGATTATTATTGATTATATAATGATTATAATTATTAATTATGTAATGATTATTATGAATTATTTTTAATGATTATAAAATATGTACTAATTATTATGTAATGATTATTATTTATTATTTAAATTATTATGAAATATGTTATGTTTATATATATATGTGAATTTCATAATTTATTATTTAAATTTTATTATTAAAATTTAATTATGTAATGATTATTATTATTACAATTTCATAGATTATCTAAATTATTATAAATTATGTAATGATTATTATAAATTTATTTAAATTATTATTTCAATTCTAATAATTACTATATATATCTCAATTTCTTAATTATTATAAATACATCAAATATATTCTAAGACATTTTTAAACAAATATACAAATAAAAATTATATATAAACACACACACACACAGATATATATATATATTTACCTTGAATTTATAATTTATATAATTAATTTAAAAATAAAATTGAGTTCATATTTTTTAATTAATAATTACTTTCAATTCAAAATTATTTAGAAATAATAATTTGTAACTATTAATTTTTACCCAATATGTATTATAATAGTTGAGTGAGTCGGGTGTTTTTACAACTTTTATATGAAATATTAATACTAATTCTTTTAATTAATAAAAAATTTGATTCGGATTCTTATGAATTTCTTAATGTTGATATATTTCATTATAAGAATATTAACAAATTATTATAATTCTATAATTATATCTAATATTTATAATTTATTAATAATAAAGAATCATTAATTATTACATAT
Source organism: Viscum album (assembly GCA_963277665.1). NCBI lineage: Eukaryota > Viridiplantae > Streptophyta > Magnoliopsida > Santalales > Viscaceae > Viscum > Viscum album. The sequence continues at coordinate 1,505,755,574 of OY728136.1, read as the reverse complement.
TATAAATTATTTTTTTATTTTAAATAAATTTTTTAATTAATATTATATTTTTTATAATTTAAATTTTTATTAATTTATAATAATTCATTATATTTGATATATTTGTTTACAAACTATTACAAAACAATTATCCTAATTATTATTAAATAAGTTTTTACTAAATATTCGATATTTTAAATTTTCATTGTTTTTCAATTATACATTATTTTAACATTTTTTGAGACCAAATTCTTATAAATAACATTTTTTTTAAAATGTTTTCCATAAATTAACTTTATCATCATTATTAAAAAAACCATCAATTATATTTAGACATACAAATATTTATACATACGTACATACATGCACGTGCGCAAAAAAATTTATTATAAAAATATTATTGTAATTAATTATTATGGTAAAAAATTATTTTTTGGTTCATATATATAATTATAAAAATATATTATTCACATAAAAATATTATTATTAATCACGTGGAAAAAATAAAAATTAACATAATAAATATTTTTTTCATTCAGATATTTAGACATACACACATGCACGGAGAATAAAAAATATAGAACCTGAAAACAAATGAAATGAATAAATAAAATAAAAAATCAATAAGCAATAAATAATGGGTAAAATGAATATTAATTTCCGACAACCCTGAAATATGATGAAAATTAAAATAAATCTAAGTGTGGAAGAAACTGGTATATTTGTAAACAAATTAAAACGTCCAACATATTTTAATAATAATCATATTTGAGATAGTATACAATTATAATTTTTCAACAACCCTAAACACCCAAAAAAAATATAAACAGTTCAAAGATCAAACATTGCAAAAAATACTATAAATCAAATATTTTTTTTTTGCATATTCAAAGTACTGAAATCTGGAATAATAAATCTAGACTAACCCTACATGTCAAGTAAAACATTTAAATACAGAGAAATTGTAAAATAAGGATTTTTAATTTATCAATCAAATTAATATATTCAAAAAAACTGACGAAGGACAAATTCATATTCAATAACTTAGATATTTTGTGTGAAATCACCCAAAAATCGGATGAAATAGAGATTTTTGGGGCTATACAAAGAGGGGGGGCTGGAAGGGTTATGATGGAGTTGGGAGATGGAAGGTTGGATAAAAAGGGGAGGAAGAAGAAAGGAGCGGCACAACCTCTTAAAACTCAGTACTATTTGCGATAGTATAATAGCAAAAAATTAAATTCTATTTCAAAAATGTTTTCATTGAGAATTATTTGTGATGGAATTCAACTATCAAAGCATATACTATTGAATGAAATGGAATTTGTGACAGATTATTCAATACATTACAAATGCCTGTTTTGAATGATTCTTGCTGTAGGTGGTGGGAAATATGTCCAAAAATATTTTCAACAGATTTATAAATTAGTCTAAATTAGTTTCAGTTCATTACAAAATTCTACCTATGTTGCAAAATAGGTACTGTCTGTGGACTATTTTCGACGCGAAATTTGTATGTCACAAATTTCCATTCAAAACTACATGAGATTCTATTAGTTTATACCTATGCTAAAAAGGGATATATTAGATGATTCTTATAACTCAAATTTCTTTATACACCCTGGTTTCACTAAGATGTATAGATATTTGAAGGATCAATTCTGGTGGGATAGTATGAAGATTGAAATTGCTGATTATGTGTCATGATGTTTAGTTATTTTATAGGTGATGGATGAAAGACAACATAATAGAGGATTCAAGCAACCTACACCTATTCCAACATGTAAAGTGGATGAAATTACAATGTATTTTTTTATTGTATTTCCAAGGACCCTAATAAAGAATGATGCAATATGGATAATTGTTGATCGAATTACCAAATCTAGACATTTTATTGCTATAAGGGAAGATTTTACACTGGTGAGTCTTTCAAAACTCGATATTAATGATAGTTAAAGACATCATGGTGCACCACATTCAATTGTGTCTAATCGTGATCCATGATTTACATCAAAATTCTAGAAAAGTTTTCTGAAATTATTGGATACTAAGCTTCAGTTGAGCACATCTTATCACCACCAAATTGATGGGAAGTCTTAAAGGACTATTCAAACATTAGAATGCATGTTGTGATTATGCTCTAATTACTATCAAGGTATGTAATAAAAATATTTTCATTTGGTATAATTTTCCTAAAATAATGTATTCAAATGGAACCACATGAAGCATTCTATAGAATGAGATTTTATACACCAAAATGTTGGGATAATGCTGGTGAAGGAAATATTGTAGTCCCAAATCATGTGGATGAATCATTACAAAAAATAATTAATATTAAAACCAAGATCAAAGCAACACAAGGTGGGAAAGGAGATATGCTGATAGCTGGAGGAAATATTTTGAGTTCTATGGGGGAAATCATGTTTTTCTGAAAGTGTGTCCTTGGATGGGTATCATAATGTTTAGTAAGAAAAGTAAAATTATCCCTTGGTACATCAGACCAATTGAAATTATAGAGATAATTGGAGGTCTGGAGAATCATTTAGAAATGCCACCTAGAATTTCAAATTTTTATAATGTGTTCCACAACTCTTTGTTAAATAAGAACATGTGAGACCCAAAGCATGTTCCCACTTCTGAAGAAATATAATTGGAACTTGATTATTCTTATTATGAACAGACTATCAGGATTCTGGACAATAGATAATATTTGTTGAGGAATTAAACATCTCATCTACTAAAGGTATTTTGAAAAAATCATAAAATTGAAGAGGCAATGTGGGAAACATTAGAAGTAATGATGAACGACTACCCAAATCTTTTTATGTGGTGACATTATAAAAATTTCTAATATGAATTATTTTGTAAGAGGGGAGAATGTGACAACCCAAAATTATATAAATTAAATATCCTTTTTATATTTATTTTTATATAGTATTAATCTCCATAAATCACATAGAGAATACAATATAATCCTTATAAATTTATAATGAATATAATAAGAGGTGATACTAGAAGATAAAGAACCTGTACCAATGGATTAGTAACTCATACATTGGAATATTAATGTGACCATTATGAATAGAAATATGACCAATACAATAGTAACTCCACCTAGGAAAGTATAAATAAAATTTGGGTATCTTATAAATAAAAATATGATATATATATATATTGATACTAGTAACAAAATGTTTTAAAAATAATAAATTAAGTGTTTGTATTTTTGTAGGTCATAAATCATTTATTTCAAATTTAAATTATGTAATGATTTAAAAGAAAATTAATTTTCATAAAATATATTTATAAATTAATATTTTTTTTCTTATGACTATACGATATTTTTATGAGAAGTTAATTAATTTTTCAATGTTTCATAAAAAACTCTTATAATATTAAAAATAGAATTTCTTGATTGATAGATAATTTTATTTAAAAATTTAATTACTCATATATTGAAAATTATTTTAAAAAAAATGTGTTCATTTTTTTATTATAAAAATCAAGAAATGGTTACGGTGGTTTTTTTTGGATTTTTCTAAAATAGTTGATTTTTTGTGAATAATGAAATACAGTAATTTACAGTATTTCGTAAATACATGAATTATTGAGTCATAGCTGATTTATAGCCGATGTAATTCCATAATCTTGAACTCTCCATCATTATTTTAATAAATTTTGAGGAAATTATCGAACTATACATAGTCTTGATCCAAAATAATAATCAAATGAATAAAGTATTCAAAAACACCCCACTTCTCCACTATAAATACAACCCCTCACCACCTATTCTCCTCACACCACTTAAGACTTAAATATTGCCCAATTTCTACCAAAATATTTTTCCTAACCTCTCTCCCACGTCCAAGATGCCTTGGTATCATCAAAAGACCAATCCCTTTTCTTAATGGACGTTTTCAATGGGGATAAATTCAAGAGGTAAATTCATTATTCTTTTATTTTATTTTGTTTCAATTTAATTTCTCTTCTTACCCTCTCCTCACATCCACCCATCCAAGAGTCATCATAACTGAATTATATTTTATATTCTATAGTTTTATTTTGTTAATGGAATAATTCATCTTCTAATATCTTCCAACTACCTTTTATTCTAAAAATGAAAATATCATCTATAGTGTGTGGAATAACAACAACCATGGACGATGCCTTTTCATTTTTCACTAATGCCTTCAAGTATAGTTATATAACCATAATTATGGTAAAATAATATTTTATTATACATAGTTTAATTCATTTATTATTCCCTAACAAGAATATATACATATATAAATATATATGTGTGTGTAATATTAATTAATGAAACAAAACTAGTTTGTGGTTATCGATGAACCGCTAAAATAATCTAAACAATTATCACTATTGTTTTACAAAATTATTCATCGTCACCTAATATAACCAAAAAAACTTATATAAACATTAGATATAATTTTTTATCATTAATAAAAATTAATTTCAGTTCAGTATTATTATTCTCATTTTATATGAACCTCCATGCTCTTATATAATTAAACCAGTCATGAAAAACAAGGAAAAGAACACTCATAAACCACAGAATTGGATATTATAACAAATAAATAGACTATAAATGTATATAAAAAACAACACTAAATCAAATTCATTTATTAAAGGTTATTAACTAAGTAATTAATAGATTTAATTTCATTATCTAGGATATTATGTAAAAGTGAAAAACACCTTCCGACATACGGTAAGGGTTTCTTCCCGATCCTCCATTTTACACTTAAGTTAAACGTTCTCTCTCATTACACAAATTTAATTCAGAATTATTTTTATATAATTCATATAAATTTTATTTATCAGTGTTGAATTCATATATCCAGATCAGTTCATCTTTTTTATGGGGAAATAGAAGTTTTACAAGGTTCCTTTCTCAATTATACTTGATAAGAAACAACGATTAAAGGGAACTTATTGATTTATTATCTATCTTCAAGTAACACCCATAATCTATTTAAAGTCACCATTATTTTTCAGAAACCATTTATTTTTTCATGGAAAAATATATTTGTTAATTTCATGTTTTATAGAAACAATTATGAAAAAATATAAATGATTTTTCAAAAAGAACTATTCTTTTCAATGTAAAAAGGGTATTTACCTCAAGAATCTATCAATGATTTTATTAAAATATTTTCATCTATTTCAACACCTCTATAGAATATTATGATTTATTGATATTTATCTTTTATTATTATCATCAACCTTCTTTTATAGAATGGTTCTCGATCAGTTTAACTATGAATGCGGTACTTTGATATCATTCCACATATTACTCATAATGGTTTGTGAAAATGTTTACTGATTGGTGAAAGTTATATACATTTAATATGTATATTTTTTTTTAACACTATTCATATGATATGTTCATTGTAATTATTTAGTTCTGTGTGGATCCCTCTATAACCACTCGATTCATTGGTAGGTCTCATGAGACAAAAGAGAAATATATTTTCTTCAAGGCCTTGGCTATTTATTTTAAGATGTATAGTTTGATGCATTGATAGTATGTTTATGATGTCCATAATCCTTTATTCCATCATTATTATATAAGTAATAGATAATCCATGTGATTATTATACTAATAGAATATCCATAGTTAACCTTTATTCTCATGAGTTTATTTATAAGGAATTATGTATTCATCTTTTATAATTTCTATATTATGCTCAGGTTTATGTTTCAATGGTATATTTTTTTATTCATTAACCAAGCCATATTGTTTATATTAGCCTCTACTATATTACATTCCCTTCCTGGCCATCTTAGATCACTGTTTTCCTTTGTTTAAGTTTTCTACATGATGCAAATATATATATTATGAAGGACATGCATGGAAAATCTATGAGTTATGGATGTTTCCAATGGATTTTTTGTGTTGTTTTTCCATTCATGATGTAATGTAAAACTAATGTTTGTATTTATTTTTAAAAAATACTAAAATATTTAGTCCTTTAGGATAAAAATTCTTTTTTTATTATACCATTTTAATAATGTAAGACACTAGATTTGAAAAAATGGGGATAAGGACATTATAGTGTATGTACTACCCTGTTAATATCATGTTTCATGATATTCTCATTGTTTATGGTTTTAAATTTTTCGATTGAAATCAAATCATTCAAAGGGGTTTTTAATTGAATGTTTTTAGTGTTGTAAGGGTTTTTTGTTCCAAATTAATTTCTTCGATATATGTTTTCTATGGTGTACGTAATTTATTTTATACAATGTATACACTACCTATTTGATATGTTATGTAACATCCTAATCCCTTGTAGCCTAGATTCAGTAATTATTTTATTACGTTGGCCTAATATACAATGAATTGCATATTGAAGGACTGAATAGTTTAGTAGTGTTGGTAAACAAGATACATACATGAATATAATATTAAAATAGAAAACATAAAATACAAAATATTATTTTCATTTATTATTCCATTATTCCATTTAGAATATCACCGCATATCAATCATAAAAAACAACCCAGCATCCTTGGGAAAGAAAACATAAGATAGGGATGAGTTTTAATTCTTAATAAGTGTATGCGTACAAGGGAATATAACGTGAACAAATAAAGAATAATCTATAGGGAATGTTAAATAAATAAATCAAATTCCATTGAATCAATTACTTGAGAATAATTTGGAGAGAAGAAATGATGATCAAATAATTCCATATAAATAATCACATGAGCTTGAAATATATCCACATATATTCTAGATAACCAAATAATCACATAGAAAATCAATAAATAATTTCATAATGATTGAATTCATAACACCATACATAATAACCATACCATCAAGGCCTCATTCCATGAAATATTAAATAAACATATATGACTTCAGCCAAAAACCCAAGCTAGTTGGAATCATGAGACTTATTGATTCATCAATGGGCTATAGTGAGATCTTTGTATAACTTACTATGTCCAATTCAATCCTTATATTAAAGGGTTGAAACATAATATATATAAATATTAATATTTAAAATATATTATATGAAATACTAAAAATTACCCAATAAATAAATATAATCATAAGCTATATAGAGTAATATGAATGGTATCAAACGAGTATATCCCCAGTCATAATAATCATAAACCATCTAGATAAATAATAAGTATTGTATAATTACAAACAAATCAATATTGGTAATAGAAAAACTACGGTATTTTTCATTGATGAATAAAAATTCCACAGAGTCATCATTAAAAACATTCCGGAGGAAATTAAAATTTCTAATTAAAAAATAACTCTTTAAAAACAAAAAAAATGTAGAATATTCATAGAAAATCATTTAAATTACACACAAAAAATATTATATAAATCTTTAAATCAATTATTGGTCATGATTAAGGGAAACTATTTACAGTTTCAGTATATTGAAACAAATATTTATTTTAAATTTTTACTAAAAAGTATAACACACCTTGTTCAAAAAATAATAGGAAGATTCCTTTTATTTTATTTAAAAATTTCAACTATTATTAAAATTTATTTAATAAATAATTGGAAGAGTTATGGAAAACATTTATGAAAACATTTTTATAAAACATATACAAGGAGGAGAAATGTTTTTTGACTGAAGAGAGAAATAATGTCAACTTTTTTTAAAATCATTTTCTTATAATTTAAAGTAACATAGAGAGGAAATTGGTAGTATTATAGTTATGTTAAATGAATAACCCTGGTATTTGAATATAAATGTTTTTCATGAGTGATAGATCATAAAATTTCTTCATCATAAAATTATTCACACATTATCCTAATAAACGATGAGATTGTAAAATACGACATTACAACTTTAGTTTTGAATCATAAGAAACATAAATAAAATAACATCAAGTGAAAAATTAAATATAGATAATATATATTTATTCATGATATAACATATCCAATGATAATTATATACATCCCATGAATTAACTATGTGGTGAATATGGTACATGTCCAATAGAAGTAAAAGTGAGATATGAAACCCCTACCTTAGATTTGATTTCCTTCACACATGACCATACCTCGTGTATAATAAATATAGATTTATTATACATATTTATTGAACCATAATAATATATTTTACACCATATAATATTTAATTATTTTATTTTATGAAATTTTTATTAACAATTCTTTGTTAAAACTAATCATCCAGGTGATAGTTACAAAATTTTTCATATATGTTTTCACTCGCTAATTTATTTACTTATACTATGATCAAAATAACATAATATACTTAGAGAAAAAAAGGATATAAAGATAATATATATTAATTATATATATATTTATAGTAATCCATAAAATTTTATGATAGAGGATTTAGTACACTATTCATAGTGACTGTAGGCCATACGTTTGTATGAGCATTGCTTTCATTTTCTTGGAGGATGGAAAAATGGAAAATAAATATTAATTTACCTTTATAAAATAATAGTTATGTTATATATATAATTTATATTAATAAAATACATCCATGTTACGATCCATTTAAAAATAAAATAACAAATATTTCACATCGATATGTGGTGGCGAAAAATCCACAAGTGCACACGAGCGACATTACTATTTTTCAACAGATTAGATGGTAATAAGTTATATGTGATTTTATATTTCAATAATTATTTTTAGGTCATAAATAAAAAATATATTCATTATATTTATATAAGGCCCCAGCCTAAAACCTTACTTAATCTTGAGTTATTACAAGATTACACATTGAGGATATTTTCAGGTTTAGAGTTTTAGAGAATTAGATCATGAACCTTGCATTACATTCCACATTTAAACAAAGTGGTTACATAAAATATAGTATCCATTCTTCCCATCAACGGAAACATATTGAAAATAAAACATGGATTCTTTCTTAACACATCCTTGACTCTATCATCTTATCATGTACCTTTCCCTTGATCTGAAAAAAACATTTCAAAAACTTGGGATGAGCATAAAAAGCTCAGTAAGGGATATAAAAATATGGAAAGGAAACATGAGTTCATATATAGATAAGAATGAAATCATAATTTACCCATAAAACATAGGCACTTTAACCTACCTCATCAAATCATGAATAAATCATAGAAATCATAAGACATAAAGGTAACTTCAGGCATTCATAACATTCTTACGTAGGGAGTAACCCTCTTGGTTACGTTTGGAATACCCATCATAGTATATTCCCTAAAATCTCTTCGGAGAAACCTTAACGTTTCACTCCTTCGCGTTACCCAATGCATTGGAGAGCTATATCGGGCTCACCCGCCCTTAGTTTATCACGGAACCACCCGTTCTTCATAACAATTCCCAAGAACCATAACATAATCGTATCACATAAACATGAATAAAGGAAACATAACATTTCCACATTTAAATCACAATATAACATTTTAGGATATTGAAATAATGAATCCATTCAAAAAGAAACCTTTTTCAAAACCATTTAAAACATTTAATAAAGAGAATTTTGAATCAAAGTGTCCCATACCACCTTGAAGCTTTTAACATTTTAAAACATTAATATCCATATAAATAAATCCTTAAAACCATTTTGAAAACATGGATATTAATAAGAACAAATAATTAAAACATTTAAAACGATATTTTGGTTAAAGGGGTTTTACCAAAATTAGAGACACTTGAATACAATAATCGAGGAATAACATTTAGTCAGAATTTTATAATATCATGAGAATAAAGGGATTCATGATATAATACAACAAAGGACAATATATACACCATATAAGAGTGAATTGGTGCATAACAACAATGAGCCATCAATAGAAATGTCAAATGTGATGAAATCACTTATAAAGAAGGTATCCTTAAATTAAGGACAAATAAATCTCAAAAGTATGTGTGAAAAATATATATACACCCAATATAAGTGGATATTAAGTGTAAAACAATAAATGTTCATTCACACATATTCAATGGATGACATATTCAATGACTACAAGTTGAACCCAAAGAAATCGAAATTGGGTTAAAAATTTCCCTTGACAGCCTAACAACATCACATCAAAATGAGTTGATGAGAGATAAAAAGTGTATCTCATCACTTGGACATAAAATTTACATCAATAAGGATGTATGAGAACATATCCCAACATAAAAATATGTAAATGTAAAGACCCAATAAAAGAAGTCTTTTAAAAAAGAGGAGGGTGAAAGGTTCCCTTACTGACTTGGGTATCTTTCAAAACATACACCCCATGAAAGAAAGACAATAGGTCATTGATGTAAATACTCATAAAAGAAATTTTATTACACAAAGAGTAGAATAATGGGCAGTACATACACCACTCAACGTAATTTGTGTCAAATGTAGCATAAATCTCACGGGAATAAAAGTGAGATGAAAAATCACTCACGAAAACTCGGCAGCCTAACGGCGCCACATAAAGCTTCCGAATATGGATGGATGAGATCAAATAGGGTATCTCATCACATTACAATATAATGTACATCAAGAGGAATATAAAAGAACATCCCCCAACATTACAAATAGGAGCTTAAAAGAAGTGACATAAAGGAGAGTACTTAAAAATAAAGAGAGAAGTTAGATCTCTTACGAAAGTTCGGCAGCCTAACCGTGCCAATCAAAACTTCCAAAATGGATTGATGAGAGAGAATAGGGTCTCTCATCACATGAACATAAAAATTAAAGTAGTATTAATATAAATGATCATCCCAATAACAATAAAGACGAGTTTTAAAAGGAATCACATAAAAGAGTGTACTTAAAAAGAAAGAGAGGAGTAAGATCCCTTACCTCGGGTCCGACTTGACTCGATCGTTCTTTAATCACCTGAATAATAAACATGAGTTAATTTATACTTCATTAAGAACCTTTTCAAGTTAATTATTCCTTTTATATCACTTATTACCATGTCATAAACATTATGTAATCATTTAAGTTAATCATGTTTGTTTTGCCGATATTTGGTTCTTAAGTCGAAAGTGGGATTCTTACAATTACATGTTTTTCGTGTGTCCAAATGTTTATTATATACAGAATTTTATTCATGATGTAGATATCATATATATAATATATATCTAGTACATGCATGCATTTATAACATTACATAATCATTTAGAGGTAAGAAATCAAATGCACCGTTCATGGAGACGGTAAGCCGTACGTACGCATGAACGCTACTTTCATTTCTATTTCGTATTTTATAGAATGGAATAATAATGATATAAAGGTATATTATAATTCCAGTATAATATCATATATAATATCATATTTCCATCCTTTATACATCCCACATATGGTATTTAACGAATCAAATCACTTTGAGGGGGCGATAGTCCGCACTTCCTTAAATGAAGATATCGCGTATACCCATAATGGAAGCCATAAAGGTAAGACAAAAATGAAAAATACAGAATCATAAGGAAAACATAAACATATTATATATCATATATAAAAGTAGTGACATCATAATGGCCACCTTTGAAGGTGTTAAATTAGTATTGAACAATCATCGTTTCGGGAGGCAGAATTTCACCATCCACGGAAACCGTATGTTCTTTAACCATTTGATGTAGTTGTGTGAGAGTGTAGCTCGAATAAATCTTATAACAACATCCTAGTATATTTAGGATACTGTTGTTGTTACAAAAGAAATAAATAAAAAGAGTTTAGGGGGGTTGGAGAAGCAAAATAAAACAAATGAACATGAGAGAATGAATTACCTTTAAAAGTGTAACTGCTTTTGATTTGAGCCTAAAGGCTTCCTTTGAAAGGATTCTGCCCAAAGGGAATCCTCTAGGATGAGGATAGGGATGTGGAGAGAGTAAATGGGCAGGGGTTGGCCGAGCCAATGGCTTGATGAGTGTGTGAAAAGAGGTAGAGGTGGGGGCCTTTTATAAGAGAAGAGGAGGGGCACTTTTGGAAAGTAAAGAAATATAACTTTATTTGAAAATGTGTTTAGGTTTAAAAAGGTCCCACATTGATATAATTATTGGATAAGGTGATAAGGCTTCTAAATACACTCATCCAATAAGTTTTGGACATGTGTAGTTCATATATTTTACATTATCTTTCCATTTTATTTAAATCGTCAAAAAATGATGTCATCGCTGCATCATTATTATGTCATAAATAATTTATTTTATTTAATGTCTAAAAATCATAAAAAAAATACTATGATGTAGGAAATCTTTTTAGCTTTCGAATTACTATTAATAATCAAAAATCTGATCTTTATAACCCCATGTAAAAATTGTTTTCGTAAAACATCTCTTGTTTGTGTCATTTTTACTTTAACATTTAATAAAAAGCTATTTATGTCATTTCCAAACCAAAGTGTCTCCATGGGGTCCCCAAGTTGACCCATGGCTTTTCATGGTCGTCCATGACACAACCAATAAGGTTGGGACATGTGTTTAGGTCATTTCCTATTATTAAAGCATTATTTATACCTTAAACTACCCTAATTACCACTAATCGCGATTAAAAACTTAATAAGTTACTATTCACCAAAACATTATTTTAATCTCATTGAACCAAATTTTACTTATTAATGACAACCATGTATGTCGGATTTTTGAAAATCAAAAACACAATTATGGAAAAATTTCATTTAAATGAAAAATCAGTTTTTATAAGTACCACTTAGTGGTTTCACTATTCATCAAAAATTGATGTTTTTCAGAAAATTACCAAAAATTCACCCTAAGATATATTTGCCATTCCGAATTCAAAAATGAAGTCTATTTTAAAAAATTCAAATCATATAAGTCACATTAATTAATTCAATAATTAATTCCCACTGCCAGAGCAAATAGCGTGTTTTTACAAAACAATAAGTATCAAAAGATTGACACCAGTTTAAGTCTAATTTCAAAGTGAAATTGATTCCAATGACCACCATTGGATAAAATTGTAAAAATAAATTCTAATTTCACTTCAAAACCAATTCAAAACATAATCTAATCATATAAATAAATTAGATTAAAAATAAGTTTTGATGTAAAATGCAGTATTTTTCACTATTCATTAAAAAATGAACATTGTCAGAAAAATACCAAAAATTCACACAAAGTAAATTTTGATGTCCCGATTCTTAGTAAGAGTTTTATTTGGTCCAAAATAATGATTAAGAGTGAACAAAACTATATTTAACTATGGTTCTCCATCAAAAGGCGATAAGTGAACCTTTAGTGAAAACTAGGGCATATATGCCTAAAATTGAATTCTTTCCGTATTTTAAGCCTCTATCCTTTATTGGATAAATGTAAAAACATTTAAAAACATATATAATCATATTTTAGTTATTTCTATCCATTCCTGCCATTACAACAGCTACATGTTAACTACCATTTAAAATAATATTATTTTATTATTAGAGTGCAACGTAAGATTCCCAAGAAACTCGTTGTTGCGTGTTGCGTACGCCATCGAGCATAGCGTCCCCTTTAAAGTAATTTCAATATTTTATTCACAAATATGGATAAATATGAAATGTCATATTCTTTATTTACCTGGGGTGTTACATCCTTCCCCCCTTTTGGGAATTGCGTCCTCGCATTTTTAAAATTGGGCTTGGAAACATCCTTGAAAGTCCCACATCGGAATAAGAGTCAGTAAAACAATCACTTTAAAATAAAGAAAGATAAGTACAAAGGTCACCCGAGTTAACCCATACTAGGATTCCAAGTATGAAAACATGGACATGGAGTAGAAAACATAGGGTCATGTTCCGATGGAGAGTGATAGAAAACATGTTTAGGAGAAAGTTAACAATAAGAAAATCACAAACTTGTGATGGGTTAAACGGTGTTGGGTTCCCCAGTAGGAAAAGTTAATAGACAAAATTTTTGTTTTAAGTTACTTTTTATTGATGAATTTATTCATAAGGAAGCATAATCACTTATCATATTGACTTTCAACTTTTATTAGATTCCTTACACAAACTCATATTTTCTCCAAAAGACGAGTATTTAGGAAGACTTTTTCACATTAAGAGTACTATAATCAACTTCTAGAGAATCACCTAATCCACAAAAGAGAACTATATACTTCCCATATCATTAGACCTTAACCATAACCAAAACCAAAAAGGTTAGTACAAGTTCAGATAATCCAGAAAAGGATAACCCTGTATAAAAAGAAAATCTATTCTTAATCTCCAAAATTTGTCCAACAAAATCCAAAGTTCAACGAGGACTATCCGATAAACAAATTGTCCATAAAATTCTTCAAAGTAAACCAAACTAAGGTTGAAACCCAAATATTTTAAGGATTTAGTCACATAGTCTTCCAAGTTAAATCGTAACATTTATCTCCAAACAACATCCGTTGCTCCGAAAGTCTCGTATTGAAAGGTAATTAACCTAATCACATATCCTCCATGAGAGGTTAATCATTTTCATAAACAACCCAAAGTCAACTTACTCTTAATTGATAAAATCATATAACTAGAAAGAATCAGTCAAACTAACCAGGGACTTCACGTAGTCCAGTGGTAGGAGATAAATACCAGTCACACATTGGTTGTGGGTTTGATTCTCGCAGCATTGTCCGACACGACGGGTTGTCACACGGTCTGCGTGTTGTCCTTTTTCCAAAACTATATAATTCTTAAAACATTCCCCAAAATGAGATAAAATCTTCAAGAATAATCATAACATATTTTAACCTCAAGTTTATCTCATTCCTTTCATTTTCCATCATATCATAGAGTAACCCACAATTACCTAAAAAGTAAGGATCATATAAACCCTAATGGTTACCTTAATAATTATTACCTGAATTTCCACATCGAGTTGGCCATCTCGTACATGATGCATTAGAGAACTCACCAAGGTTGAAGTGGTTGATCATGACTCCTTGATAGTTTGTTTACAACAACTATGAGATTCCTCATTGAATCCCCCATCTCATCCAGTATCTTAATCAGAGAACCACCACAGTTTCCTTGAAACCCATTGTCACTTTGGTGCCTGCTAGATCCAGCCATTTACTAAAACCAAAAAGGGCAATGTGAGTATATCAACATAACCATCATGTACTAATGAGGAAGATAAACACTAAGATATACTTACTCATTCACTTTATCTAAAACTAGGACTCTTTCTGAAATCATAACCATTATGTTAATGTCACTTGTGCTTAGAGAATACCCTAACCTCTAAAGTTATCTAAACCGACCTCTGATACCAACTATAAGGCCCCAGCCTTAAACCTTACTTAATCTTGAGTTATTACAAGATTACACATTGAGGATCTTTTCAGGTTTAGAGTTTTAGAGAATTAGATCATGAAACTTTCATTACATTCCACATTTAAACAAAGTGGATACATAAAAGATAGTATCCATTCTTCCCATCAACGGAAACATATTGAAAATAAAACATGGATTCTTTCTTAACACGTCCTTGACTCTATCATCTTATTATGTACCTTTCCCTTGACCTGAAAAAAACATTTCAAAAACTTTGGATGAGCATAAAAATCTCAGTAAGGGATATAAAAATATGGAAAGGAAACATGAGTTCATATATACATAATAATGAAATCATAATTTACCCATAAAACATAGGCACATTAACCTACCTCATCAAATCATGAATAAATCATAGAAATCATAAGACATAAAGGTAACTTGAGGCATTCATAACATTCTTACGTAGGGAGTAACCCTCTTGGTTACGTTTGGAATACTCATCACAGTATATTCCCTAAAATCTCTTCAGAGAAACCTTAACGTTTCACTCCTTCGCGTTACCCAATGCATTGGAGAGCTATATCGGGCTCACCCGCCCTTAGTTTATCACGGAACCACCCGTTCTTCATAAAAATTTCCAAGAACCATAACATAATCGTATCACATAAACATGAATAAAGGAAACATAACATTTCCACATTTAAATCACAATATAACATTTTAGGATATTGAAATAATGAATCCATTCAAAAAGATACCATTTCCAAAACCATTTAAAACATTTAATAAAGAGATTTTTGAATCCAAGTGTCCCATACCACCTTGAATCTTTTAACATTTTAAAACATTAATATCCATATAAATAAATCCTTAAAACCATTTTTAAAACATGGATATTAATAAGAACAAATAATTAAAACATTTAAAACGATATTTTGGTTAAAGGGGTTTTACCAAAATTAGAGACACTTGAATACAATAATCGAGGAATAACATTTAGTAAGAATTTTATAATATCATGAGAATAAAAGGATTCATGATATAATACTCCAAAGGACAGTATATACACCATATAAGAGTGAATTGGTGCATAACAACAATGAGCCCTAAATAGAAATGTCAAATGTGATGAAATCACTTATAAAGAAGGTATCCTTAAATTAAGGACAAATAAATCTCAAAAATATGTGTGAAAAATATATATACACCCAATATAAGTGGATATTAACTGTAAAACAATAAAAGGTAATTCACACATATTCAATGGATGACATATTCAATGACTACAAGTTGAACCCAAAGAAATCGAAATTGGGTTAAAAATTTCCCTTGACAGCCTAACGGCATGACATCAAAATGAGTTGATGAGAGATAAAAAGTGTATCTCATCACTTGGAAATAAAATTTACATCAATAAGGATGTATGATAACATATCCCAACATAAAAATATGTAAATTAAAAGACCCAATAAAAGAAGTCTTTTAAAACAGAGGAGGGTGAAAGGTTCCCTTACCAACTTGGGTATCTTTCAAAACATACACCCCATGAAAGAAAGACAATAGGTCATTGATGTAAATACTCATAAACGAAATTATATTACAAAAATATTAGAATAATGGTAAGTACATACACCACTCAATGGAATTTGTGGAAAATGTAGCATAAATCTCACGGGAATAAAAGTGAGATGAAAATTCCCTCACGAAAACTCGGCAGCCTAACAGCTCCACATAAAGCTTCCGAATATGGATTGATGAGATCAAATAGGGTATCTCATCACATTACAATATAATGTACAGAAAGATGAATATAAAAGAACATCCCCCATCATTACAAATAAGAGCTTAAAAGAAGTGACATAAAGGAGAGTACTTAAAAATAAAGAGAGAAGTTAGATCTCTTACGAAAGTTCGACAGCCTAACGGTGCCAATCAAAACTTCCAAAATGGATTGATGAGATAGAATAGGGTCTCTCATCACATGAACATAAAAATTAAAGTAGGATTAATATAAAATATCATCCCAATAACAAGAAAGATGAGCTTTAAAAGGAATGACATAAAAGAGTGTACTTAAAAAGAAAGAGAGGAGTAAGATCCCTTACCTCGGGTCCGACTTGACTCGATCGTTCTTTAATCTCCTGAATAATAAACATGAGTTAATTTATACTTCATTAAAAACCTTTTTCAAGTTAATTATTCCTTTTATATCACTTATTACCATGTCATAAACATTATGTAATCATTTAAGTTAATCATGTTTGTTTTGTCAATATTTGGTTCTTAAGTCGAAAGTGGGATTCTTACAATTACATGTTGTTCGTGTGGCCAAATGTTTATTATATCCAGAATTGTATTCATGATATAGATATCATATATGTAATATATATCCAGTACATGAATGCATTTATAACATTACATAATCATTTAGAGGTAAGAAATGAAATGCACCGTTCATGGAGACGGTAAGCCATACGTACGCATGAACGCTACTTTCATTTCTATTTTGTATTTTATAGAATGGAATAATAATGATATAAAGGTATATTATAATTCCAGTATAATATCATATATAATATCATATTTCCATACTTTATACATCCCACATATGGTATTTAACTAATCAAATCACTTTGAGGGGGCGGTAGTCCGCACTTCCTTAAATGAAGATATCACGTATACCCATAATGGAAGCCATAAAGGTAAGACAAAAATGAAAAATACATAAGCATAATGAAAAAATAAACATATTATATATCATATATAAAAATAGTGACATCATAATGTCCACCTTTGAAGGTGTTAAATGAGTATTGAACAATCATCGTTTCGGGAGGCAGAATTTCACCATCCACGGAAACCGTATGTTCTTTAACCATTTGATGTAGTTGTGTGAGATTTTAGCTCGAATAAATCTTATAACAACATCCTAGTATATTGAAGATACTGGTGTTGTTACAAAAGAAATAAATAAAAAGAGTTTATGGGGTTGGAGAAGCAAAATAAAACAAATGAACATGAGAGAATGAATTACCTTTAAAAGTGTAACTCCTTTTGATTTGAGCCTAAAGGCTTCCTTTGAAAGGATTCTTCCCAAAGGGAATCCTCTAAGATGAGGAGAGGTATGTGGAGAGAGTAAATGGGCAGGGTTTGGCCGAGCCAAAGGCTTGATGAGTGTGTGAAAAGAGGTAGAGGTGGGGGCCTTTTATAAGAGAAGAGGAGGGGCACTTTTGGAAAGTAAAGCAATATTACTTTATTTGAAAATGTGTTTCGGTTTCAAAAGGTCCCACATTGATATAATTATTGGATAAGGTGATAATTCTTCGAAATACACTCATCCAATAAGTTTTGGACATGTGTAGTTCATAGATTTTACATTATCTTTCCATTTTATTTAAATCGTCAAATAATGATGTCATCGCTGCATCATTATTATGTCATAAATAATTTATTTCATTTAATGTCTAAAAATCATAAAAAAATACTATGATGTATGAAATCTTTTTAGCTTTCAAATGAATATTTATAATCAAAAATATGATCTTTATAACCCCATGTAAAAATTGTTTTCGTAAAACATCTCTTGTTTGTGTCATTTTTACTTTAACATTTAATAAAAAGCTATTTATGTCATTTCCAAACCAAATTGTCTCCATGGGGTCCCCAAGTTGACCCATGAATTTTATTGGTCGTCCATGACACAACCAATAAGGTTGGGACATGTGTCTAGGTCATTTCCTATTATTAAAGCATTATTTATACCTTAAACTACCCTAATTACCACTAATCGCGATTAAAAACTTAATAAGTTACTATTCACCAAAAATTATTTTAATCTCATTGAACCACATTTTACTTCTTAATGACAACTATGTATGTCGGATTTTTGAAAATCAAAACAAAATTATGGCAAAATTTCATTTAAATGAAAAATTAGTTTTTATAAGTACCACTTAGTGGTTTCACTATTCATCAAAAATTGAAGTTTTTCAGAAAATTAACAAAAATTCACCCCAAGATATATTTGATATTCCGAATTCAAAAATGAAGCCTATTTAACAAAATTAAAATCATATAAGTCACATTAATTAATTCAATAATTAATTCCCGCTGCCAGAGCAAATAGCGTGTTTTTACAAAACAATAAGTATCAAAAGATTGACACCAGTTTAAGTCTAATTTCAAAGTGAAATTGATTCCAATGACCAACATTGGATAAAATGGTAAAAATATATTCTAATTTAACTTAAAAACCAATTCAAAACATAATTTAATCATATAAATAAATTAGATTAAAAAGCAGTTTTGATGTAAAATGCAGTATTTTTCACTATTCATTAAAAAATGAACATTGTCAGAAAAATACCAAAAATTCACACAAAGTAAATTTTGATGTCCCGATTCTTAGTAAGAGTTTTATTTGGTCCAAAATAATGATTAATAGTGAACAAAACTATATTTAACGATTTTTCGCCATCAAAAGGCGATAAATGAACCTTTAGTGAAAATTAGGGCATATATGCCTAAAATTCAATTCTTTCCGTATTTTAAGCCTCTATCCTTTATTGGATAAATGTAAAAACATTTAAAAACATATATAATCATATTTTAGTTATTTCTATCCATTCCCGCCATTACAATGGCTACATGTTAACTACCATTTAAAATAATATTATTTTATTATTAGAGTGCAACGTAAGATTCCCAAGAAACACGTTGTTGCGTGTTTGGTACGCCATCGAGCATAGCGTCCCCTTTAAAGTCATTTAAATATTTTTATTCAAAAATATGGATAAATATGAAATGTCATATTCTTTATTTACCTGGGGTGTTACAATTTATCCTTAATACCTTCCATATAAATTTTTAATGAAAAACAAAACCCATTGCATTGCGAGGAAGTAGTGTGTCGTACACATGAGAGATGTTATCATATCCCCAAACAGAAAATAAAATAACAAGGAATATGTGATATATTAATTGAATAAGTATTAAAATTTATTAAATATTATAAAAATAGGTTAAATCCATAATTATATATATCCTTTAAATGTGGTTATGGAAAACAAATAACATTAGTTTGCGAGGCAGTAATCTGTTGTACACGTGAACGACGATTTCATTTCCCATTTTACTGCCGTGAATAAAGATATATGTTATTCCATTAAAATAATAACATATATTTATATTTTATATTTATTTTTTATTATATAATTATAATTTAATTATATTTTTAGTAGGTTAAAAAAAATAAGTGTTTAAGAATTATACCTCTTCTATAGGGAGAGTCATTAGGATTATATGTAATGCCTTATTAGGAGGGATTAATAACAAAAATGATACCTCTATAATGTTAGGATGGATGTAAGAATTATATTTGGTCAGATATTGGCCAAAATAAAGGGACTTGGAATTTTGAATATGATAATATATTGGGCAGCCTTTTATAAATGGGGGAGATGATAAAGTTGGAATTTTTGAAAATAATTATTTGTACCCATATTATTAACCTTAAAAAAGGATCCAAAATAGATAAATATAGATCATTATAAATTATAGCATCTAAATATGTCCATAAAATATCAATTTGAAAATTATTTATTTCATTTTAACCCTTATGATTTATGTTTAATCCGTCCGTAAATCAGTGTTTACTTTAACTGCAGTATTTAATCTTTACAGTTTTCACTATTCATTATCCTAAAGAATTAATTTGACCTTATTATATAATTTAAATTATTATAATTACAAATATTTAATCCATTTTATAAATTCAATTAAAATAAGTGGAATATTTTAATTTAAAATAAAACTCACAAATGCAACAAAAAAGAATGTTTTCAAGGAAAATGACTGATAAGTATGGAATATTTTTATAATGAATTGAACATAAATTTTTTCAAAATGACATAAATTAGTGAAATTTTAATATAATTGATCTAATTTTACTTTAAAACTATTTTAAAATATAATTTATCTTTGTATACAATCTAAAAAAATTGGCAGTTTTCAATAAAAATGTTTATTTTCACTATTCATTTAAAATTTAATCTTTTCATAAAATTCTCAAAAACATTCTCCAAGTTAATTTTTAAAATAATTTAAAAAAAATCATTTAATTTTTTCAATGTAACTATATAAAATTTGATAATTTTTATTTTAAAATAAGTGATCAAAACACGACGAAACCACATTTCAGAAAAATAATGTTTTTTATAAAATATTACCTTATTAATAAAAGGTTTTTTATTTTTATTCCAATCTATACATATCCCCATAATTTATTTTATATATGTGTAAAAATATACTTATAATAATATATTTAGTCTTATTAATACCCACCAACTTAATGACTAGGCTATAATGTCCATGTTTAAGTAATAATACTCTATTAGATTATCAGGTTTTATTTAGACAAAGTGTTTCCTGAATTGAAAGTTATCATATAAATTTTATTTATTTAAAAATAAATATATCATAAATTATAAGGGTATTATATTATAATAATATTTCTGTGTTGTGTATCATATATTCTATTGAAAATGATGTTCATTTTTAAAATCCAGGGGTGTTGCATTCAACTTCTTTATGTATATTGGGTAATCACAATTTAATCTTTATTTTCATAATGAATGTTTTTACATTTGAAAATAACTTTTTTTGAAACCCATATCATAAAAATGTAAAATAAAAAATTCTATTTAAAAGAATTTAAGGGAAGTACAGAAGATATCTATAATAACACATTTCTAGGTTTCCAATTGGAATACATTTGTGGGAAATGAAAATATGGACATGGAAGAAAAAAATAAATAATTATGGAGAGTGATAGAGATAATTTATAAAAATAAAGTAAATGATCTAGAATGTTTATTGAAAAAAATCGATAAATATCTAATGGGTTAAAAATAATTTGATTCATTGAATATTAAGGTACTAGGATGACATTTTTATTTCAATATTATTTTCCTAATGTTGAATAATTCCACTACCATCTAGATTGATAACATAATAAAATATACATACTTGATATATTTCTACATCATATGCAATATTTTATCTTATGTTTTTTATTCAATCAATTCATAATTTATCTCTCACTCTAAGAAATGAATATCCAATTGTAATTTTTTTATTCATCTAGAACCAAAATTAACATTTAAGATATCATTAGATCAATAAAAGAATGAAAAGTCATTACTCATGAAACACCCCGAGATTTTATGAGATATATTATTTTTAATTCCTTTGATGTCTTCTATTATATACTACACCATGATTATATTGTACTATACGCAACATTGTATTAGCTTGCATTATACACAACACTATTCTTGGCTCGTGTTAAACACAATTTCCAGTTCGTTTTATGGAAATTATTCTACACAACATTATGTATAGATTTTGTTTAATGTATAAATGAAATAAGTTTTGATTATGTTATACGTAACACCAAATGTAGTTTTCACTACACACAACCCTGACTTGGATTGCATTACACGCAATCGCGACCTTCTCGATAGCGTGTGTAGTACGCAATACCCGGTTTCACTAAACAACGTTATATTGTTATAATTTTATTATGTACTAGACGTTATGAATATTATTAACTAAATTTTGAATTTTATAACATTATTATTCATCTTACATATTTTCTAGAACATGGTATGAGAACTAAATAATTTTTTCGGGTAAAATAAGTATTTTTAAAAAAATGCAGTTTTCCCGCTTTTTGATGGCGCACCCACTTTAAATCTTATTTTTGAAATGCATATAAGTTAAATATGAAAAAAATAAAATTATTCCTTGGAATCAGGATATAAAACATTAATTTGGATAAATATTTCATATGATTCTGATAACTTTTATATTTTAATGAATAGTAAAAACATGCTATATTTCAATTAAAAAAACTGTTATCATAGAAATAATTTATATGGATATATTATCTTTTTAATTGGTTTTAAAGTGTAATTATAATATATTTTTACCATTTACTACAATGTTTGTCACTGCAATAAATTTCACTTTGAATTTGGACATAAACAAGTGTCGATCTTTTGATAGTTATTGTTTCTAAAAACACGCTATTTGTTTTGATAACGAAAATTAATTTTGAAATTAATTAATTCCACTTATATGTTTTGAATTTGGAAAAATATCCATAATTTTTTAATTTGGAATATCAAATATAGCTTAGGCTTAATTTTTGGTATTTTTCTGAAAAACTTCAATATTTGATGAATAGATAAACCACTTAGTGGTAGTTAAAAAACAGACTCATTCATTTAAAGGAAAATTTACCAGTATTGTGAATTGAATTCAAAAAATCAGACATACATGGTTGTTATGAAGAAGTAAAATTTGGTTCAATAAGATGAAAATAATTGTTGGTGAATAGTAACTTTTGAATTTTATTTACTGCGGATAAAGGTAAATAGGGTAATTCAAGGTTAAAAGAATATTATAAAAATTGCAAATTACCTTAACACTTGTCCAAACCGTATTAGATGAGTGGTGGAAGACCATGGGAATCCTTGGCTCGATTTTGGGACCCCTTTGGGCCACTTGTTAGTGATAATGTCAATTTGGATTAATTAATTAAATGTAAAGACAAAATTGAAATTAACAACAATCCTTTAGTAATTAATTTTTATAAGGGGTTAAATAATTTATATTTTTTACTATAAAAATTAATTAGAAATCTAAAAATATTTCCTACATGGTGGTGTTTTTCTTATTATTTTTATACATCATATAAATTAACTTATTTTTTGACACAATAATGATGCAGTATTTACCTCATTAATAAATGATTTAAATAAATAAGATTATAATGATTAAAAAATTATCCAAAACATGTCCAATTCTGATTGGATGAATTTATTTCAACCATGAGTAATATTATATTCATCTTTAATGATTTTTGGACATTTTGAAACCTAAGATAAGTTTATAATAAAATAATATTTTCACACTTTCCAAAGGTGCCCCTCTCCTCCCTTATAAAAGGGCACCTCCTCCCTCTTCTCTTCACGCCCTTTTGAGCCATGAAGCTTGTCCAACCCCTTCCAATTCCTCTTTTTAAACTCTCTAGTTTTATCATAGAGGTTCTGGTCATCTCAAAAGACCAACTCTAATACCCTAACAAGGAGTTTAAAGGAGGTGCGTCGAGGAAGAGGTTATCTCTTCTTCCGACTCTTTCAAATTTCATTCTTCTCCTACATTCTCTTCATTAGTTGTATAATTATGAAGTAATAACATCAGTATTACTTGTATAATAATATGTTATTATAAATATGTAACAACCCTATTTCACCTTCTATCCATCCTACAGAAAATGAAATCACCGCGCGTGCGTACGTACGGAATACCGTCTCCACACCGTGGTGTAATCGGTTTTTCCACCAACACCTTAATTGGATGGGTATAATGGTGTAAAGAATAAATATATATAATTATTATAAAATCACACTTATTTTAAGATATTATATCATCCACTACAATTATATTCAATAAATATGGGAACAATATCATCGCTCATGCGTACGTACGGATTACCGTCTCCACGACGAGATGAGATTCATTTTCCATGTTAACAATTCAAGAATGATTATAAAGTATATATAATAAGTAATAATGAAATATATGACCTAATAATTATACTATATTTATTTATATATATATCTATTTCATCTACTTAATTCCATTAATTTCAATAAGGAAACGAAAAACAGTGTTCATGCGTACATACGGCCTATCGTCTCCATAAACGGTGTATTTCGTTCCATTTATCGATCTGTTATACATATATGTATATTATTAATATATATTATATATAACTCATGTTTTATATTCTGTAATTATTTAATCATGATCAAATTAATCATATTAATAATTACAAGTCAAAACACGGACGATAATTGAAACAATTTTACCCAAAACGCTGCTTTAACATGGAATTGACAAATGAACGGATAATATAATTTCATAAGTGAATCATATATGATATCATAAATATTATTATGGTTATCTTACATGTTAATAATATGTTAATTCCCACTATACATGAGTCTCGGACACATACAGAAGAAATTTGACATAATCTAAGGGATAATTATTCCAATTTCATTCTTATCTGAGATTGTTTATTCATAAGTATTTACTAGGGTTATGTTAATTATCCACCTCTATATGTTCTCAAAATGTTTTCATTAAATTTTTACTATTCATCCATGTATGTTTAAATTCATTTTTTCCCTTTTTTACTTTTCCCACATCGTCTGGATGGAATCTTTATTTTTTTACCATACAAGGTACTTTTTGTCTTTTCTGACAAAAGTATGAGGAGAATGTTTTTTTAACTTATACGGAATGAATGGATTCATATGGTTTCATAATGAATTTTTTTCATGAAGATTCTTTTACGAGATTTCATGATTATTTTCAAAAAAATCATTTCTTTTAAAATTGCATGTAATTTTGTGAAAATAAAATGATTTTGAAGAAGGAAGGATATTTTCCGCAAGAATTCATTTCAAGTGTTTTGTCAAAAATAATTTACAGAAAAAATGAAATTATTTCATATGTGTATAATGTCTCTATTATTTACATGGTTTCACTTTTCTTATTATGAAATTATATTCATTTTTTTAAATGGATTATGTTATGATGGGATGACATTTATGAAACCCATTTTATTCTTTTAGTTATGATGAATGATTTATCTTTATTTTGTGGCACAAAGAAGAATTATTTCATTATGAGATGGGTGGGATATATATCTACCTCCAATTCATTGGGTAAAGATTTATATCTAATGAGATAGATATAGTTTGAATGGAATGTTGATCTGGTTCAGTGATATAGGACTGGAACAAGGAGTGAACTCAGTTCTGTAAGGGAAATTGTCCAATAAGATGGTCTTGGCAGCAATGTCTTGGATACTATGGAAATCATATCATGTGCTTAATGTTTTTCCACAATTACATGTTTTATTTCAAAGATATTTTATCATGATTTATGTTCCATTATGATCTATGCCTTACATACTTCCATGTTTTATTTCATTGCTCAATATTTTGATGTTTAAACACTATGTTCATGTTTTTATGTTCGAATGTATATGGTTTGTTTTATTTTCTCCATGATTACCCATACTGAGCATTTGAGCTCACCCATTATATTTTTTCTTTTCCCCAGGATATAAAGAAATATTTTTGGTAAAAAAAAGGGAAGATCTTTATGGGAGACGTTGAAGATCATTCACCATGATTAGAAGATTATGTTTCGAGTTTCCAAAGATACTAATCTATTACGATCCTATGGTGTCTATTTTTATTATGTATTATGTATTCCACAAAAATAATTTAATGTCCATGTACGTCAATCTTTGGGTCTCTAAAGTTGGTATCAAATGAAATGTTTAGTTACCCATTGGAAACTAGGATGCAGAAACATTAGTGAAATCCCAAGAGATATTTCTATGGTATGTCGAGGGATATACCTAAAGTTAAGCATAATTATTGGTTATATTCCTAGAATTATGGTAAACCTTACATGTTAGATATTGAAGGTACTACCCATTTATTATGTTGTTTTCCTAGAATGATTTTTTCCTCTCACACTATTGTTTTTGGGTTTTAGACGATGGATGGAACCCAAAGGAACCGTGTTGATCAATGTAATGGTCAATGCAATGATTGTCCTTCTGAGAATCCAAATGTGATAGGAGATGGAGTGCAGAATCTTATTTCTATACATACACAAGCTATGAACAATTGCAGACATCCAAATGAGCAGAGAAGGGAACAATATTCTATTGAGTCCTTCATGAGGAAACATCCACCTTCTTTCAGTGGGTCTTCTGATCTACTTGTTGCTAAAAAATGGATCAGTACCATTGAAATGATATTTTCCATACTTAGTTGTTTGGAAAATAAAAAATTCATTCTGGATATTTACCATTTATAAGGTGAAGAATATCAATGGTGGACTCTAATTAAGAATACAAGGCCCTAAGATGAAATTAAATCCATGGAATGGGATGAGTTCAAGAACTTATTTTTCAATAAGTAATTCCCGCGTATTCTTTGAACAATGATGTAAAAGGATTTCCTAGAGATTAAGAAGAAGGATGATGAATCTGTTAGTATATGTGAAGCAAATTTTACAAGGCTTATAGGGTATGCATCTGGCTTGATAATCTAACCTGATAGTAAAGTTGATCGATTATTCAGTGTCTTAAAACAAAGTCTTCGAAGGGCATTAGCTATAAGAGACTTTAGTAGCTATGAAGAAATTGTTCATTGTGCTATCAAGGTAGAAATGGAATTTGGTGTTACAAATCCATCTCATGGGTTTGAAAAGAAACGAAATATGGAGTTCAAGGAAACATCTTATAATAATGGTGAAAAGAAGATGAATGATTATTTATGCTCATAGTGTGGAAATAAGCATGGTGGTGATTGTCTTAAAGGGACTAGAAAATGTTTTCAGTGTGGAAAAGAAGGTCATCGAGCATATGAGTGTCAAAATAATGGAAAAAGGGTTTCTAATGATGTGAATAAAGAAAAGACTATAGAGAACACACCACCAACACTTCAATGCTTCAAGTGAAAGGAAATGGGGCATTATGCTAATCAATGCCCTAATACAGGGGTTAATGATGATCAATGTGAGCAACCTCTTAAAGAAAAGGATAAAGGGAAGTCACATGCGATCACCATTTGTGATGTTGAGTATGAAAATGATGTTGTGTACGGATTAAGTGTTTGTGTAATGGGATTTCAAAATAGTATCATGGAATCTCATTTATGCTATCGTGGAATTTTGGAATATCTATGTATTGGTTTTCAATAATTATATGGTACCGGTAACCATGAAAAGTGATTGAAATATTTTTGGAAAGCAGCTGATATACTCATAATGAAGGGATAAAGATAAAAAAAATATGAATGAGCTCATGACTGATATAAGGACAAACTGATATCATGGTTTCAGTATATTGGAATTTTGGGATTTTGGTATGTGGAAAGAGTTACCTTTTGACATCATTCAAGTTTTCACTATGGTCCTATGGTAATTCATGTTGCAAGAGAATACAATATTTAGGTATTCACATGTTTGGAATGCGATCAAAAAGATATATCTTATGATATATTGGGGATAAATGATGATATTCACATGCTTGGTTAATGACATTTCTAGTAATCATTTTCTCTATACTATGAGATTGGACAGATGTATTTTGGATAAGTCTAAATACTGGAATGGATTATGTCAGACATCAGATAGTATTGTTTAAGGCTAGAACTTTTTGATATTATTTTTGGAATGTTATAATAGTATTGTTTTAGAAAAAGTACAACTCGTAGGACGAGCTTCAACCCGTCGCGTCGGACAAGGTTGTGGGAATCGAACCCACAACTGATGTGCGACATGCCTTTATCTCTTACCACTGGCCTACAGGAAGTCCCTGGTTAGTAGGAACTAGTTTTATTTTATTAAGAGGTATGATAGATGAAGTATAAGTCCATTGTTGGAATCATATACGATTAATCTCACGATAAATGGACTTATGTATATTTAATAACTTATTCTAACCATTTTGTGATAGAAACATATGGGATGACTTATCATTCTATCATATTATCTGCTAACACATCATGAATGAAAAATTCAGCTTCATTTCTTTAAATAGAGATGAAGTGGAAATTGTTCATGGAATGACCAACGATGATATTACACTGAAATCAAGTAAGTATTTCTCTTTTGGTAAAAGTTCATCAATTTTAGGGAAATAATCTTGGTAACCAAAAATGTTGTCCTAGTACTCTCATATATTATGAATCAGATGGTACCTTAGATTATCACAAATATATGGTTTTGCGATTTTTTTCTTGTTCATAGCCATGTTCTCTACCACCCTCCATCAGAACTTGAATGTTAGATTTTTCTTCCATATCCATATTTTCACCTATATACTCCTATGTGGGAACCCATGTGATGAGTTACTTTGGGTATCCATTTTGTTTCTAACTTTTCTTTTTAAAATGATGATTTAGTATTCCTTTTTACGATGTGAATTTCTATGAATGAAACTTTCAAGTAGTAAATGATTTATAACCCCGACGAATTTCGAGGGTGAAATTCATTTTAAGGGGGTAGAATGTAACACCCCGAAATTTTATGAGTTATATTATTTTTAATTTCTTTTATGTCTTCTATTATATAATACACCAAGATTATCTTGTACTATATGCAACACTGTATTAGCTTGCAGTATACACAACACTATTATTGGCTCGTGTTACACACAATTTCAAGTTCGTTTTGTGGAAATTATTCTACGCAACATTAATTATAGATTTAATTTAATGTATAAATGAAATATGTTTTGATTATGTTATACGCACCACCAAACAGAGTTTTCACTACATGCAGCCCGGACTTGGCTTGCATTACACGCAATTGGGACCGTTTTCGATAGCGTGTGTATTACGCAATACTGGGTTTAACTAAACAACGATATATTGTTATAATATTACTATGGAATAGACGTTATGAGTATTATTAAATAAATTTTTAATTTTATAACATTATTATTCATCTTATATATTTTATAGAACATGGTATGAGAACTAAATAAATTTTTTGAGTAAAATAAGAATTTTTAAAAAAATGCAGTTTTGCCGCCTTTTGATGGCGCACCCACTTAAAATATAGTTTTTGACATGTTTATAAGTTCAATTTGACCAAATTAATTTCTTCCTTCGAATCAGGATATAAAAATTTAATTTGTATAAATTTTTCATATTATTCTGATAACTTTCATATTTTAATGAATAGTAAAAACACGCTATATTTAAATTAAAAACATCATTTTTCATCGCAATAATTTATATGGTTAGATTGTATATTTAATTGGTTTTAATGTGTAATTAGAATATATTTTTACCATTTAATCCAGAGTTGGTCATTGGAATTAATTTCACTTTGAATTTGGACATAAACAAGTGTCGATCTTTTGATTGTTGTTGTTTCTTAAAAACACGCTATTTGTTTGGATAACAAGAATTAATTTTAAAATTAATTAATTCCACTTATATGTTTTTAATTTGAAAAAATAGACATCATTTTTTAATTCGGGATATCAAATATTTCTTAGGCTGATTTTTTGTTATTTTTCTAAAAAACATCAATTTTTTATGAATAGTGAAACCACTTAGTTGTAGTTAAAAAACTGACTCTTTCATTTAAATGAATTTTAACCACTTCTGTGAATTGAATTTCAAAAATCTGACATACATTGTTATTATCAAGAAGTAAAATTTGGTTTAATAGGATGAAAATAATTTTTGGTGAATAATAACTTTTGACTTTTATTTACTGCAGTTAAAGGTAAATAGGGTAATTCAAGGTTAAAAGAATATTATAATAATTCAAAATTACCTTAACACGTTTTGTAACCTTATTTGATGAGTGTTTTCCGACCATGGGCATCTTTGGGTCGATTTTGGGACCCCATTGAGCCACTTGGTAATGATAACGACAATTTGGATTAATTAATTTAATGTGAAGACAAAATTGACATTAACAAAAATATTTTTGTAATTAATTTTTATAATGGGTTATATAAATTATCATTTCTAAAATAGATATTCATTGGAAATATAAAATTATTTTCTACATGGTGGTGTTTTTTTTATAATTTTTAGAAATAAAATAAATTAAATTATTTATGACACAATAATGATGCAGTATTTACCTCATTAATAAATGATTTAAATAAATAAGATTATAATTGTTAAAATATTTTCCAAAACATGTACAATAATGAATGGATGATTTTATTTCGACCATTAGTCATCTTTTCTTCATCTTCAATGACTTTTGGACCTTTTGAAACCTAAGATAAGTTTAAAATTCAATAATCTTTTCACACTTTTCAAAGGTGCCCCTCTCCTCCCTTATAAAAGGGCACCTCATCCCTCTTATCTTCACACCCTTTTGAGCCATGAAGCTCATTCAAAACCTGAAAATTCCTATTTTCAACCTCTCTAGTTATACCATAGAGGTTATGGTTATCTCAAAATACCAACTCTAGTGCCCTAAGAAGGAGTTTAAAGGAGGTGCGTCGAGGAAGAGGTAATCTCTTCTACCGACTCTTTCAAGTTTCTTTCTTCTTCTACTTACACTTCTTTAGTTGTTTAATTAAAAAGTAATAGCATAAGTATTACTTATATACTGATATGTTATTATAAATATGAAACAACCATATTTCACCTTCTATTCATCCTATGGAAAATCAAATCACCGCGTGTGCATATGTACGGAATACTGTCTCCACGCCGTGGTGTAATTTTTTTTTCCTCCACCACCTAACTTGGATGGGTATAATGGTTTAAAGAATAACTATATATAATTATTATACCATCATAATGATTCTAATATATTATATCATCCAATCCAATTCCATTCAATAAATATGGGAACGATATCATCGCTCGTGCGTACGTATGGATTACTGTCTCCAGGACGCGATGAGATTCATTTTCCATGTTAACAATTCAAGAATGATTATAAAGTATATATAATAAGTAATAATGAAATATATGAAATAATAATGATACTTTATTTAGGTATATATATATTTATGTCATCTACTTAATTCCATTCAATTCAATAAGGAAATGAAAAACAGTGTTCATGCATACGTACGGCCTACCGTCTCCATGAACGGTGTATTTCTTTCCATTTATCGATCTATTATATATATGTATATTCTATATATAAATATTATATATAAATCATGTTTTATATTTTTTAATTAATTAATCATGATATTAGTGATTGTATTAATAATTACAAGTCAAAACATGGATGATAAATGAAACGATTTTACCCAAAATGCAGCTTTATCATGGAATTGAGAAATGAACTGATAATATAAAGTCATAAGTGAATCATATATGATATCATAAATATTATTATGGTTCTCTTACAAGTTAATAATATTTTTCAACCCACTATACATGAGTCTCAGACACATATAGAAGAAATTGGACATAAGGTAAGGGATAATTATTCCAATCTCATTCTTATTTGAGATTATTTGTTCGTATGTATTTACTGGGGTTATGTTTATTATCCATGTCCATATGTTCTCAAATTTTTTCATAAAATGATTAATTTTCTTCCATGTATGGTTAAATTCATTTTTATCCTTTTTTACTTTTACCACATCGTATGGAAGAAGTCTTTCTTTTGTTTACCATATGAGGTACTTTGTTTGACTTTTCTGATAAAAGTACTAGGAGAATATTTTTTTAACTTATATGTCATGAACAGATTTTTATGGTTTCATAATGCATTATTTCCATGAATATTCCTATAAAATATTTCATGATTATTTTCAAAAAAATCCTTTTTTTAAATTTCATGTCATTTTGTGAAAAGAAAATGATTTTGAAGAAGAAAGGATATTTTCCTCAAGAATTAATTTCAAGTGTTTTGTAAAATCTATTTTAAATCTATGATTAAATTATTTCATATGTGTATAATGCCTCTATGATTTACATGGTTTCACTTTCCTTATGAAGAAATGATATTCATTTGTTTTATATGGATTATTTAATGTTGGGATGTCATTTATGAAACCCAATTTATTCTTTGGGTTATGATGAATGATTTACGTTTATTTTGTGGAAAAAGTTAGAATGATTTCATTATGAGATTCGTGGGACCTATATCTCCCCCAATGAATTGGGTAACGATTTATATCTCACGAGATAGACATGGCTAGAATGGAAAGTTAATTCAGTTTAGTGATACAGGAATGGAATGAGGAGTGAACTCGGTTTAGTAAGGGACTTTGTCCATTAAGATTGTCTTGGCAGTAATGCCTTGTCTAATATAGAAATCATATCATGTGCTTAATGTTTTTCCACAATTACACGTTTAATTTCCAAGCTATTTTATCATGATAGATGTTTCATTGTGATCTATGCCATACATACTGCCATGTTTAATGTCATTGCTCAAGATTTTGATGTTTAAACATTATGTTCATGTTTTTATGTTCAAATGTATATAGTTTGTTCTATTTTCCCCATGTTTATCTATACTGAGCATTTGAGCTCACCCTTTAAATGTTTTCTTTTCCCCAGGATATAAAGAAAGGATTTAGGTAAGAAAAATAATGAAAGATCTTTATCAGAAATGTTGAAGATCATTCACCATGATTAGAAGATTATGTTCCGAGTTTCAAACGACACTAAACTATTACGAACCTTTGGTGTCTATTTTTTTTATGTATTAAGTATTCCGAAAAAGTAATATAATGTCCATGTACGTCAAGATTTGGGTCTCTACAACCCATTCGTCTAGTTTTATTTCAAAACCAATATGGTTACTACAAGTTATCCAATAATACATTAATTTCTAAAACCTCAGGTAACCCAAATGTTAAACATAATATATTTAATAAATATTTATATGTTAAACTCATACAAAATATTTCTCTACGAATTCAAAGTCAACACTTTTAGATGGAAGTTCATTAAATTTATAAAATCAGCATATCATAAGATTCCCCAAAAACATAGTTGTTAATGTCACATAAAAAATATTTTAATATATTGATCACTATGAAACCTTAATTAAAACATTTATATTTCCAAAAATAAAATCTCAAGATGTTGAATATATTCTATAAATCAAAACATGCACCAAAATATGACAAAGTAAACAAAAACCATTAAATCACTAACCAATTTCAAGTTCACCGGTAATATTTCATAAAAGTAAATTAATTTTTATTATCTAACATTGAGAACATATTAACAGCTATCTTACCTCAATAGGTATTTTTCCTAAAATAGGATCTTTCCAATATATAACTTTTCCTAGTCATTGATTCTATTAAATATATGTCTTTAAATGAATTTAGAAAAACTACAATATTATAATCCTTATACATTTTATGATTTTTAATAATGAGAATTTAATTTATAAATTACTTCTACTACATAATTCATGAATCTAAATACCGAAGCTCTTTAATAATTCATCTTTTTCCGTAGTAATAGAATAATATTGACCTCAATCCCTTAGCTTCTTCTATGGTGTATTTCCTTAACACTTATGAAATTCATTTTCATAGTACCCCATCTCCTAACAGTTAAAGCATCGAACATTTGAAAATTATTTCTTTCCCTTATATTCATGTGAATGGTGGTATTTCTCCCCACACATATTGAAAACGGTCATTCCCTTCAAGAAAGTACTCGGGTTTTTGTTCCCATAATTATAACATATGGGGAAATACTTTGTTCCCTTCTCCTCTTTATCCATATTTTTCTTCAGAATCATTTTCTTCTCTTTTTTCATTAAAAGACATAATATATGAATAAATTTTTCTATATTGATAGAACCTGAAACTGTGTCTTCATACGATGAGAAAATTTAGGGGACATGTTCAATTAAAATAATTTACTTTAACCCATAAGATAAATGTGCTAAATTACTAGTTGGGTTATGTATATTGTCTGAAACATGAATTTATAACATTGAAAATTTACCATCATACTTAAAAACATTTTCCTCTTCATTTTATCTTAAACTCAATAATTGTCTCACCATATCAACTCATTGCTCATGAGGAAAATAAATTTCAAAGTAGAGTTACTTAAAATACATCCATTCTCTATTTTTTATTTCCTTCCAATACCTACTGTTTTATTGTAATGAAAACCATTAACCCGCATCACCTAAGAGATGATAAAATTACATGACAACCGTCTACCTCTCATTACTTTCTAGAGAAACAAATAACATTTGTATGGAAATTACATGTTGCTCAGCTACAAATGGATCAGTAGTCACATTAAATGATGTAGGTTACTGAAACATAATGTGGTATAACATTGTGGTACCACATTGAAGATTATTTTTCTTCTCCATATAAAAATTGTAACTGGTTACATCAATAGTTAGTTCCACCAATATGTTTATAATTTTATCATATATAGTTACATTTCATGATCTATCTTCATTATATTTTCCAAGAGGGAAGTACATACATGGATATTGTGCATTGATAAGGTTCTCATTCCTTCTGCTATGTACTATTTATAAATAATGGAATACACTATATTAGATCATTACACTATGAAGAATGATTTATAATATCAATACTAGTGATACACTTATCATAAATTTAATATTTCTTGCATGGCTAATATCATAACCATAAACATGGTTTCATTGGGGATGTTTTCGAATAATATATTTTTTCAAATATTTCACATTTTTTTGTAATTAAAATATAAATTAAACCATGGATATCCCATAAGTGTGAAAAATCGGGAGTGCAGTGTGG
The DNA here is from genome assembly GCA_963277665.1 of Viscum album. NCBI lineage: Eukaryota > Viridiplantae > Streptophyta > Magnoliopsida > Santalales > Viscaceae > Viscum > Viscum album. The sequence continues at coordinate 1,505,719,999 of OY728136.1, read as the reverse complement.
ACTATTGACATATTGTAGGTAATTATCGAGTCAAATATGATGCACATTTTTCAATGATATTACCCATTCGTAAATATTTTCAAGAACCACATCCTCTTGTAGTTTCCATGAATATATTTATTTCTAGGAAAACCACATAAATTATTTCTTACAAAAAATTTAGGATGTTATATTAAACTTATCATAAAATTATATGTTACCTAATATATTTTCCCTAAATATAGTTTCCAAAGATTTTATGAAACATCCTGAAGTGCCCAGATCAGTGTGAATCACTGAGAGGGGGAGGGGGTGAATCAGTGATCCTTTAAAACTTTTTACTAATTGATTCTTAATCAATTAAACCTATATGGCTTGTTAAGGCCTCGATCCACTCTTCTTATGTATCTCAACCTTTCCCGGATAATGAAGTAATCAAAAGGCACAGGACACAAGGATTTACAAGGTTCGGCACCAAAGGCCTACATCCTTGCCATGCTCTCCCAGCATAGATTATCCCATTATAATCTGTTAGTATTACAATGGTCGATACAGCTTCCCACCGTATCTCTCCTGAGTCCCACAGGAGGGTCTTTATACTGCTTCACACAGTGTTACCAGAGTCCCACTGGCCTGCTCCAGAATCCCACTGAAGACTTCTTCTCCCTGAGTCCCACAGGGTCTTCTCTTGGCTCCTCGAGTCACACGAGTAGCTCTTCTTCTCTTTAAGATTCTTCAAGTATCTTCAGCAGTCTGGGATAAAGACTACTGGCCTTGCTCTGTACCTCTGATCACTTGAGTTGATCAGGTCTTCTCTTCTTGCTCAGGATTTATCTCTTTCTTCTCAGGATGACCTGGCTTCCCTCTCCAACTACTGAATACTCATACAACTGATATCTTTAACTTCAGTCTGGTCCAGTCTCACATCAGATCAACTTCATGCACTGAGTGCATGGCATCTCTTCTTCCTCATGCACTGACTGCATGGCCTCTTAATTTCTTCAAGATCCTCTGGTCTTGGTCAAATCAAATGCACACAAGCTGGTTTGGCTTTGTTCACGTGTTCATGTGAATTCATGCAAGCATGCACTTCCCTTTCTTTTCTCTTGGTGCAATAGACCCACAAAGGGTGTAACTCTTTAAGCACACACCTTCTCACTTCCTTCACACACTTTGTTCTTTTTGTCTACACACTAAAAGTGTGTTATACTTTAGTGTGGATGTCCTCTTCTTTATTCTTCTAAATGTGTACACTTTGCACACACCTAGGTTCGGCCTACTTGTTTTGTTTGCACACACACACTTCCTTTGATCAATTAGCAAACACAAGGCTTGGCCTACTTCACTTACTAAGCACACACACTTCCTTGTCCTTTTAATCTTCTTCAAAGTGTTCAATTCACTTATGCACACACTTGGTTCTCCATTTTGCACACACAAGGGCTACGGCCTCATCTTTAATTTGCACACAAACGTTGTGGTGGCTTTCTTGTTTTGCACACACCAGCCGTAGGGCCTTCCTCCTTCACTTGGAACACAAGCACAAGTCTCGGGTCTTCCACCTTCAAAGTAGGCGCGCAAGTGGTGTGGACTTTCTCCATCAATACTGCCGCACAAGTCCTCAAAGAGGCAAGGGCGTGCAGGGTGCAAGGTGCAACCAGCCTTGGGTGTGCACGGTGCAACACCGCGGGCACACAAGTGCTTACCGCGCAGGGGGCCGCGGTGCACAGAGGGGGTGCGCAAGATGGCGCAGCCCAACCTCTCCTTCCTGTCGCGCAAAGGGGAAGCGCGCATGGGACTCTCCCTTTCTCTTCTTTCGCGCAAGAGATGCGCAAAAGGAACACACAGAGCCAAGGGATGGCTCCGGGCTTCACTGCCGCGCAAGTGGTGCGCGCAGGCTGTTCTTCGCTAAGCAACGAGGCTTCGCAGGACTTCAGATCTTCAACAAAGATTCAGCAGGCACAATGAGAGCCTCGAGCTCTCCTTATATAGGCAGAGGGATGCCTCTGTCCATCCGCGTGTTAAATCTTGAATCACCGAAGATTTTGGATCTTCAAAATCTTTCCAAATTTTGATTTCTTTCCTCTGTTTCAACGCGGGTTCTTTTATTTATTATTTTCTTCACGTGCATGCGACTTAGAACGCATGCACGGCCTCTTCTCTTCTATTCCATGCAAAACACGAACCCATGAAGCCTCGGCAACTTCGTTTGCCTCGGCCTCGACCGAGTTCATCATCCAACGTGTGCATGCATATTTTATTGCATGTATATGTTCCTTACGGAGAGACGAGCACAATGGTGCCTTCGGCTTCAAGAAAGACAGTCGGGATCTCGACTTCAGTGCTCGGGTTGCTCCTGGTTCGACGGAGGCACTTCGGGGAGGTTCGGGCGAGCTCAACGAAGGAGACGACGCTGGGAGCCGTCGGGTCGCCATTTAAATGACCGCGGACAGCTCAGAATATAACATCGCCGTGGAGATGGATCGTACGGTGGAGAATTCGCGCGAGATCAAACATGCGGCCAGGATTAGATCCCGGGATAAAAATCTAGTCCCACATCGAATCGGCCAGCGTTTTTCTCATGGTTTATCAATGTGCCGCTGCCTTCCACTCAGCAATTGAACTTCCCTCCTCACGGTGCCACCCTGCACCGTGTTCTCCCTGCGGGCGCGCTCTGCGCCCACTCTCGCCTTTGCGGGCGCGCTCCTAGCGCCCACTATGCACACTCGGGTGTGCGGGCTTCACCACCGCGTTCCCTCGGGGCTTATACACGACCCCGACCCTTCTGCCTCAGGGACATGCTGCCTTGGCCAGAGGGTTCCCCATGGGCGTGGTGACCTCGAGTCCCACATGAGCCTTGGGTGATGACCCTCGGCTGGCCTTCCTTGGTGGCTATTTTTTGCTAATTAAAACACTTAGGACTTTTTATAAAAACAAAGTAACCAAGTGAAAATGCCAAGTTCCACTCAAGCCATTTCTTCTCCACTTCTTCTATTCTTCTTCTTAAGAATTCCATTACTTCTCCTCATATGATCTTCACTTAGGATATGGAATTCAAAAGGTTCATCTTCATCAACCGAACTCCTGAATCACTTATAATCTTCAATGTTCTTTATTGATCTAATCAGAGATCAATTGGAACTTTTTCAATTCACATGCACTAAGTGATAGTGCAGGGACTTCATTAATGCACATCATCCACTTAGTAGTTGTGGATGGAACTCCTTTCAACTCCTCATGCATTGTGAAGACAATGCATGGTCTTCAATCAATGTTGTGACATTGTATCATCAGGATACAAGTTCTTTGAACTTAAAGATCATCTCATCAATTGTCTGATTTAACTAGAGAATGTTTCAACCACATCTCTTATGCCACTTAGTGAATCTCCTAAGTGACATGAATCTTAGTACTATGGCCATTCTCTCTTCATCACCAACACCATCAAAACCTTTGTCATTCACATCTTGACATTCCTTGACTTCCATTCATTCCAAGACAACCTCATGCCTCATTGACAACAAATGCAACACAGTGCACTTCACATCCTATTATACCAACTATAAATACCTTGACCATAGTCGTCCCATGTCAGTGGTTACTTTATTACATTACAATAAGATACAAGAAATCGTATCCTTCAAGAAATAATATTTTGGGATTCTTAGTAACCAATATACATACATGAATATTATAATACAATTGAAAACATAAAATACAATATAGTATTTTATTTGAGTACACCAATATTTTATTTTTTATATCCATACAAATCAATTGTAAAACACATCCTAGACTCCTGAGGAAAGGAAAAATAAGAAAGGGATGATCACTAATTCTTTGTACGGGTATCTATACAAAAGAATATATCGTGAATAAATAAGTCCTTGACACTATGGAATGGTAAAAATCTAAAACATATTCCATTAAATTATTTAATTCACCAAAATATGGATAAATAAATGGTGATAAATTAATTCCATATAAATTATAACATGAGCAAGAAACATAACCATGGATTTTATAAGAAATAAAATAATCACATAGAACATCAATATCTAATATCATAATTAGGGAATGCATAATTATAAACATTAAAACTATTCCATAAAGGACTCATACCAATAAATTATACTTAAATGAGTGATTACTCGACCAAATAGCCAAGATAGTTTGTCTCCTGGGACCTACCAAAGTATTGTGGGTCTGTAGAAGTCCCCACCAATAGCATACCAAGTCTAATACATCCCTCACATAAAAGAGGGAAAAATAGAATATATAAACATTATTATTTTAAAACTATTATAAAAATTTTCAACAATTAACCCAGTTAATAAATATAATCGTCAAACATCTAGAGTAATATGAAGGGTATAAAACCGGTATATCCCCTAAAAATTATTCATAAAATATCTAGAGAAATAATTTAAACAGTATCATAAAAACATATCCCATTTGGGGAAAAGTGGAATATTTTTTTTTGTTATTGATGAATAAATAATCATTAAAAGATCATTAAAAACATTCTTGAGGAAGATAATATTTCCACTTTGAAAAATTATTTTTAAAAACTAAAAATTTACATCATATCCAGGGATTTTTTTCAGAATATATCCTTTTAAACATTTAGTGTAATCTTTAATGAAATTATTAAACATGAGGATTAGAAATTATATACATGCGGGGTATATTAAAATAAATATTCCTTCTAAATTTCTTGTTAAAAGTAAAACATAGATTTTTAATATAATTAAAGAAATGCACATTTTAGTTTTTTAATAGAAATAAAATCATGGGTGAAGTGATTTTAGAAAATCATTTTGAGGCATTATATTAAAAAAATTGAGAACATTATTAGAAAAAATGGAGATGGAAGAGAAAAGGATTTTCTACCGAAAAGGGAAATAAAGTCTGTTTCCTTAAAATCATTTTATCAATGATTTTAAAGAATAAAGAGGTAATAATGGTACTTTTATTTAAAATTTTTTATGGACAACAAATGGATCAGAAAATTTATTAGTTTTCTATATGGAAGATCATAATATTTCATCATTGGATATTTAATCATAATAAATCCTCATAGATGATGAGATTTTATAATAAATCCTCATTACTTTGGTAACCTTCGAATCGTAAGCCCCATGAAGAGAATAACATCAAGTGAAACATTAAATATGATAAATATAATGGTATTATTTATATAAAATTTCAATTTTGAATTATATAAATCACACAATATAATTATCTGTTGAATATAGCATAAGTCCCAAGGAAGTAAAAGTTTAATGGGAAACACCAACCTCAGATCAGATTTCCTTCATATGTGTATGCACATCCTATATATTAAAATATAGGATTATAAATATATTATAGAACCAAAATAATTTATTTTATAACATATATTATTTAATTATTTTAATTTATTGACCTTCTATTAATAATTCTTTTTTAAAATCATTTTTTCAGGTGATAATTTCTTCATTGTTTATGTGTATTTTGCTTAGATAATTTCTATTCTTTTACACTGATCATGATTATATCAAATATTTAATGTAAAACATCAAATACATATAATAAAGATTCATTATTTATGTATTTATATTAATCCATATTATTTAAATTTATATGATTTAATACACTATTCATGGAGATGCTACATCATATGTACGCAAGAATGATGTTTCTATTTTCATGATGGATATAATAGAAGAAAAATAAATATTAATTCACCTTTAAATAATAATTATTGATTTAAAAATATAATTTATAATAATAAAATCTATCTTTATTACCTTCCATTTAAAAATAAAATGAAAAACATTTTACATCACTATGTGGAGGCTGTAGTCCACAAATATAAACATGTTATATTATTGTTTTACAACAGATTGAAAGGTAAGAATTTATATATAATATTTTATTTCTAGGAATTTTTATTTCATAAATATCACTTATATTCATTAAATTTATTCTTACTACCTTCCCTATAAAGAATTTGGGAAAAAATCACATCATTTCGCAAGGCAATAATCTGTTGTACACATTATCGTATCCCACGATAAAATGGAAAGTACAAAGTTATATGTGATATAATAATTGAATAAGTATAATAATTTATTAAATATAATATAAATATTTTAAATCAATAATTATATATATTCTCGATAGGTGGTGATGGAAAACTAATCACATCGATTCGCGTGGTGGTAATCTGTCGTATACATGATCGATAGTTTCATTTCTGATTTGATCGAAACATAGACGGTTATTGGTTTTGAAATTAAAATTATGACATTTAAATATATTTTAGATAACTGTTTTGTTATATTGGAATAGTTGAATTATATTTTAAGGTTTTTGAAAAGGTAATAAAACAAAATGAATGTTTAATAATTTTACCTATTCTTCATATAAACTCTTTAGGTTCATTACTAAAGACTTATTTGGAGGGTTTAATAATAAAAACAAGGAATCTATTAAGTATTTATGGATATAAGGATAAAATTTGGGATTTCCTGGGCTGACCAACATGGTTTTTATGTGTGAATATGGGAGGAGAGAGGGTATACTTTTATAAGATGGGGAGAGGATACACTTGAAAATTTTGAAATTAAAAATTTTTAACAATGTTTTTCAAAATAAAAATGGAGAAATAGTTAATTAAAGAAAATTTTAGAATATAGGGTCAAAATATGAGAATAAAATACGAATTGAAAAGTATATAGGTCATTCTAATCCTTATCTTTTTAGTTTAACTCTTTGGTAAGTCATTTTTACCTTAACTGTGGTAATTAATTTTGTTATATTTTCACTATTATTTATGGTCAAAAAATTATATAATATTAATTATTCTGATTAATAATGTGGAATCTATTTTGAATAATTAATTTTACATAAGTGTCACAATTTAATTTAAAATAAAACCACCGATGTGATGAAAAATGGGTTTCTAAATAATTCATTTCATAAGTATAGAAATTTTTATATTTAGATTGAATATAACATTGATTCAAATCAGCAAAATTATTTGATTTTTAATTTAATTGATCTAATTTTACTTTAATAACAATTTAAAATATAATTTAACTTTTTACATAACGTAAACAAAATGAAGAGTTTCGAATAAATACCAGTATTTTTCAGTGTCCATTGAAAAATTAATCTTTTTTGAAAATTATAACAACAGATAACTAAGATATTTTTCATATAAATATTTTGATAATTAATTTCGTTTTTTAAATAAATTTTATAAATTATTTAAAAATTAATTTTAAAATAATCACTCAAACATAGTGAATCATTTCATTATAAAAATATAGAGTTTCAGAAAATATTTTCATTATTTAAAATTATTTTTTTATTTATAATGAATAGATAACAATGAAATTTATTTTATTCATGTGTAAAATATAAAATTTTATAATTTATTTAGTTATATTCATACCCTTCGACTTAAAAACTATTTTATAATGACCATGAAGAAATAATAATATTTTAATTGGGTATCACATTTCATTTATACCTGGTGTTGCATGCATCGCAAGATATACAATAGAATGATTTTATTTAAAAATAAATATATCATAAAGCCTCAAGGTGTAGCATTATCTTCTAATGTTGGTGTTATCTATCATATACAATATTAAACATGATATTCCTCTTTTAAAATGTGAGGGTGTTACATTCCACCCCTTATATGAACTATATCCACACAATTTAATAATGATCTCCGTAATCAAGGGTTTGACATTTGAAAATAACTTTTCTAGAGACCCAAATCATATAAACGGTTAATAAAACATCATCTTGATAATAGATAAAGGTAAGTAAAAAATTCTATGTATAATAACACATTTTCAGGTTTCCATGTAGGAAATCATTGGTGGGAGGTGAATATATAGACAAAGATGAAAATGATTAATAATTGTAAACTGTGATAGAGAACATTAATCATAATAAATTAGATGATATAATAAATTTAACGATAAAAAATCCGTAAATCTGTAATGAGTTAAAAGGCCATTTTATTCATCAAATACAAATGTACTAGGATTTCATTTTTGTTTGAAGATCATTTTCTTAGTATTGAGGAATTACATTACAATCTTGACAGTGAACATAAGAAAATATAATTACATGATATCTTTCTATTTCATTTTCAAAACCTCATCATTTGGTTATGATTTTATCAATTTTTACATCATATATTACTCTATGAAATGAATATCCAATCGGTACTTTTTAATCCAAAAGCTGTAAAACTAACATATGACATCCCTTTAAGTCAATAAAAATAATGACATGGAATTCCTCTTGTATCTATATATTTTTTAAAACCAAAATGGTTAGTTAAAGATACAAAATAATAAATTAATTTATAAAAAATCAATAATAATAGAAAATTTAAACATAATCCATTAAAAAAATATTTAACTTAAGACTCATCCCAAATATGTTTGAACGAATTCAATGTCCTATAATTTATAAGGTAGGCCATTAAATTTCCAAAATCAATTTTACAGTATATTCCCAAAACAAAATAATGTATATCTTAAAGTAACATCTGAAATATTTGAAAACTATAATAAAAATATACATTCTTCTAAAAAAATGATCAAGTTGTCGAATTCCAAAAATGCTATAAAATCCAACAATGATAACATAAATCATCAAATTACATACCAATTTTAAGGTCACCAGTACAATATCATAACCATTTGATTATTATTATTGTCTCAACATTGAGCCTATATAATGAGTTATCTTCCCAAAATCATGTTTTTTCAAAAACATTATACATTTCTCTATATCAATTTTATTGGTCATTAAAACCATTCCACATATCTCTTGCAATACATCTAGAAAAAATACTATAATATAATCTATATATGTTTTATTACTATTATAAAGATAATATCATTGATGAAATATTTCTACAATATTATTAAGGAATCTAAATACATAATCACTTCAATCATTCCACTTCAGTAGTAGTAATAACATATTCTTGATCTTGATTCCCTATCTTCATCTTGGGTATATTCCCTTAATTCATGGTATATTCATTTTCGTAGTGTGTCATATCCTTAATGATTAATCATTTAACATTATAAACTTCATTATTACCACTAAAATCATTATCATAGTGTAATATATCTCTAAACTTGTAGAAAACTCCCATTACCTTTGAGGAATGTCCATAATGTTTCATTCCATATTTATGACATGGGAAATATCCTTCATTACCTTATTCCCTTTATCGATATTTTTATCTTCCATCCTATTATTCTCTGTCTTTAATTCAAATACATATGACATGGAAAATTATTTCTCTTTTTTGATATAACATCATACTATTTACTCATATATTGAGAAATTTTGGGATACTAGTTCCCTTCGAAGAACTGGATTTGACACATCAAATAAATGATCAATATTTCACATTGGATTATGTATATAGTCCAAGACATGCATTGATAAAATTGTAAAATTATCTTCATACATAAAAATATTTTACTCTTAATTTTACCTCTAACATAATAATTGTCTCTCAAAATCTACTCATTACTCATGATGAAAATACTTTTCCAATAATATTAACATAAAATACTTCCATTCCATTTTTGTTTTCACTTCCTCATTAAGAGTGTTTTTAACGAATAACTATCATTGTTCTACATCACCTGAGAGATGGTAAACTTCTATACCAAATATCTCCATCTCATTATATCTCATATAGAGAAATATATTCTCCAAAGAACGTATCTACATATCCGCATCAACTGGATTATTAGTTATATTAAATTATGGAAGGTGACGATACATAAAGTGGTATAAAATTGTATTCCCACATTGTGGATTAGTATGATTATTCTTATAGTAAGGGTTATTTATCATAACCTGAGTTAGCTTCTACTATATGGTTATAATTTGATCATTTCCTACTATATATCTAGCTCAAAAAATATGTTCTTTCCCAGAAGGGAAATCCTTAAAAATATTATGTGTCTTGATGTAGTTCCCATTTCTCCATATAAGTTCAATTTATAAAAAATTTCATAATTTAGATTACTTCATAACATTATGAAACATAGTATATGACCCATATACTAGTGAAACATTTAGAATAAATTGAAAAATTTAAGTATGTATAATATCATAATAATAAACAAGGATTATTGGGAATGTTTTAAAATATTAAAAATATTTTCAAATCCTTCATAATGGTTTGTAAACAAAACATAAATTAACCCAATTATATCACTTGGGAGTATCAAACTAGTTGCATAGTAAGGACCATTTCTTGTACAAGGTAATCCTAAAGTCAAACTTGATACTCTGTTGTTGAAGATACTACTCATAGGTAAATGTGTGCTAGAACCACTTCTACCTGTAATATCTGGATAGGGATGCATTTAAACGAAGAAACACATAATAACATCCCAAAAAATAGGATATTCTTATATACATATACTCAACATCCATTATAGGGTTTTTTTTCCAATTACATGTTTTCCTAAATCTATTTCCCAAGGTTTGTAATAAACTTATTGTGATTACAACTATAAAGAAACGAACTCTAATAACGTAGAGTTTATGGTTACTTTATTACATTGGCATAAGATACCAGAAATAAAATCCTGAAGGACCAAACAGTTTTGTAGTCCTGGTAAACTAGATATATACATGAATCCCATATTAGAATTAAAAACATAAAAAACAACATATCACTTTCTTTGAGTACACTATTTTTACCTTCATTACATCCCTATATATTAATCATTAAACACATCCTACAATCATGGGGGAGGAAACATATGAAAGGGGTGAGATCTAATGCTCATTAAAGATATTTTTATATTAGTGTATATCGGGAATAAATAAGGAATAATAAATATCTAATGTTAAATAACTGAAACACATTCCATTAAATAAATTACATGATAATAATCTGGTAGGGATGAATAATGATAAAATAATTCCATATAAATAATTACATGATCTTGAAATGTAAAAATCGATATTATAACAAATTTATCAATCACATGGAACATCATTAACTAATTTCATAATGAGGTAATTCATAATTTCATACGACATATCTTTACTATAAAGGCCTCGTTTGAAGATATCTTATATAAATGTGTAAGGCCTCAGCCAAATCCCCAAGCTAGTATCTCTTATGGAATCAACTACTACATTGAGGGGCTATATTGGACCCCACCAATCACTGTCTAAGTCCAATTAATTCTTCACATGTAAGGGGTAAAATCAATGTAAAAATTAATATTAAGAATCTACCACATGAAATTTTATCCCGAATGGCCCAAAGGCCTTTATTTTTATTAAATTTTGATAACCCCCCATTCAAGGGACAATAAGAAATTTTAACATTTTCCATAATCAGAAAAACATAATCACAAATCATGTAGAGTAATATGAATGGTATACCATTATCATATACCCAGTCAAACTATTTATAAACCATCTTAATAAATAATAAGAATGATACTTCTATAATATATACCTAGTAGGGAATAATTAGAATAATTTTTTTTCATTGATGAATAAAATTACATAAAAAGTTCATTAAAAACATTCTTGAGGAAAATAATCATTTTATATTAAAAATAATTTTTTAAGACTAAAAATTTATAGAATATTTTGAAGAAAATATTATTTGAAATTAGCTTTCTAAAATTGTTATGTAATCTTTAAATAAATGAGATATTGGGAAAATGGTAATTTCTGTAGATGTCGATTGTCTTAAAATAATGATTCCTTTTAAATTTTTGGAAAAATGTTACACATACCACAATTAGAAAATGATAGGAACAATCCTTTTAAATATTTTTTAAAATAAAATCAGGGGTCAAATTTTGATTGTAAATTATTTTTATAATTTTTTGAAACCTTTTTGAAAAAAAAAATTAGAAAACAAGGACATGGAAAAGAAAATTATTTTCGACTGAAAAGAGAAATAAATATGGATTTTTTAAACAAAATCCCAAAAATATTAAGTAAAAAAGGGAGGATGATTTTACTATTAATTAAAATATTAATGAATAATTCTAGGATAAGACAAATAAATAGTATCATGAGTTATAGAACATTATATTTCATCATTTAAATTTTAATCATAAACTATCCTGTTAAATGGTGAGATTATAAAACAAACCCTTAACACTTTTGTAAATTTTGAATCACAATATTTATGAATGAAATATATTAATTTTAAATGTTAAATAACATAAATTTAAATATATAAATGATATAAAATATAAAATGGTAACTATATATACCACACAGAATAACTAAGTGTTAAAATGGCATATGTCTCACAAAAGTAAAAGTGAGATAGGAAACCCTTATCTTAGATCCGATTTCCATCGCATATATCCATAACAAGTTTAAAATAAATATATACTTATCATAAATATATTATAGAACCATAATTATATATTTGATACCATATATGATTTAAATATTTTATTTTAGGACTTGTTTATTAATAATTAATTGTTTAAATCACTATTTTTTATGATAATTGCTTCATTTTTCATGTATGTTTTGTTTAAAAAATTTTGGTCCTTTTGATTTGTTCATGAATAAATCATATAAATTCTGTAAATTGTTTTATAAATATCATATATATTTTTTATATATTTTTTTAGAGTAATCCATAAAAGATAATGAAAGAAAATGCATTACACTGTTTGGGGAGATGGTAGGTCGTACGTTCACATGAACATTGTTTGAATATTCTCGAAGGATGGAACTGAAAAAAATATTAATAAACCATTAAAAAACCATTATTATATTATATATATCAGTTAAAATAATTAAATTCAAACTAATTACAATCCATGTGAAAATTAAATGAAAAATATTTCATATCACTCTATGGAGGTTGAAGTCCACACATATGCTTGAGAAACGTTATTATTTTCCAATATGTTATGATGTAAGAAGTTAAGTACGATATTATCTTTCCAAAAAATTATTTTAAGATAATAGATATAAAATATACTCATTAACATTATCTTTAGTACCTTCCATATAAAGTGAATGTCAAAAATGAATCAAATCGCTTCACGAGGCAGTAATCCACCGTGCAGATGAGTGATGTTTTTATATCACCACACATAATGGAAAGTAAGAAACATATTTGATATAATAATTCAAAAAGTATAATAATTTAATAAATATCATATAAATATTTTTAATAGATAATTTTTTCATTCCTTGAAAAGAAGTTATGGAAAATGAATTACATTGGTTCTGGATGCGGTTGTCCACTGTACAAACAACTGATAGATTAATTTACTATTTTGTAGAAGTGGTGATTGATATTAGATATTATATTAATAAAATTAAATATAAATATATAATAGATACTTTTTTATTATATTTTCATATTTTAATTATATTTAATGGATGATGAATAATAAATAAAACAAAATGTACATTTTCGAATTTTTCACATGTTTCACATACATAATGCCTTCTTAAAAGGATTTAATAATAAAAATAGGAACTATATGAATTAATTAGGTATTTAAGTGAGATATTTGGGTATTTTAGGCCAAACTAAATGTATTTTTTACTGTTAATAGTGGATGATAGGGGGTGACCTTTTATAAGTGGGGAGGGATACATAGTAGGAATTTTTGAAAAGAGTTATTTGTACACATGTTTTTTCACATGAAATATGGTTAAAAAATAAATAATTTTATAACTATAGAAATTATAAGGTAAAATTATGGATATAAAATTATATTTTTACAAGAATTTAGTTCATTTTAACCCTTATTTTTTATTTTTACCCCTCGTAAATCATTTTTTACTTTAACCATGATAATTAATTTTTACTGTTTCACTATTAACTATGGTAAAAATTTAATCTGAATTTATTAGATAATTTTAATTTTGAATATTAAAAATATGTAATAAATTTTTACAAATAAAATTCACATAAGTTTCATAATTTAATTAAAAATAAAACCCCCAAACGCGATGAAAAAGTAGTTTTTGAAATTATATTTATCATAAGTATGGAAAGATTCTATATTAAAATTGAACATAAAATTGATCCCAATGAATTATATTTGTAATATAATAATATAGTTTCTTTAATTTTACATGAAAAAAATATTAATATATATTTTAAAATTTTAAATAATTGATATGAAAATGTAATTAAAAAAATGGTAATTTTTACTATTCATGATAAAATTAATATTTTCAAAAAATTATAAAAAATTAACTCTAATTTAATATTTATGTAATTATTTAAAAACTTATTTTTTAAATTTAATTTATATATGTGTGTAAAATTTAATTTTAAAATAATATCTCAAAACTCGTTGAAACCACTCTTTAGAAAAATACTTTTTTTCATAAAATGTTTCTTTCATTTAAAAAGTTCTTTATTTTTAATTTTATTATATATAAGGCCATGAATTTTATTTTATACATGGTTAAAACATATCATGTTCATATTTCTTAGTCTTATTCATACACTCCAACTTAATGGCTTAGTTATAATGGCAATGTTTAAATAAGACTCCATTAATAGAGTACAACATTTCGTTTAAAATTGGTTTTTCATGAATTGTATGATATCAAAGAGATTGAATTTACTTAAAAATAAATATATCATAAATTATTACTATTTTATATTTTATTCTAAGAATATTATTGCATTTATAATATTATATTGAATGTGTTGTTCCTATTTTAACATATCTAGGTGTTACATGATATATAATGAAATACCTTTTATTTATGGTATTTGAAGAATATTGTGAATCCATATCGTTAAAATTTTATTTGATTGAATTACCACCCAAAACACAGTGGATTTCTCCATATAATTTTTCATTCTTTTGGACCCCTGCTATATTCCCCATTTATTTTAATTTGTCTGGTGTATTCATTTACATGGAATAATTTTAAAAAAATATCTCATGAATTTCAAGGGATTTACAAGTCTGTATTATTATCCCCTAATCATATTATGTTTATTCAAGAGTAACCAAAACAATTGTAAAAACAAATCTTTTCTATGGTGGAAATCCATATTATGTTTTATTAATGTAAAAATGTGTGTAGCTCCCTAGAAAAAACATACCTGTCTTGATATTGGATAGTGTATGCGTCTATGGCACAGATGCAGCTAGGGGTTATCAACACGAAAAGGATTGGTAGAGATTTGAATAAATCATCAATCTAATTTCTGATGATTGGAAATAATCCTACTCAAATTACAAGACACTAATAGGGGATATGATTTGGAATATTCACATGCTCTTTATAGACCATTATTATGGATTTTTTTAACCATTTCCTTAGTATTATTCAAATTAAAACTATTAAACCAAATTATTATATTGCATTGATAACCTAGCACATTGAAAGTACCATTTAATCTAAATTTGTTTGATAAATTAATATATTAATACATTGATGACACTTCATGGATTCATATTTTATTTTATGATGTTCTCTTGTACATTAACATTATTCCATTTTACGGGGATGTATTGGTTTTCATTAAATTTCATTAAATAGATTACCATATTTTTATTTATATAGTGGTTCCTTAGGTAAAGATATGAAATGTATTGTTGAAACTTATGATGAATGCATTAGACTTAATATGGTGACATGTGTGGCCCATAGTTACATAGCCCCTCGATGCATAAAAAGGACGCATCAGACAAAATAGCTTGGGATTTAGTGTAAAACTATCCCCTTATCAGTATAGTGTCTTGGAATAAGGTCTTGAATACCTAATTTCTTGTTTAAAATTATGAATTCCATTAGTATTAGATCAATAATTATTTTTATACATTTTTTATTTAATTATTACTGAATTCTCACAATTTTAATTTATTATGGGTTCATGTCGTTTATTTATTAATTCCATATCACTAGTTCCATGTTTATGTTATTATGTATTCCATTATATGTTACTAATTATAGATCATCTACTCATTCCCTAACTTTTATTCTTCCCTTAGGAAACCTAGAAATAACTGTGAGTAATATTTAGGGATATTATGGAAGGGATAACAATGTTATTATAATGTTTTCATGCATTATATTATGTTCTCAAATGCAATGTATGTACATATCTAGGACTCCATGACTACTATGTTATTGGATATTTTAGGAAATATTAATTTTTTTACTAATAATATAATATAACTTCTATATCTAGGTTTCTTGAGTCTAGGTTTCAAGAAAAATGATCCTTGGTATGACCAATCTTACCTATATAATATATTTTCTTTCCTATTGTTTATGCACCTTAACATCCTTTCCTCACTATCTTATTGGGTGAGCTTTCTTTCATTAATTTAGAACCTGATCCAATATTGTATTTTTTTAATTTCCTTTTCTTCAACCTTTGGTGGTTATTTATTTTCATCAGAAATTGTATGATACCAATCATAATTATAAAAACAATAATTGTATCAAAAACCATTGATATTAAACAGTTCATGGAATTTAGTGGTGATATAAAATATATTCCCTATGGATAGATTCTTCATTATATGTATTATATTTTTTACATCAACAGGTTATATCATATCTTTATATTTACATCCAATTTACATAGGAGTTATTTAAACTCCATTTACGAGTTTATTTTTCTAGAAATACATATCCTTATTCTTTAACATACAACAACACCAACAACATCCTATTAACTTTGTTCTTTTCATATTTGGTGTAGTCTATCATGATTATTCATCTTGTTGATTTTTGGAAGGAACCCCATCCTTTTGAGATTATATTCAATACAAACATTATAGGATATTATTACCTATATAATTTACATATTGGTGTATATACCAACATTTTTATACTTTAACTTTTTTATAGTTTTTTTCATTTACCCCACACTTCATGAAAAATTATATTTATTCTTCACAGCTTTAACAGGAATATGGGATATCGTTTTCTATGATCATGATGTAGAAAAATATCCAAATGATCTCAATGTATTTTTTACACCTATTTGATCATTATTTTATGTGAGAATAAATTATGATATTTGGGTGTAAAATTTTGTTTTCTCAATAGATAAATATGATCCAACTTTTTATTCTTCCAAATTCTTATGTTGTATTTTTATCTCTAGACATTTAATTTTTAGAGTATTTATTTAATATTTCACTAATCTCAAACCATAATCAAAATCACTCTTCATGTTATGAATTTTAGGCTCATCAGTTTTCATTAACCTAATTAGAGATCTATCCAAATTATTCATTGTTTTTTATTTTACTTATAGTTAGGAATACTTCACATCCACAAAGACGATATCTATGCTCTCTAGTGCATGAAACACCTCCTTCAAAATCATTCCAGACACCTACTTCTCAGATTATGTTCTATTTTAATGTCTATAAATTAAATAAACATTTACATTAAAAAGTAGGATTGATTCATTTATAGCCTTCATAATATTTATGAGAGTGATATGGGTAGTCATCTTCTTTTCCATTTATTCTTCCACTACATAAAATTATTCTTTTATATGTGAATTTTAAATAATCATTTCCTTGATGAATATAAATATATATTATGCCACCTTGGTAGATATAGTGCATAGATAATACTTGACCTCAAGATAGAGGTATTTAATAGATATAATAAAATAATTATCACAACTTGATCTTATTTCACTAGATGAAGAACAATAAATAAATTTAATTAACAAATACTCACTATTATAATTACTTTTATCTTATGGTGTTTCCTCTTTATTCATGTTTATCATTATTTTCTTATTAGTTTCTCATGTATATCTATTTCTCAAGGTATTTTCAATGACTTAAATGTTTTTTATAGGTATGCAATCTTTATTTTTCATAATAAGAAATTATTCAATCATTTTAAATTCGTAACTAATGTATATTAAAGGAAGATTTTGTGGAAATTTAAATTCCAAAAAAATGATCACATTTTTTATGATACAAATTGTGATAATATTAAATATCCAATAAAATAGATGTTATGTTCGAATAACAATGGATATACACAATTAATTAATTAGAAATACCTAGGGGTGAATCTATAGTGGACCAATTTAACTAAAAAATAAATTATTTTTTACCATTAAACACCATTTTGATTAAACCTCTCCCACCTATTAGGGTAAAAATGTATCTCTTTATATTTTACCCTACTAAAAATATATATTCAGTTAAAATAATAAGAGTAAAAATAACACATGTATTTGGTTTTAACCTACAATGGGAAACTAACTCAGTTTCTTGTTGACTCCCACTGAATCAGAGATTCTCCACTATAATGGAATAACCAATTATAATGGGTGGCTAGGGGTAATTCTTAATTATTCATTATAAAATATTACATATTTTTTATCACCATGTTACACGGTTAGTTTAATATGCTCTTAATTTTATTTATACTTCTGTTCAATGAGATCTTTTAGATATTCCTACAATTCAATTAGATAATTTCTTTGTGTTGGGTGACTCTGCACCAATAAAGTTAGGTATTGTTCCTCACCTATGAGAAACTTTGAGAACTATTATTGTAAATCATCCCATAAAACTCAGTCTCTTGAGGTTTTCTTAGTTGAACGTTCTTAAAAATGGGTTCTCTGGTTTCTAAAACACACTTATTAAGAAAACATCCTAGAATATATTCTAACGATATTTTATTCACTTGATTTCAATCACATAATATATCATAGAGATTTTCACAAGAGAATTTAGTTCTAATATTCTCACTTACTACTTCGTCGCTAAAAAATATTTCATCATCCTTATACTTCATGTTCGATAGAATCAATTTCTTCTCAGTTAATTTCGATTCATGTAAACACAGAAGAGGTGTTTGCTACTTTCATTTTCTCTTTTATCCTCCTAGATCTTTTCATCGCATCACATTCATATGTATTCATATTTATAGAACCTCATGTATGTGACTATCTTAATTATCATACATAAAGAAAATTTTACATTAGAATATGTTTCTATAATCATTGAGGATTGGGGTCTAAAAGAATTAGAAGAAACATCATATAACAAAACACTTGAATTTTTCAACAAATTGATTTTATTTAAATAATATAATAAATTTTTTAATCTATAACAAGCCTTGAACATATCCCAATAATTATACACATAAGATACACTTCTTTACATTTCATACTTTTTTTATCTTCATAACGTAGGTAAATGGAAGAAAATGGAAAGGGTGATATCATATATGCAATAAGGGCCAATATAAGATATAACAATCAATGATCCTAGGTGGTCATAATATTAGAATATGGTAATAATTTAGGAACATAATAAAGTCATACCAATTAATCATAGATCACAAATCTTGGTATATGGCATGACATAACAAAAGAATACATCATGGAAGTTCTATATATCAAAGAAACTATACATACTTGAGAATTGTGAAATAATCCTTGGTATATGTAAACATCGCCTTTATTAGCTACATAATTACACCCAATATTTTTAGAAAACATAATTTCACCCACAAATATATCACATTTCTCAGTCACAAATTTTCACCCATGCATTTAAAGAAACATAATTTTACTATTGTATACATGTTTCCTAGTGTAAAATATTTTAACCAATGCATTGAAGGGTGATAAAGGATCCCACCCAACAATTACCCATTCATACATGTGATTCATGCAATAAATCATTCAATATAAGGATCCCATGTAAATAAAATGTTTTTCATATCATTTTCATATGGTATCATAAAATTAAAACATTCATCATTCCACTAGTAATCATAGCATGATAAACCCAAGGAAAATAAATGGGTATCCAAGGACACTATATATAATATTTTAGTTAATACCCTTTAATGATTAAAATAAGGAAGAAGGTATTTACACTATATAAATAATGGTTCTATGGTTTAAATAATAATTTAAATAATTAATCAAAAAATGTAATCGAGGTGAACACCATTAAATCAATGGAAGTAAATATTTAGTGTTCATAGAGGAGTGACATTAGCAAAAAAAAAATAACATTAAATGAATTGGAAATAAAAAAAATTAATGTATTTCAATGATTTTAATACCCCAATTAATTATAAGAGTATTTAGAGGTTAATTTATGAAAGGAAATTTTGAAGGAAATAAAACATTTTGATATAAGGAGGAAAATGGATGTGAAACCACAAAACTATTTTTAGAATTTTTTGACATTATAATATATGTTGAAGGTATGGATCACATTAAAAGACAATTTTAAAAACGTGAAGTGATAACATTAATAAAAAATATTTTAAAAATAATCATTATATATAGATACATGGAAATTTATAAATGTTATCAAAATAAAATCTAGACTAGAATGTAACAAATTTTAATTAAAAAGGATAGATAGTTGTTTTAATATTTTTAAATATCTATTTTTAAAATCCACATTGTAAAATATAGATAAATATGAATTTTTAAATTTAATAAATGATATATTATGGCCAAATAATAAATTACATAATTGTGTTTCAAAATATAATGGACAACATTTGTGCTATGAAAAATGTGGATATGGTGGGGATATTGTAAAGAACCGGAAATTTCAAGGAAAATTTCTTTCTTAATTTCGTTGGGATTTTACAAGAACGCAGTTTCTAATGGAGCATGACTCCGAGGTCCGGTGTGCCTAGAATCAATTTTCTAAGTTTAGCTCAGGTACGTTTAGTGAACGAACGAGCGGGTTTTCCTAACTTTTGGACCAGTGCTCAGAATCGAATTCTGAGGGAACGGATGAAACCGTAGTGGCAGTATTGCTTAGGAACACTTTTTCCGGAGTTGCGTTTACATGGGAGAAGTTGTTCAAAATTGAGGAAGTTAAAAATATAATTGAGCTACAAATTTTATTTTTACTAAGTGGTTAACCTTTGGGTGGAAGTTGGGTAACCACCCAAGTGAGGTTATGTGGGCGGTCAGGGCCACATGAACCCCACCCCTTCATATTCCCTAAACTCATTTAACCCTCCTTTTGATGAAAACTTGAGTTAATTAATTAAGTTGTTTAATTAAAATATTGTATTTCAAACTTAAGTCATGAGTAATAAAATAAGTTATGCACTTATTTTATTTTTGGTTGGAGCTTGTTGTGTTGAGAGGGGATTAGGAGAAAAAGGGGAGTCTTGAAGTTCTTCTTCTTCGTCGAAGAACGCGATGAACGCGAAGAATGCGAAGAACACACCGATCTCTAACGAAGAATGACGAATCCTCGGAGATCGACTACGTGATGTCGTGTACCGCGATGCTAACAACCCTCTCCTTCCGCGACGCCTTCTTCCGAGATGATAAATTCTGCGATGAACATTCTCTCAACGAATTCGACAAGGTAGGGTATTTGTTGTTTTTATTCGTGAATTCTTCCGTCGTCATTCCTCATTTCAATTGGACCGCTTTCTGTCAATTAACGGGTGGGGGTCGGACCGCACAAACACGGCTGACCCTCCTCCCTTGATTCTATTGATTAACCTTATTGTGGTTTGGAATGGAGAGGGCGCAGTGTCATCGCACCGCGCGGGGTCATGCGGCAAGGATGCAGGGCACCGTCGCGCCGCCCATTTGAAGTCGAAGAAGGTCGTGACGCCGTCGCGCTGTGCTGGAGAATCACGAAAACATCGCGGCCGGAGTAGGGGCGTGGCGGAGGGGCGAGACGCCGTCGTGCCGCACCGGACGGACCGAGGCCGCGGCCTTATTCCGCGGCGGAGCAGGGAGCGGCGGCCGATTTCCGGCTGCCGGCGTCGGAGCAGGGGGACGGGACCAGCCGGTCACGTGGCGGAAGCAGCCAGATGGCCGGAGTGGGCCAACTGGTCAGGGTAGAATCCGGGGTTTCGTAACCCCCGACTGGCCGAACAGCAGCGGCCCCCACGGGGGGGGGGGGGGGGGTTTAATTGAACAGGGGGGAAGATGCCCCCCCCCCCGACCTCCCAGCTCGGTTACATTGAGCTCGCCTGCGGATCGCCAGCGCACTGGGCCGGGCCACCCCCATGCCGGGCCGGACTGCGCCAGTTGGGTCGGGCCGCGCCCAAGCAGGCCGGACCCGGACCCGGTTTGGGTTGACCTAGTTCGGGTCGACCCATGGCGTCTTGGTTCGTGTCGGTCCGGGCCCAAATCCCCCACTTCCGGACCTCTTTCGGTTGTTTGCCTATAACATGGGCTACGTACCTCCGATCGATGCACCGTCAGCTGTGATGCGATCCTTGTATCGAGGCGGTCGTTTTGGTATGTTACACTCAAGAATTCGGAAAACTTTGAGTACGGCCGGGTTGGTTCTAATACAAAACCAACCGGGCCCTCGGAGCAGAAACACTTATATCTTGAGCTACGGACGTCTGATTGACATGCCATAAACTTTGTTGGATTCCTCTTGATGAGACGGAACTTTTGTCACACTTTGCCTGAGATTTTAACATAGTTGGAGTATGGTCGGGTTGGATTGTACCCGAAATCCAACCGGGACCCTAGAACAGAAAAACTGATAACTTTCAGACTAGACGTCTGTTTGATGAACCGTCAGCGGCGTTGGTGATCACGTTGAGAAACAGTCCCTATGAGTATACCCTATGAAATTTCGGGGTAGAGTTGAGATACGACCGGGTTGGTTCACGCACAAAACCAACCGGGCCCCTAGGACGAAAAGGATAATAACTCACAAATCGGGTGTCTGATTGATGCGCCGTCTGTTGCTTTGATACCCCTATGACGAGGCGGTCCCTTGAGATACTTCTTCATGGGACTTGTGATACTTGGAGTATCGACCAGTAGCTCGTGGAGCGGACCCTCCTGGAGACGAGCTAGCAGTGTGCAGAGACATAGTAGCTGACTGAGACTTGACGACTGTTGATCGATCGACTCATAGTGATTAGGATAACCCAGTGGGGTGCGCTTGGTTGTAGCGCCATACCCATGGTGGAGGTGCACTTGGTTGTAGCGGCAGACCCGCGGTACTCGACAGAAGGAGCACCTCTATAGGCTATGAGGGTGTGCGTTTGGTTATAGCGGCAGACCCATGGTGGGATGCGCTTGGTTGTAGCGGCAGGCCCACAGTACTCGACAGGTGGAGTACTTCAGTAGTCCAAGGTTAGTGGGACACGCTTGGTTGTAGCGGTAGGCCCACTGTACTCGAAAGAGGATGAGTTCTCCAGTACTCGTGGTTTCGTTTTCATGAATAAAATCCTGGTTGAGATGAGTCTATGACCTTTGTGTTTACCTCATGATTGAGATGGGTCACTTGATAACTTTGGTATATGTATGGCCATGTACCTGGGTACTGGTTATCCGTTGATTTCATAACCTCTGCGTTTCCTCAATATTGAGATGGGTTATGTGATAACTTAGGTATAAGTATGGGCTTATACCTAAGTAAAGGTTTTATATTGAGATCATTCTTTGTGGTTATCCTTGTTGGATTTAGTGAGACCTCGAGGGTCTCGTGGTCCCTACTGATTATCGTTATACTCACCCATGCACGGGCAGTGCCCGCACCTCGTTGTGTTGGTTGAAGATGACAGGCAGTGCTGACAGAGGCTGAGTGTTTGAGGACTAGAGGGTACCCAGAGGTGGATCTCATGACGAGTCAGTATCCGGAGGTGGATTCAAGAAGAGACCATACTCGGAAGAGGTTGACGAGCGAGAGCATTGTGGAGGCTCTCTGTACCTACCCTTCAGGTAGGATCCATGGTGGACGATCCAGGAGCTGCGCTATCTGTACCTACCCTTCAGGTAGGATTTGAGAAGGATGACCCAGGAGCTTCTTCCATTCTTCCAGTTTTTGGTCTTTTTTTGTTGTACTTTCGTTCATTTGTAGCTATACATTCAGTGGGGTTTGTATTCTATCCCACTTACTTTTTAGCACATTATTTTGTACTTAGTGTATTACTTCTTCTTGTACTCTGGGATGTTTTTTTTACTTTTATAAAGTAAATGTTATCCCAGTTATCGGGATTTACGCCTTTGGTGCTAGTCGCCAGCCCCCGGCCTATGGAATGTGGGCTTGGGGTAGTCACGGCATGGGTCCCGAGGACGGGTCGTGACAAATTGGTATCAGAGGAGTCTGTTCTACCATAGAACACAGGACTTTGATATTTTCTTTCTGTGAAGCAATAGTGTTAAGGGTACCGAGTGTGGTTTTCAGTTTAGGGAGTCCAATGTTGGTGTGGCGGCCGACGTATCCGTACACCAGGACCCTGAATTCTGATTTACGACTTTGTGCACGAAAACACTGATTGCGTGTGTGTTTCCAAATGTTTCAAAGTCAGCTCAAACCAGGTCAGCTCACCAGGTATAATCCTTGACCATGTCGCATCTGTTCAGGATGTATCCACGCAGACAATCAGTTGGAATTCTGAGATAGTACACAATGACGGCCCACCGAGCGACGAGGATCCGGTGCGGGGCCCTTTTTACTATATTGGCACCCTCAGGTGGTGTACCAGCAACACCAACACCTGTTGGGCAGCAGATGAAACCAGCCTTACTAGCGAACTGTGCACGCTGGCAGAGCGTATTACATGAGTTCCAACAGCAGTGGCCTCCGAGGTTACGAGGCGAGGCAGATTCCTAGACAGCAGAGGACTGGCTATAGGCGATTTCTAGAGTTTTTTTTCCACCTAGCTGAGACACCAGTAGATTGGATGGTAGACTTGGATACCAGTGTTTTCCAGTGAGTGACCATGAGGATGGTCCGCATATAGATGAGGCTTAGGTACGTGGATCGATGCCTGAGATAGTGCCTTCAAGTAGTGTGTCAGCTATACATCACTACCTGTTGGTCTGCAGTTACAACCGGCGGTACCAGTAGGTGACACATGTAGGCTTAGTGTCATACACGTGTTCCAAAATCAGATACCCTCAAGTTCCAAGGCGAACCTGACTCACAAGCGGTTGAGGACTGGCTTGAGGAGGTGGCTGAGAGTTTTCTAGAGCACAGCTTCATGCATCGGAGCTCTGGAAGCAGGTGAACATGAGCGGAACTAGTGGATGCATTTTTTTTCTTGGTACTTATAGTTCCATGTTGTTGTGGCATTTGTGTCTTGTACTTCGAGCTGCAGTAATTAAAAGACACTTATCTTTGTGATGTTTTCTTTCCAGTCATTTTTTTATTTGATACTGAGAGGTGCCGGTTAAGACTGTTGACTTGACCCCCACATTCGAGATTTCTACTGGAGGAGACCCAGTGACCTCACACTGATGCCGACAGTGTGACTTGACCCTTGGAGGTGAAAGTGACAGTTGGATCTCTTTGTAGTAACTTCAAGGCCTTATGACGCCATCCATGGCATGAAATAGAACCGTTCATGTCTGTACTGGCTGTCTTAGGCATTGGGAGTGGTTCATCTAGGGGATGAGACCGAGTTTCTCTTTTCGGAAAAGGAGAATTCATAGCAGCTCATATGGATCGTAGGAAAAGAAGGGTGTTAGTTGACCAACTTGCCGAGTCGGCAAACTTCCTACCGCCCAGAGATGATAAGACTTATGATGAAGAAGGTGCAGATCTTCCAGGAGCGGATGAAGACTACACAGCACAGCAAGAAACAGGAAACTGGCGCCAGTCTCGTAGACATGGGCGTGTAAATGTTTCAAGAATGAGTGTTAAGGACAGATGATTCTATAGAGCAGTAGACGTTGAGGTAGAGCTAGGAGAGCAGCGTGAGGTGGTGTACATTTTAACATGTTACAACCACCTTCCTTTGTTTTTCCTGCCAGAATCAGGGAGCAGGATGGCTGGGGAAGAGAGTAGCTGCATGCTTTCTAGGAGAGTGACCGAACGGCTCTAAGAATGATTTGAGGGACAGTCTCTGTCCACTAATAGCATCCGTAGTAACAGAAGTTGATATGAATCATTCCTTACTTCCACAAAACTTGTACCAGACCTAGAGTTTCTGGTAAGCCGTGGACTTGACCCTCACTTCTGGAGATACCTTGGGAGGAGACTCGATAATCACACTTACACCGACAGTGTGGTATGACCCTCGAGGAGAGAGTTTCTGTTGGAATCATTTGGTGGCAGTGTCGAGGCCTTACTATGTTGGTCTGGGTATGGATTGGAATCACGGTTCATACTTAGATTGACTGTATTAGGCAAAGAGGTAGTGGTTTACCTACAACATTGGGATGGGTTTTCCTTGGTCGGCGAAAAGGAAACCCCAGGCAGTATAAGATAAACTCATGCATAAAAGGGTGTAGTCGATCACTCTTGAGTCGGACAACCTTACACTCGTGGAAGCATGAGTATTGAGTTTCAGTTCTAATCTGGAAATGGAGACCTCCAGAGTTTGAGGATGATGATCACGACCTTATACGGGTCTCACCGCGACGAGGTTTACGGAGATGAGGCAAAGGCGACAGGTAATCTCCGAGTTTCAGCGGACCTTTTTCAGGTCCTCAGCAGGGTAGGAGAGGTGGCTTACCATTTGACCCATCCACCTCAGTTTCACCAGGTGCATGATGACTTCCATCTATCTCAGTTGAGAAGATAAGAGCATGACCCTTCGCATATCATTGACCATGAGGAGCTGGACATTGGCGATGGGCTGACTTTCCCGGGGTTCCAGTAGAGGTTGAGGATCGATAGGAGTGGTTCCTACAATGATGGTCGATTCCTCTTGTGCGCTTTCGTAGGCAGCACTGGAACCTCCAGCTGATCACATGGGAGCAGAATGCTCTGATGCGTTCTCAGTACCTCTTTTGTATCCCTAGTTTGTTTTAAAGCTTTACGGGGACGTAAATCCCTGATGTGGGAGTAACGTAAAGACCCAGAAATTTCAAAGAAAATTTCATTCTTAATTTCTCTGTGATTTTACAAGAATGCAGTTTATGACGGTGCCTGATTCCGTGGTCCGGTGTGCCCGGAATCAATTTCTGAAGTTTAGCTCGGGTACGTTCAGTGAATGAACGAGCGGGTTTTCCGAACTTTTGGACCAGTGCTCAGATTCGAATTCTGAGGGCACCGATGAAACCACAGCGCCGGTAATTTCTTAGGAACACCTTTTCTGGACTTATTTTTACATGGGAGAAGTTGTTAAAAAAATTTGAAGTTAAAAATAAAATTGTGCTATAAATTTTATTTTTACTAAGTGGTTACCCTTTGGGTGGATGTTGGGTAACCACCCAAGTGAGGTCATGAGAGAGATGGGGCCCACACGAACCCCACACCTTCGTATTCCCTACACTCCCTTAACCCTCCTTTTAATGACAACTGGAGTTAATTAATTAAGTGGTTTAATTCAATTTTTGAATTTCAAACTTAAGTCATGAGTAATAAAATAAGTGAAGCACTTATTTTATTATTGGTTGGAGCTTGTTGTGTTGAGATGGTATTGGGATAAAAAGGGGGTCTTGAAGTTCTTCTTCTTCGTCGAAGAATGCGAAGAATGTGAAGAATGCGAAGAACACACCGATATCCGACGAAGAATGCCGAATCCTCGGAGATCGACTACGCGACGTCGTGTACCACGATGCCAATGACCCTCTCCTTCAGCGACGCCTTCTTCTGCGACGATAAATTCCACGACGAACCTTCACCCAACGAATTCAACGAGGTAGGGGATTTATTGTTTTCATTCGTGAATTCTTCCTTCATCGATCCTCATTTCAATTGGACCGCTTTCTATCAATTAACGGGAGGGGGCTGGACCACACAAACACGACCGACCCTCCTCCCTTGATTCTGTTGATTATCCTTATTGTGGTTTCGAACGGAGATAGTGCGGTGCCATCGCACCAGGCGGGATCATGTGGCAAGGATGCATGGCGCCATCACACAACGCCATTGAAGTTGAAGAAGGTCGCGACGCCGTCGCGCCACGCCAGAGAATCATGAAAACACCGCGGCCGGAGCGGGGCCATGGCGTCGTCCCGCCGCACCGGACTGACCAAGGCCGTGACCTTAGGCCGCGGCGGAGCGGGTAGCGGCGGTCGATTTCCAGCCACCGGCATCGGAGCAGGGGGACGGGACCAGCTGGTCCCGCGGCGGCAGCCGCTGGCCGGCCGGAGTGGTCCGGCCGGTCAGGGGAGAAGCCGGGGGTTTGTAACCCCCGGCTGGCCGAACTGCAGCGGCCCCCACGTGGGGGGGGGGGGCGTTTAATTGAACATGGGGGTAGCCGCACCCCTCCTTGACAGCCTATCTCGGTTACACCGAGCTGGCCAGCGGACTGCCAGCGCGCCGGCATGCCGGGCCGGGCCGCGCTGGCCGGTCCGGGTTGCGCCCAAGCGGGCTGGAACCGGACTCGATTCGGGTCGACCCGGTTCGGGCCGACCCAGGGGGTCTCATGCCGGGTCGGTCCGGGCACAAAACCCCCACTTCCGGACCTCTTTCGGTCTTTTTCCCATAACATGGGCTATGGACCTCCGATCGACGCACCGTCAACTGCGATGAAATCCTTGGATCGAGATAGTCGTTTCGTTATATTACACACAAGGTTTCGGAGAATATTGAGTACGGGCGGGTTGGTTCAGATACGAATCCAACCTGGCCCTCGGAGCGGAAACACTTATATCTTGAGATTCGGACGTCCGATTGAAGTGTCGTCAACTTTGTAGGATTCCTCTTGATGAGACGGAACTTTTGGAATACTTCTCCTGATATTTTAACGCAGTTGGACTATGGCTGGGTTGGATTGTACCCGAAATCCAACCGGGCCCCTGGAACGGAAAAGCTGATAACATTAAGACCAGATGTCTGTTTGACGAACCATCAGCAGCGTTGGTGATCACGTTGAGAAACGGTCCCTATGAGTATACCCTATGAGAGTTCAGGGTACAGTTGAGATACGACCGGGTTGGTTCACACACGAAACCAACCGGGCCCCTGGGACGAAAATGATAAAAACTCACAAACCAGGCATCTGATTGACGCGCCGTCTGTTGCTTTGAGACCCGTACGACGAGGCGGTCCCTTGAAATTATTCTTCGTGGGACTTGTGATACGTGGAGTATTGACTAGTAGTTCGTGGAGCAGACCCTCCTAGAGACGAGCTAGCATAGTGCAGAGACCTAGTAGCTTACTGAGACTTGACGACTACTGATCGATCGATTCGGAGTGATTCGGATAACCCAGTGGGGTGCGCTTGGTTGTGCGGCAGACCCACGAAGGAGGTGCACTTGGTTGTAGCGGTAGACCCATGGTGGTATGCACTTGGTTACAGTGGCGGGCCCACCGTACTCAAATGTTGGAGTACTTCAGCAGTCCATGTTTAGTGGGACGCGCTTGGTTTTAGCGGCAGGCCCACTGAACTCGATAGAGGAGGAGTTCTCCAGTAGTCGTGGTTTCGTTTTCATGAATAAAATCCTAGTTGAGCTGAGTCTATGACCTTTGTGTTTACCTCATGATTGTGATGGGTCACTTGATAACTTAGGAATATGTATGGGAATATACCTGGGTGATGGTTATCTGTTGATTTCATAACGTCTGTGTTTCCTCATGATTGAGATGGGTTAAATGATAACTTAGGTATATGTATGGGCTTATACCTAAGTAAAGGTTTTCTGTTGAGATCCTTCTTTGAGGTTATCCGTGTTGGATTTAGTGAGACCATGAGGGTCACGAGGTCCCTACTTAGTATCGTTATACTCACCCCTACACGGGCTATGCCCGCACCTCATTGTCTTGGTTGCAGACGACGGGCAGCGCTGACAGAGGCCGAGTGTTCAAGGGCTAGACAGTACCTAGAGGTGGATCTAACAACGAGTCAGTATCCGAAGGTGGACTTCAAGAAGAGACGATACTCGGAAGATGTTTATAGGTGAGAGCGTTGTGGAGGCTATCTCTACCTACCCTTTACTTCAGATCCGTGGTGGACAATCCAGGAGCTATGCTATCTGTACCTACCCTTCAGGTAGGATCCGAGGAGGATGATCCAGGAGCTGCTTCCCTTCTTCCTGTTGTTTGTCTTTTTCTGTTGTACTTTCATTTAGTTGTAGCTATACTTTCTGTTGGGCTTGTATTCTGGTCCACTTACTTTTCAGCACATTGTTTTGTACTTAGTGTATTACTTCTGCTGGTACTCTGGGATGTTTTGATTACTTTTATAAAGGCAATGTCTTCCCAGTTATCGGGATTTACGCCTTTGAGGCTAGTCATCATCCCATGGTCTATGGAAGGCGGGCTTGGGGTAGTCATGGCACGGGCCCCAAGGACGGGTCGTGACAGATATCTTCGATAAAGAGGATCATGATCATTCTCAAAAATGGTACAAATTTTTAAAAATAATTTTTAAAGGTAAAATATTTAAATTAAAAGGAAATTCCCCACTAGATATGAAGATAAAGTACCTTAAAATATAATCTTATGGTGGAATATACCAATATTAGAATAAATAAATTTATCAAGAAAAATTATTTCTCAATAAAGGGAGTTGAGTTAAAAAAATACATTTAAAAATTTAAATCAAAATCCAATAATAAAATAACATTATATTACTCTTTAAATTCCATTAATTACATGAATATGGTAAAATAAATTCAATATTATTTAATAATATCATATTAAATACATCATCATGAATAATATGAATTATGTCTCAAGATATTGAATTTGAGACAAGAAACCCTAACATTATATCAGATTTGTTTTGTGCATGTGCCAAACTTCCTAAATAATCAAATTAAGATTATTTTATACCTTCTCAAATATATCTAAGTAACATTTATAATAAAATTTAATTTATATATTATATATTTCATTATTATGTTTTTGGGAAAATTTAAAAAGTGTCCACTCATTTCGATACTTTTTACTATCAAAGATGATGTTTTATATTATATTCAATACGAAAATAAATCTTTATAAAAACATAAAAAAATAATTATTTTGTTTTTAAATTATTATAAATTTAGTATTTGTGTTCCCATATTCAACCATGATATATATTTTTAGCATTTTTCATGTAAGTCATTAAACCAACCCAAATATGAACAGATAATATCTTGATGGGTGGGTATGGTTAAGGACATTTATAATATAATTGTAAAAATAATTATGATATAGTTATTTTTTATTTTTTATTCATATTTTAATTAGTTTTTTAAAATAATGAAATATAACGATGGGAATGTAAAAACGTTACCTAGTTGAGGTGGTAATTCACACAATGCATGATTAATGTTATTTTGATTTTATAGGTGGAATGAAAGGAATAAAAAATGTTTTTTCATTTAAAATAATAATAATTCAGTACTATATGGATAATTATGTCAATATATAAAAATTATTAGGGGTTTTTTGGAAGTTGAATATTAATAATAAAATGTAATGTTTAAGAAATACTTTTTTGGGACCATGAACATCATCTGGATGAACTCTTTTTAATTGTAGCACTTGAGATAACTTATAATGACCAGGGGACATAATATTTGAAATTTAATAATAATAAATTTAAAATTAGTAGGATTTTATGTAAAATTATAAGGGTAAGTAGAACATTGATCGGGGGGAAGTGACCCCATTTTTAAGTTAAGAAAATGTCTCTTTTGTGAACATCCATAATTTTTTAGTAATGGAATCATAGTATTTAAGGGTTAATGATTCCAAAACTAAGAACTATTGGAGTGTGGGGATAGATAAGTTCTATAATTACTCCAACAACAACTTTTCCACATTTTTGAGACATTTTTAAATCATTTTGTCACTTCATTTTTAAATTTTACCATTTTGATTTATACCTTGATGTCTATTTTTACCCTAGTGACTAATATTTTACTATAAAAAAAAGGTAACCATTATAACCTAATTATGATGTTATGAAACTAAATTAAGGCCCCATATATCATAATTTAATCTATAAATATTGTAAAATTAACTTTTAGATTAAATCATTTGATATATTAAAAAACTACTTTGTAGAAAAAAATTGTTTTTACTATTAAATCTTCTTAATATTATTAATATTGATGATAAATTGAATTAATGATAATATTTTTGTATATATGTGTAAAAATAACATAAATTTTATTATATAAAATAGATAAATTTAATTTATTAGAAATAAATTACACAACATTATTATACCAACTCATTGAAAATAACACCTTCACCAATATCATGGTCATTAATAGTAACAATAGTAATAATAAATTTATGCCTAAATATGATATTGGAATTACTAGATAATATTAAATTTTTTGATATAAAATATGAAGTAAATTGATTTATATTTAATTTCAACAATAAATGAATAATTTTTTTTAATATTATCGAAAAAAATAATTTTTATTGTAAAATATTAGTTATGTTTCCAAAACATTAAACATGGTTACTATAAATTAAAAAATATATCTTTAAATGATTTATTATAGTTAAAATATATATATTTTTTATAAAAATGGATTCAAATACATTTAAGTCATAAATTCGACAACATTAGAAAGATTAGTATTTTTTTACAACATATGATAATATTGACTTATTTAATCCAAAAAATGAAGTTAATTTTTTAAAAAAAAATAATTTTTTTTAATTTTTTAATTTTTTAAAATAATATATAAATAAAAAATTGTTTTATTTAAAAAAGTTACATATTTAAACATAAACTGTTATTAATATTATTCCATATAAATTTTCTAAATAATTTAATGTTGACATATTAATTTTTAATATTAATATTTCCTATTATAATAAATTTTTAACTATGATAAATTTAATTTTTTAAGGTAAAATACAATAGCTTCATTTCTAAATGTTTCTTATAAATTCTAGGACAATTAAAAAAATAATTATTTTAGTTGATTAATATATTTTTATTTATTAATGATTATATTCTTTATTTAATTATAATATATCCTGGTTTGTTTTGGTTGGGTGTTATGTTAGTCCATTGTTGTGTGTGGCTCAAACTATTAAACAATGTATTAATTTAAAGGTTATAAAATATTTAGTCCTTAACATATTAATTGAACCTTTCATATTCAATGTTCCCCAAAGGGAAAACATATTGAAAATAATACCTACCAAAAAAAGAAATATTATCAGATACCTAGATTTTTGTTCCCATGATTTTCCTTGGATGGATTGATTAACCTAAGGTTTGTTCCAACATTACAATCATTAAATAAACATAACTTTTGAAACACATTCGAAAGGATCTACAGATATTTACTAAAAGATCAACTTCGTCTTCTCAAAAGCATCAAAATTAATATATGCACATCAATATTCATAGATGTTCATAAATATACATAGAAAAAATATTTTTAGTGTCAAAATTAAGTTTTTTATCATGAATTCAGTCATAGGAAAATTACTACACATTAATATTGGTTCCTCTCAAAAATTTTAACATCCTTGAGCAGTGTAGTTAAAACACATGTGTACTAGGTGATTTTCAATGTAATTACATACTCATTATTATTAAA
Organism: Viscum album; assembly: GCA_963277665.1. Lineage (NCBI taxonomy): Eukaryota > Viridiplantae > Streptophyta > Magnoliopsida > Santalales > Viscaceae > Viscum > Viscum album. Next base: position 1,505,686,620 of record OY728136.1, on the reverse strand, counting down.
AACCAAATTAATTCATTTAAAATTTATTAATTACATGAAATGGTATATTTGATTCAATATCCTTTAAAAAAATCTCATATCATTCCTTGAATAAAACTCATGATGTTAAAAACTCAAAATCACCACATAAAAATCATTAAATTCGTATTTCTTTAGAATTAACAAAATCAAGAAACTTTTTTTATTATTCATTTATGTTACCTTTTTATGGATTTAGATCCATGTACTTCATTCATCCAAATCATGGATTACACACTAATATATGTGTTTTTTATGTTTCTATAATGATCAAATAAATCTTACAATTTCCCAAATATATTTCAACTTCAAAATATTTGAAATTTACATATTTGATTTTCATCGAGTATATCATAAAAATTTACCAAATAATTGAATCATAATTCTCATATTAAGATTTAAACTAGGGAATTCATAGACTTATATTTGTTAATTCATGGCTTCAATTAATTTTTCTCATCAATTAGAGGATTACAAAAAAGTAATATAATAATTAGTCTTAAAGCTGACTCTCGTAAAATCTTATGATCTATAATTTTGTTTGAAAAAATCATATTATTGAACTCAAAACCATAGAATTTCATCATGTTCATATGTTAAAAACTGAATACTTACGTTCTAAATCTAGAACATATTATTATTCAACTAATCCTTACACCCTTTACATAACCGTTTTTTCTTTAACTCCAAAATCAATATTTCTTCAAGTAGCTTCAATCAAACATCATCTTTATCCAAGGATTCTCCAAAATCATTCAAATAATATTATAACTACCTAAAATGAATATTTTAATTTTAAAAATAACTCCAAACACATATATATACACTTATGAGGTCCTCCAACAATGAAAAAAATTATATAAGATTATTTTAGTGATCTCATATTCCAGATCTATTACATCTTTCTTCAATGACAGCTAATCTGTCTCTTTTTAACATATCTTAACATTATCTTACATAAAAATGTTCACATTTTCTCGTGTAAGTGTAGTGTTAGGTTTCTTCTTTATTTAGAATTATAAGTGAATATTGGTGATCTTATCTGGTCAACATTAAAAGTGACTTTTTCTAATATTAATGGCCCATGAAATCTGTCCAATAAGATATTATATGGACCTTTGGTTATCTACTATTCCATTTATTCAACATTTCAACAACTTATTTACCATGGGTAGATACACACGTCCATCTCTGAAGACCATCAAATTACCATCACTTATATCTTTGACTTGGACTTTGATAAAAAATTACAATAATCAAGTATATTGGACATGAATGTTTCTTAATAAATGATTAATATACTCACAAGTGTTATTTAACATGATTTGTTCCACTTTTTGAGTCACCCCACATGGTTTTTTCATTTCTAGGGGTCCCACCAATCTGAGAAAACCTTATATTAGGGGTTGATAGGACTTAATGTATTAATAACTTCAGAAAAACACATATCCACAAGTGATATTCACATATTACTAGAATATCACACAAGACATTTGGGTATTTAGCCCCTATCAAATATCCAATGGGAGTGTTAGAAAACATCTAGGACATACAGTTTCTCTATCAGTGTAATTAGAGGGACTCTAAGTGGCTAAAAATCCTGGATACCAATTCTTGAAAGGCTGAATCTACCCTCGAGTGACACTGTGAACGATTTTGTTCGCTCTAGGAATTACCCCTTATAGTATTTTCTTTTTTGGGTGTCCTAACCATATAAAAAAGGCCTTGTGTGAGGGGTGATATGAATTGAATATATAATCACCTAAAAACACACCCTTATCACACGTGGTACTCATAACTTTTTTGAAAATCTCTCTAATATTAGGTTGGTTAGTTTCTATCATAAATTTGACTGCAGAGTTGGAGAACTTTTATTTACTATCAATAACAAGAAGTTGATGTTAATACACAATATGTTTTATTTCAAATGATATTAACATTGATTTTTTATCATGAATTATGTTAGTAGAATGATTAAGGGTACATGATCATGTGATATATTGATTATTATATTTTAATTCTAATTTAGTGATTTGAGTATGATTCTATACTAAACCACCATTTTATGGTAGTTTTCTTTTGTGATACCCAAAAAACATTGATAGATGTGCTTAGTAAAATGGAAAAACAGTATACCTAGACTTGTCTCTACCTATTTATGTAGTTATGTTATGGATATATTTTTGATACAATCATGAGTAGGTCAACATGTGGTTGATTCTATTTAGGAATCATCCATGGGGTTTATGTGGTTATGAAGAGGATGGAATGATTTTATTTCATTAATGATGTGAGGAATAAAAACTATTAGTGATTGGGTTGTAGGGAGTTGGATTAAAATTGTTTTTATATTTTTATTGTGTGTATTACAACATATATACTCTGTTATATGGTGAGTTATGACTGTAGTGATCTTGGGAATGAAATACATTGATAAAATACAGTTTCCAACTATAACTTATATATTCATGGAATTGAATAGGATCAGGTATAGTATCTAATTAGACTCAAATATAAAATATTTCATTGATTGGTTTTTAACAATTATTATCCCTGAGTGATTTTTCTTTGGAAAAAAATATGCATTAATGTTTTACTACAATGATTACTATGCACACAAGACATTCACTTGGTTGTTTTTCCTTATGGGTTGTCCTATTTAGAATATGGATATACACAGCCTTATTTTTAATCATAATTTTCTATGATTTTATTTGTGGATTTGTTCAGTGGAATTTACACAATAAATAAGTTTAATTTTAGGAGCATAGTGTTTGGTGGTTTCTTCATATACCACCAGTCAATAAAAGTTATCTAGTTTTATTACATTATTGGGATTTAAAAGTTTTATTCTGTAGTATTAGTTATCTTTAATTTTAGTTATGTTGTTTTATATTTATAAATTACACATTATTATGATATCAGTCAATAATGGATTTTCTATTATTCATAGTTTGGTGTTTATTGTTTGATTCAAAAATATTTTGTTGTGTTGTTCAAAGGTTAATGCCTCCCATTTGTGTGACTTATACACTTATTTCTAGTTTGCATCACGTGGCCTATTAGTGGTGGGATTGTGGGCCTACACTTGGTTTAATAATAAACAAAATTGGGGTTTCATTCGAATCACGTCATGATAACATGACATTAATTTTTTATAAAGAACTAGTCTTCTATTTGGAGGTTTGCATATGTGGTGTTTAGGTTCGTCTGGGGAAATTTGGTCTAATATATTACCATTATTAGAATATTGTATGATAATAAATACAATTTACCATAGGATATGATAAATATAAACCAAATTTTCAAACATATAATGTATTTTTTTTGTAAATCATTCATTTATAATGTATAAAAATTTCAAAATGATCACTTAGATAAAAAATATCCAATTTTTAAAAAAAATCATAGATCATATGAAAATACTAAATGTTACAAAAAAAAATCTATTTTTTATAGAATAATTTAACATGAAAAATTATTTAATACTAATCAAAACCACAATTAAAAATTAATTAAATGGTAAAAATAATTCTAATTCACCTACTAAGATCTATCATTCTGATGTCCCCTAAAATAAAAAATAATGATCTTATAATAATATCAATCCTTTAATACCTTACATCAAGAATCCTTAATCAATCATTAGATTCGTGATCCTCTAGGTCCAAATCCATTAATCTAAATTCTAAATAGAGATAAGAGATGAAAAATAATATATCATATAAAAGAGGATATCAATGATATTGTACTTATAACCTAGTATGGATTTATCTTATCCTAGATATATAATCATCCAACAATGTTGGAGGTTATAAAACCACCCTATATAGACTATAAAACTATTAAAATTTTATTTTAGAAATTATTTGTTTTTAAGGGAAGAGAATTATACTTTTAAAATAAATTTTAATATTTTATGTCGATTGCATGGTCAAAATGCCTGCTTACCCAAATCTTTCACCTAAACAGTCATTATTTATCATCCATATTTTTCTAAAATTTGTATTTATAATAAATATTTACTAAAAAATACACATAACCACTAATTCCAAATTTTCATTTTAAAATTCCTAGTTATCTTTTGTGATTAATAAAATATACCCCAAAATAATGTTTCTCCGGATTTGGTCTCCCTTTTTATATAATAAAATGGTAGGGATTTCAGTATCATGGTCGAAAATTGTGGAAAATGTGATGAAAGATATTTATAATATTTTAAAATTATTAGTGATGGATCATAGTCTCTATGTGTATTATGTGAATCTTTAGTGTCATACCAAGGAGTTTTCAATTGGAAACCAAGGGTTTTTAAAGGTTCCACCTCGGTTGAGTTAAGGATAACTCAAGATATAGGGGAAACATTATCCAAGATACATGGAAATATTTTATATCACCAAGAGGATATGGAATTTTTCATACTCATTGGAGTTTACTAATTATGTTACCATGATCACTAACATGTTCCACATATCACAAGAGAAGAATTATAACCCATATCCATCCCATGTTATGAATTTGAATAAACTCAAGTTATATGTCAATGATTATTTGATTCATAAATATGTTTTCATTATATAATTTTTTGAGAATGTTCTATGTTGGAATCAATTAAAGTAGAATATGTGTTGCAGAAACATTGTAGAAATTCTCATGAGACTTGCGAGTGAGAATCCATTTTAAGGGAACAATGAGATTGTCTTTTTATTGATCTATCATCCTTTTGCTTACATTCTAGGGTGATAAAGTGATATGGTGGGGAAAAATGTCACACCCATGGTATCAATTTTAGGTAATCTTTTCCTTTATTTTTTTTATTATTCTCATTTTTTCGGTTTATTTTGTTGAACTATTTATTATTTTTAAAAATGTGGGTTTCACTCAATTATTTCATGATTAGGAGTGACCATTACAATACCATGATATATTACTATAGTTTTTTATAAATACTTTTGACACTATTAGTGCATGATTTTCATAATCATGAAAACTATCTACATAGGTTCCCTAGTGAAGTAATGGTGACCCGTGTGTTTGGAACACTATTTAAAAAACTGTGCAATGTTCCAAGAATACTAATAATGTTAGGGGACACAATTTCCCTAACCCATTTTAAATCCTCTTTTCTTATCCTCTCTTCCATGCTTAAATTCTCTATCCCTCACACATGGTATTCATTACCCCTTCTATCATTGGGTATATTTTACATGGAATATTATTCACGCTCTTCAATATTTCATCAAATAAGGCCATCCATTCTATATTCATTGCTTTTATCTAACTTCCATTATGATTTTACATTCTTATTTATGTCCATGATGGAATAGGGTTTGTTTAATATGGATTAAATAGTGTAGGATTTTATTTTAAGTATTATGGTGATTTCATAAGGTATTCTCCCTCATTTACTAGTGGAATCCACACTGTTCATAATGGGTGTATTGGTTAATGGAATGTCTTTTCATGATATATCATTATTTTATGAAATTAACATTATTGATTAAATTTATAAATAAATTGTTAATTGGTTTGACATATAAATATGTATTTTTATAACTATTGGTGTGTATTTTATTGATTGAAAAATGTTTTCCACTTGGATTGTGATGGAATTGGATTCCAGTAACATGATTTGTTAATAAAATGAATTGAAAGTGAAAAATGTATTTAATGGAACATAGAAACCATCGTTACCTAGGTGGAATGACTTGGGAAAGTACTTATAGGAAAATTCATTCCTCCATAGAAATTATAACATTAAAAAATCTAAATAAAAAAAGTCATGATATGCATATGGTTACCACTAAACCTGTTGCATGGTCCTCCCTAGTGGTTGATGCATAATAATGATAGTGAATGGTTTGAGCACTTATAGTATGATTATCCTAGAATATGGAAGGACTGTAGTTACCCTAAGGATATCCCATAGAGCTAGTTTTACATATATATTGATCTTACTCTACATATTTTGAAAATATGAAATAATGTTTTACTTAAACGATTTTTTATGATACTAGAATGTTTAATTTTTTATAAAAATGTTTATTTATGGGACACTTTGGGATTTTTGGTATTGACTAATCGAATTTGATTCTCCAAGCCTCTGAGAGGTATCTCTCCTAGCCCTCTCGGATATATCTTCTTGTCAGTGGCGGTTTGGAAGGGGAGGCTTGAACACCCCCTCTCTAGAATCCTCTCCCCATCTCTTCCTTTTTATTTTTCTTCTTCCCTTCCTGACCTCCTTACTTCGGGGTCTCGTACTCCTCAAGTGTCACATTCGGTGCTTCCCTTACACGATCGTCATTGGTATGTCACCATCTTCCTCCGCCTCATTGTTTTTTGTAAGGTTTCAATTGTTGTCACCTACTTTAATTCTTCCTTTTCCTTGGATGGGCCAGATAGAAACCCAGGGTGGCGCATTTGTCTCCGACCATCCTTGTTCCCCTCTCTAGAACCATCTGTGGTTTCTATTGCCGAGTCCTCCAGTCAGGAGTGGTGTTGACCCATTCTAATTCCAGGAGATGGATTGGCTCCTAGGTTTCTCTCTTCGGTTCATCGTTGGTGTGGAATTTGGATTTTGGCGTCTTATTGTTGGCCCTTGTCTGCATTGCTTCTTAGATGGCTTATTCTCCTCCATCCTTCGACTTCGACTTTCAAGATGTCATTCGGCTTGGTTCTTCTTCTGATGTTATGGTCCTTGTCGATAGTGACGCTTTTTATTTCTTTTTCTCTTTATATGGTGTTGGCTTCCTAGAATTTGGATTTTCTTTTAGGTGTTGGATGTGTTGGTTCTTGGAAATGGTGATAATGATGGTTTCCCTTCACTACCAATGGTGAGATGTCTTCTTTCTAGTGTGAAATCTTTGGTTGGTGTGTTGATCCTATTTTAGGGTACCAGTGTTGTTCGAAGATCAATGGTGACAAGGTTGTCTTAGTTGGCATGTATCCTCGAGTGGTGTGCACTGACAGGTGGTCTCGGGCAGCATGCAACCTCACACAGTGCGAGGGTAAAGGCTCATTGTAAGCTTTCTAATTTCCAAATGGTTGCTGGTTTCCACATTTCAATTTTTAAATTTGATCCACTTTTCAAATTTGAATTTTTTTTCATATTGATTTATGGAATGTAGGGGATTTGGATTTGTGATGTTTTTTGTGTGGAATGTATCTCAAATCTTGGGATGGTGGAATTTTATGAGGGTTCTCATTTATCCCATAGAAGTGATCTTTTTGAAAATAATAAAATTGGACTTGGATGGGGGCATAAGACACTTTGGGGGATCATAATGGGATTTATTTCATCACACCTTATATATACCCAATAGGTTTATATAGATTTTGTTTTATCTGATATAGGATATATCATGTAGTCACATGGATTTTGAGGTTCAGTTTGGGGGATTTTGGTGACACAGTGAGAGATTAAACCTCATGATGCATAGATATGGGAAGAAATATTTTATCTACATAGGTATTTTATTTTAGTAATTTATTTCCCTTTTTATATAAATTTATAGCTCCCCATACTCTTCCTTTTATAGTTTAATATTGACCTTATTTTCTCTATGATGGGAAATTAACATTTAATGTGCGAATATGTTGTTCCTCTGCAATATAATTTATATTAATTTAATTACTTTTTTTATTGTTAAAACCATTGTTAATGTAAATTATCAATTCTTGGGCACTATTTTCTTGCTCGTGGGATCAAGAACAGTCATCGGGGCTTACCACAATCTAGCTTGGGTTAACGGTTGATGGTTGAACCGACTTGGTTCATGACATTAATGTTTTAGGATAGAAAAATTTATTCTATTTCTCATATCATATTCAATTTTAGTTCTATAGAGACTATCCAATGTATCATCCTTTTTTCCTTTATCTACAATCACTGTTACCATCTTAGTGAAATAAAGAGGCAATCTTCCCATGATGCATTTCAAATTTTTGACATCATATATATTTTCCCCAAGTCCACAAATAGAATATATAACAATATTTGTTGAATTAAAGAATTAATTAACATCTTATTAATTTTCATTATCAATCCCTCATAATCATTCAAAAATATTATAAACATCATCTCTATAATATTATAATTCCCTTCAGAAATATTTAAAATATTTTTAAATATAGAATGAGTGGGTTTTCAGTACATTCCCTTAGTATAGATAATGTTAGATATTCCCCCCCCCCTAATGAATTGATTTCCCTGGAATCAACACATAGCTCATTGTGATCACATTATAATAAAGATCACTTTGTTATACTTGTTGAGATTCCACACGTAAAAGCCGCAAAAACATCCTTTCCCAAAGAATAAAAGTATTATTTTATTCTATTTTTCTAAAAATGTTAATTATTTTCTATGAAAATGGGTGATTTGAAACGTCCACAAACACCATTATTATAAGAGAGAAAAATATATACCCTGATACCTTAGATTTGATGCCACCTATTGGTCTAAATCAAGGAAAGCAACATGAGAGTGGGGTGAATCAGTGTACAAAATTAAAAAACATTCTTCTAGATCATGATCTTTTTCACTCATTTAGTGAAACCAATTTTCTCTCCCTAAAACTCCCTTTATAGGGAATAAATTAGTAAATGTACTCAATTATTTTTACTTGGTTTACCCAAAAATAAATAATAAAAGAAACTTTATATCAGCAGCGTACTGATTCCCTTGAGATAATAATAACAGTACTATATATGTGATTAAAACATAGAGTGGTCACAATGACCCATTGGATTCACTATCTAATTTAATCATTAAAATAACTCACTTATCTTATTAATAGTGAATAATTAACTAATTATAATATGATTAACTTCCTCTCTATGAAATGTAGATGGGAGAATACACCTAGAATGGTTTTTTAGTTTTGCATAGGTCTACTAAATTTCCACAGTGGCAGATCTCTGAGAAAATCCTCTCTTTCAATCACCATCATCATTTTCAAAGAATACATGAAATTATCTTCTTCAGTATCTATGATATTTATATTTTTCAATTAATTATAACAGAAAATATTATTTGTAATATAGTTATTTTCAACACACCTCTTTAACCTATGTGTTGGGATAGAATCTACCAATTCAACTATTCTGAGATTAAGACAGTTATCAAACACCATATAATGTGGTTATTACTTAACAATAAGAGCTATTCAAAAACTAAGAATCCATTATTACTAAATAAATTTTAATTTCATAAATAATTGGAAAACATCTTAACCACAACATGGACCTTTTACCCTAACATGGAATACCTCATCTTTATAAATATTGATACATGGTGATCAATCAAATATCACAACCACGAAATCTAGTGATTTTATTCTATTTTAATAAACCCATGTACATGGAATGATTTCCTCATGCTCCATCAATTCACAATACTAGTTTGGTTTGGGCATTTACTTTTATGAGTGATCAGTTAGTTGATTAGGATAGTTTCATGGTGGATGAATCTAGTGGCATGGGAATCTCCAGAAGTACAAAGTCACTTTAATCCATTCAATACTCTCTTTTTTCCATGGATTCTTTCTCAAGGTGTATACACCTGGAAAGGAAATTCACCTAGTATTGTTCACACCATCATTGTAGTGAAACATCTTCACCATGGTCCATGTTCCCTTAAAACTCCAATGACACTGAGATTCAATTGGTAACACTTGAGGCATGGTCTCTCATGTGATGACATGTTTCAAAAATATTCCTTTAAAAAAATTTCTTCTATATTTTACAACATGGTCACATTCGTGGTAGTGTGAACTATATCAGTTGTTTTCTAACACAAATCCAAATCTTTAGACCATGTCATTTGATATACTGAGTGTTTAATGAAAAACCATTCAAATCTGTTTGGAATGAACTTCCTAGTAGGTCGTTATCCTACCACTTTTGGAAATTTTCTCTATGGTGCTTCCTTGAACCATGGACCTAACACCTTATCATCTAAACATTATATCCTCTTAGATCGTGTCCCACATTGAGCATGGGATATTTCCCCAAGGAGGTTGTTTTCTGGTATGGGCCTAGTTGTTTTTCTTCTATCATTTTATCATCTCTTTATAAAAATGGTATACTAGGTCATCCATACAAAAAAAATTATTCCCTTAAAAACTTATTTTGTGGAATAACTACGTGTACTACATATTGAAGGGTAAAGAAATTAACATTACATATTTTCTAGTATCCTTACATGATTAAAAATATATAATGAATCCTAATGTACTATGATGTGCATACCCCAACTATGGAAGAGAAATAACTCAACCGAATATATTCATTGAAATAGATTATTATGTTGAAATATGGTGTCTATCCTCTATACAGATTTCTTTCAAGTTTCATCCCACATTCCTTAGTCATATTAATTACTTTCCAAATATAATTAATATTTAATTTTCAAAAAAAAACATTCTATAATAAACACCAAAGGTATTTTCCAAAATAGTAACCATAACAATGAAAACCATGAACAATAATCCCATAATCCTCATAACCTGGACTTCCCACTAGAAAGGTGTCCATAACACTCTTTTTTGCGGTCTATTGTAAGAAACCAGATCTTCTTTTTAGGTACGGTTTTTCTTTCTGGTTGTTTTTTGGAAAAGGATGATTTTCTGGAAATTTTTGAAGTACATGTCGTGTACTTATATGTTCATGCCATCTACTCAGTTTCCACATATAGTCGTGTGCTGGTCGTGTAACATCCGAACATATATCCATGTGTGGTGACTTGGACGCCGCTTAAATCGGGGCCCGACAAGGAAAAATACACACTGTGTACTTATAATATACATGTCGTGTACTTACTTTTTCGTCTTTAAACGAACTGGGGTCGTGTCTAATCAAAGTAACCCTATCATTCTTCATTTGTCTCGTCCAGGAGAGACTATACAACCTTGGATCTTATCTGAGCCCCTGACTCACTATCCATTCTCTGAATCTAACTTTATCGTTTTCGTTCGAATCACATCGATCTACCACATTCTAGGTCGATACAGGGGCCGACGCTAGAGTATATCGATCATACATCGCCGAGGTAGCTAGTTTGTGCCTTTCTGTAGATATTATTTGAGTTATATGTGAAAAAGTTCCCAATACCATTGAATGGGGTATTACGTGTTTATGGTTTTTAGCCCTACTATTTTCTTCCATACATTCTTTGTTTGGATAGATGCTAATTGTTTTTTAATAAGGTAATCTTTGATATTCAATGGATATTTTTCCTAGTTTGCATGTTTTGAAAATTTGGTCTACTGTTCCTATTAGGCTTCCATGTTTCTATCGTGCATAGTATTGTAGGATAGAGTGATTACTTATCTGACATTCTATGATGTGTTTTAGACTTTTTATCCAAGTAGTTATTGATGATTACTTTGGCTACTATATATCGATGTGCTTGATTGACTTACATAGGGCCATTAGAACTTTGTGTAGTAGACCACATGGAGAATGGACGTTCAGGGATTCTCTAGAGTGTATGTATTAATGTTACGTTGTGAGACCATAGGGGTAATGGACATAAGTACTTCCTTATAGTTTCTGTAGTTCCTCGTTATGGGCCACATGGGGAATTTCACATTGAGTGCTTCCTTATAGTGTTTATTAGATACCGATACGAGACTATAGGGGGAATTAACGGTGAGTACTGCCTCTGAGAGTCTGTTCTAAAGCTGATCCAGAGGGGTTAGACTATGTGTAATTCCCAGAGGGTTTCTTATGTCTATTTGGTCTGAAAAAAGGGGTGAGACAATGAGTAAATTCTAGAGGTTTACCTATATTTGATTAACTTTAGGCTTGATATATGAAACCAAATGCTTTGAAACTATAGTATTTTTTATTTCAGAGTATTTCCTTGTTTACAACATCTTTTTTATTATAGTATTCCATATATGTTCACTAATTATTAGGAATATATTTTTCGGTGGTTGCCTACTGGTAATAGTCGTACACCCTGTTTGTTTCAAGCTTTTGGGACCAAACAAATTATATTGTTGCAGGTATAGATAAGTTCAAGAGACCTTCTACATCAGGAACATGATTGTTGAAGAGCTGGAGAGCATGGTACCAAGAGGAGGCTTGCGATATTGCTGGATATTTATTTTTTTTCTTTTGTACTTTGGTTTATTACTGTTTTCTAGCATTGTGAATTGTTTGGAAACTTTCCTAGAAATATGTTTCATGCATCATTTATAATTGTGGTCTCCAATTGTTTATTACTCTTGATGTTTTCTTAGTGCATGTTTTACTACTTCTATTATTACTATTTGTTTTACTTCTGTTGTGTGACTCTGTCAATGTGGGAATAGTTTCCCCACTATCACACCTGAGTCCCTCGCTGCTAGTTGGCAGCTTCTGGCATTTGGGAAAATGTGTTGGAGGCCTTGTGACCAACAGGGTACGAGGCGCCTCTGTGTGGCTTCCAGAATTGGGACATTACAATGTGGTATCAGATAAATTCTCTTCTTCTTGGCATACTGTTTGGAGCCTATATCCACGGTTAGGAAGAAAATAGGTACGTGGTAATAAATTTTTTCCTATGAGTCGTTCATCGATGTTCTAGGAAAATCCAATCTACCTTGTTTAATGAATTTTTTTTTCTGGTTTTAGAATTTTATAGTTGATTTAATTTCACCATTGGGTGATTGACATGTTTTGTGATGTAATCATTGATATTATTAAGGTTCTATTTCTGTTGCAACCCAATGATATGAGGGGGTTTCCGTCTCATGCATCATATAACCACTTGTTGTAAATCACATGTCATACATTCCTACCAATCCATTTAGGGTGTATTAGTGATTTCATGTTTTTTTTGTGATAAATGTTTTTCTAGATATGCATGATGTTGTGATATATGCCTTGATATATTTCTTTCTTTTTGATAGGGTATTGGATTGTGTAATGTTTCTTTTAAATGAACTCCAAAATTTGGTTCTTGAGGTGTTACGGGACCTCATTAATTGGAATCTGGTGAATCATTGCCTTGTTTTCCTTGTATATTGCAAATATAAGATTCCATGCTTTGATTTGTGGGGAGTAGGGGCCTCATGGATCGTAATATGGATATTTAATGATTTTTTCAGTGTTTTTATGGGTTCTGGAGTAGTTTCTGAAGCTTACTGTCCGGAAAATCCCAAAATACACAACATGTAATGTTAAATAGATTCCATGTGTCCTTCTGTTCAGGAAGGAACTATTTCTCTTAATTACATGTCGGGTACTTTATGTACACGCCCTATAGTCTCTAACTATTTCACTAGTCTTGTGGGCAGAGACATAGGGTTATAAAATCATGGTAGAACATGTCTTTTGCCGGACGCACACGTCATTTTGTGTTGATCATGTGTTCACCCGTGTGACAAATGAAAAGGATGGATAAAACACAAGTCATAAATTCTGTTTTAATATGAATCACTTCGTGTAGTGAAAACCATGTATCTATTCGTGTAGTGAACAACACGGGTTAGTTAAATCCTTCCTGTACACGGTGTGTATGCCATAAACACACCGTGTATAGTCAGTCATGTGTTCCCCCATGTGACTAACAACACAGGTGGTTGAAACCTAAGCAGTACATGCCGTTTCCATCTAGAAAGCACCGTGTAGAGTGAGCAGTGTAACCGAATGTGTGACTAACGACACATGACATTAAAGTTTGTCTTGTACATTCCATGTTTGGCCCTAACATGCTATGTACTCTTGTTCAATGAAAACCATGTGGCTTAGCCGTGTATGTGAACATGGGAAGTGGAAGAGGATTCAAGTAGACGAAATGTTTTAGGACAACACACCATGGGTATGGGGTGTTACATGACTAGTTTTGGAAAAAGTAAACACTCATGTGAAGGCTCAAGGTAACACGCCATGTAGGAATTATACACGTCGTGTATCCATGTTTTGGAAAAATTGAATGCTTTATTTCTCTTGTTCCCTTCTTACCCATCTAGTTTTCGGTCCCTATTAATATTGATCTAAGGTGTGAGCTTGACCTTGCATATTCATGCCACCAAGACGTCATCCATTTGTACGCTATTTACAGGGCAGTGATCCGACACAAAACATGGCTGACTAGGGACTACCCACAGATCCTCCTGTAGTTCCACTTTTGGCACCCGCCAGCATTCCAGACATAGGTGTGGACATAAAACTCCAAGTGGGGTTTATGAGGTTTATGTTGTCCTTTCAAGTATTACCACGTCCTACCCCGTTTATGGTAGAGTTGATGTGGGTTTTACAGCAACTGCATCCCCCCACCTTCATAGGGGAAGTAGGACCTCGGGCTGGAGAGTCCTGGTTAGAAGCCATGTTGTCTTTCTTCGTACATCTGGAGACAACTCCAAAGAGGAGGGTAAAACTCACAATGTATATGCTTCATGATTTGTCCAAGAGATGGTGGGATATAATCTCACAGGTGGGATGCTAGCAGGTTATGTCCTGGAATGAGTTCCAGCATGCCTTCTACAACTACTTCAATCTGGCTACTTTCATGGCCGATCGAGTCCAATATTTCATGAGTCTAGAGCAGGGTACTCTTTATGTTATGTAGTATTCGTCTCACTTTACATAGTTTCAGTGCTTCACAGCCATAAAAGGAGGTGATGAGTTATTTCTGGAAACGAAGTTCAACGATGGTCTCAGGCATTGCCTCTAATCTCAGATGAACATCTTCCGGTTGACTTCAATCACTTCTATAGTCAACCAGGAGCAGATCATGGAGAAAAATCATAGGGATTCTAGAGTTGTGAGCTAGGGAGGCTTGACATATGGAGTTTGTAGCCCTCCTACTGACAACAGGAAGTGTCGTAGGGAGTCTACACGTCGAGATCCATGGAGGAGAGAGATATATTTGGTAGAAAGGTGGTGTGATACTAGTGCAGTAAGTGGAGGAATATTAGGGAACATTTCCCGATAGACCCATTGGAGTGCCGATATTGTGTCAAGATGGGGAATATTCAGCGTTTCAATCAGATCTTTTCAATAGCATCTGGTGAGAGGAGTTCTTCTAGGAATCCTCGTTCAGGAGCTGCACCACCATTGTTTCACTAGTTGGGGATCTAGAGTTCATTTGGCCATTCAAGCTGAGGTGAACGTCGTGGTTGTGGTAGTCAGTCACTAGGATTTCAGCGAATGTTGGGTGGATCAGCTCAGAGTGGTCGGTCAGGGTCACATGGTTGTGGTACGGTCCATAATTCTACAGTGGATCATACCTAGCATGCACAAGATCCCAGACCCTCTACCGTTTTAGGTACGATTCTTATTGCCTTAGTTTTAGCTTCTTCTCTTTTTGGATACAATGGAATCCCATATCTTTATATTTTTTGCTATTATAGAGAGCATTGGGCTCTTTATATTTTAATCTGCTAATTTCTTGATGTTAGACACTCTGTTGGTGACTAGTGCGACTAGTGTACAACAGTGAAAGGAGTGCCCTCCTGAGGTTGGTGGGTGTCATTTCTAATGGGACCACTATGTCTTTGAGATTAAATTCTATAACGTCATTCTAGGAATGGACTGGCTAGTTCCCTTCTGGGCTGTTGTTGACTTCTATCACCGTAGGGTGAGTTTTACATCACCAGAGGAGGAATCATTTCATCATAAGGGAAAATAGGATTTCCATGCGATAAAAGGAGGACCCGAGCATCATGGGTTGGGATGAGTTATAACCCATATCTCTAGTCAATATCTCGATTCCATGGGGACTTCACAGATTAACTTTCATCCAGCGGTGGATCATTTCAAGGATGCCTTTTCAAAGGACTTTTCTGGTTTTCCTCCAGAGCATGAGGTAGACTTTTCCATTGATCTTGTGTCAGGAGCTCATCGGTGTCCATTACTAGATATAGAATGGAAATACAGAGTTTCATGGGCTCAAGAAGTAGTTGGAGGAGTTACAGGCAAAGGGTTTCATCTGACCCAATACATCTCCATGGGGTTAGCCTATCCTGTTATTGAAGAAGGCAGAAAATACCCCAAACTTTGTGGGGATTATCGGAAGTTGAACCAGTTGACGGTCAAGAACCGATATCCCTTACCAGGGATTAATGATCTCTTCGATCAGCTTTGAGGAGACCAGGTGTTCTTAAATATTTACTTGAGATCCGATTACCATCATCTGTGCATTAGACCATTAGATACACCTCTTATATCCTTCCAGAGCAGGTATGGTCTATAAGGGTATGTGGTGTTGTCGTTCGGTATCACGAATGCGACAACAGTCTTCATGTCACTGATGACCCGAGTGCTCCATCCATACGTTGATTCTTTCATGGTAGTATTCTTGTATGATATATTGGAGTACTTTCACACTTGACAAGACCATGCTATCCATCTTTAGATCATTTTGAGTTCCCTGAGAGTGAAGTATTTATATTGTAATCTCTCAAAATGACACTTTCAAATAGATCATATTACCTTATTGGGTCATGTCATCTAAGAGGGAGGAGTATCGGTAGACCTAGATAATGTGAGAGCAGTTTTTTCTTGGGAGTATCTGAAGAACTTCATTGAGTTACAAAGTTTTCTAGGGGTGTATGGATACTACAGGCATTTCATACATAAATTTTCACACTTTGTAGAACAACTGAAGGGCCTTACTAAGGAGGTTACTAAGTGCTTTTGGTCATATTTTTGTGAGTCATCCATTCAGGAGATGAATGGGAGGTTGGCTTCAGCACCGATACTAGTTCTTCTAGAGCTGGGAAAGTGCTATACAATGTACTGTGACGCATCAGGTTTTGGGATGGGAGTTGTGATTTTGTTGGGGGAATGAGTTTTTGTGTATGGGTCTCGACATTTGAGGTCACATAAGATGAATTATCTGACGCAAAATCACGAGTTGGCTGCAGTTGTTCATGATTTATGTTGTTGGAGACATTATCTATTGGGAGATAATTTTTTGGTTTTTACCGATCACAAATGTCTCAAGTACATGTTCACTCAGCGTGACTTGAATTTGAGGCTGTGAAGGAGGGTTGAATACCCCAAGTCCTTTGACATTGATCTTTCTTATATACTTGGGAAAGGAATCATAGTGGATGATGCGCTGAGCAAGAGAACTCAGATATAGGTAGTTCAGGAGGCCAGTAGTGAGTCGTATCATATGACACTATTCTCTTACAAGCATTTGGAGGTGCATGACAGACAGGGGCAGAAGATTATTTGTTTTGTATCTATTACCTCTACTCTTTATGATCGACTGTCAATGGGTCAGCTATCAAGTTTAGAAGGCCTAGTCCTATAGGAAATTATGTCAAGAGAGGACCATATTCATAGAAGGACATATGTATGGATGAGATCCTGTGTTTTCATGGCCATGTGTGTCTTCTAGAAGATATGCACGAGGAGATAATGTGGTATTTCCATTACATAATTTTGGAAATTAATCCTAGAATCACCAAGATGTATTGTGATCTACATCATTAGTATTGGAGGAAAGGTATGAAGAGGGATGTTTTTAGTTTTTTCATAAGGTGTTACACCTGTCACCAGGTGAACGCGGCGCATCAGCAGCCATCATATATTTTATAGTAGTTATCCATTCTTGAGTGGATGTTGAACAATGTCATGATGGATTTTGTGATAGGTTTTCCAAGGTCGCCTCGAAGGAATGGTGTAGTATGGGTGGTTATTGATAGATCCACGAAGGTTGTTCACTTCTTGCTGATCAAGTAGACCATCATTGTTTATGACCTATGAACGTTTTACATCAGAGATATTATACGTTTAAATGGAGTTCCACACTCCATTTTTTCAGACAGGGATGCATGTTTTACTTGTCGGGTTTGGCAGGGGTTGCAGAAGCCTTTGGGCTCATAGGTACTTTTGAGTACAACATACCACCCCCAGACAGATGGCTAGTCTGATCATTCAATTTATATTCATGGGGACATGCTTCGAGCATGCATGTTGAATTTTGGAGGTTCTTGGTAGAAACACATACCTCTTGTGGAATTTTCCTACAATAATAGTTTTCAAGAAACTAATCAGATGGAACCTTAAAAATCTTTGTACGGTAGGCCATGCTGATCACCCCTATGTTGGATAGTGGAAGGATATGCATCTATGTTAGAACCTCGTCTTGTGTAGAAGACCACAGAGCAGATAGAGTGGATTCGGAAGAATATGGCTACTACACAGTAGCTATATAATACTTATAATGATTGACATAGATGACCTCTGGAGTTCGTGGTCAGACATCAGGGTTTCATTCGTGTCACACCAAGGTTGGGACATAAGAGGATTAGAAGATAGGGTAAGCTATCGTTAGGGTATGTCGGACCATTTGAGGTTTTGAATAGAGTTCTTCTAGTTTCCTATCGGTTTCAGTTACCTATGAGGTACCAATATATTCATAATGTCTTCAAAGTTTCTCATCATCGAAGTTAATTCTCAGACTCATCTCATTTTTTCCAACCTGAGGAGGTTGAGTTATAGGTGGACACCTTGTTCTAGAAGTATGCAATCTGGTATTTTGAATGAAGTACGAAGGATCTTTGTGGCCGGTCTGTTCCTCTGGTAGGAGTATTATGGAAACATAGGCGGGTACAGGATAAGACTTGGGAGATGGAGGTTGATGTACGATCATAGTTGCTAGAGATTTTCAAGAATTCTTCTTCTACACCACCTTGTTAGGGAAATTCGCGGAAAATTTTCTTTAAGGGGAGATGTTGGTTAGAACCCGAATCTACTATTTAGTTATGTTTTTTGTTGTTTTTTGGAAAAAATACAAGTTTCTGGATATTTTTGAAGTACAGGACATCTACATATATGTACACGTCGTTTACTCAGTTGCTGCACATAGCTGTGTGATGGCCGTGTAATAGTCGAGCACACAACAGACTGTGGTGACCTAGAGGACGCTTAAATCAGGGCCTGGTAAGGATAAGTGCACGTCCTGTAATTCTAAAGTACACGTCGGGTACTTTTTTATCATTAAAAAAACCAAGGTCACGCCTAACTGACAATACCCTATCCTTCTTCATCTATCTCATCCAAGAGTGCATGTATGGTCACGAATCATCTCTGAGCCCTCGACTCGTCATTTTTCTCTGAATTGAACTCATTTGGTTATGTTGGAATCACATCGATCTACTGCATTCTAGGTCTATCCAAGGGCCGATGTCTGATTATATTGATCGTACAATGCCGATAAATTTGGTTTGTTCCTTTTCATAGATATTCTTTGAGTTATATGTGAAAACGTGCCCAATACCCTTGAACAGGGTATTACATACTTAGGGTTTTAGCCCTGGTATTTCCTACTATGACATTTTTGTTTTGATATAGGTTATTTTTTTGTGAATAGTGTTACCTTTGATATTCCAAGGATGTTTTTCCAATGTTTTCTTATTTTGACCGTTTGGTCTAGTGTTCCTATTAGGCTGCCTTGTTTCTCACAGGCCTATTATTGTATGATGGAGTGATTACATATCTTACATGCTATGATGTGTTGAATTCTATTTAGAAAATTACTTCATGAGTTTTACATTGGCTGCTATATATCCCTATGCTCGATTGACATACACAGGTTCATGAGAACCTAGTGTAGTAGACCAAAAAAAGAATGGGAGTTGAGGGATTTTCCAGAGTATCTGTCTTAATGTTACGTTGTGAGACCATAGAGGGAATGGACATAAGTGATTCCTCAGAGTGTTTGTAGTTCCTCGATGTAGGCCATAGGGGAAATTGGACATTGAGTGCTTCTTAAGAGTGACTATTAGTTACCGATACATGACTATAGGGGGAATTTATTGTGAGTGCTTCCTCAGAGAGTATGGGTTAATTCTGAACCAGTGGGGTTAGACGGTTTCTACTTCCCATAGGGTTGCTTGTATTTGTTTGGTTAGACCATATGGGTGAGGCAATGAGTACATACCAAATGGGTAACTACATTTGATTTTCTGATTTATTCATATATGAAACTGAATGCTTTGAAACTATAGGATTTTTTACTACTGAGTAATTCCTTTTTGATAGCTTCTTTTTTATTAATGTCTGCCATATATGTTCACTGACTGTTAGGCACCGATCATTTGGTGATTTTCTACATGGATTAGTCCAACACCCTGTTTGGGTCATGATTTCGGGACCAGATAGATTATATTACTGTAGGTATAGATAATTTAAAGCACCCTTCTACTTCAAGTATTTGACTTCTGAGGAGTTGGAGAGCATGGGACCAAGATGAGGCTTACGATGATGCTGGATATTTTTTTGTTTTCTTTGTTACATTGGTTTATTACTATTTTCTTGCACTGTGACTTTTTTGGCTTCTTTCCTAGACATATGTATCATGGATTATTTATATTTGTGGGCTCTAGTTGTTTATTAATCACATTTTTTACTTATTTCATGTATTACTACTTCTGCTATTACTATTACGTTAACTTTCACTTTGTTACTCTGCCAATGGGGGCATAGTTTCCTCACTATCACACCCAAGGCTCTTGCTGCTAGTCAGAAACCTCTAGTGTTTGAGGGAATTTTACTAGAGGCCATGTCACCAACCTGGTACAGGGCTCCTCTAGGTGGAATTCGGAATCAGGACATTACATCTATCACAATATGTGGAACATCATTATTACTTATTAAAAATATTATAAATAATAATATAAAATAAATGATACCATGATACCAATTTTTAATTCCATTTCTTAAATCACTAAAAAAATATGTGAACCAGAGTGGTACATGACCTCAAGAATGTCTCCTCAAATGACTGAGACTAAAAAATAGTGAAACATGCCAAAATCATATTTTATGGAGGATATAACCTTGATATAATAACAATAAATAAAAAATAAATATCCAAAAAATCCATATAAAATAATCATGGTACACATATACCATATCCTATAAAAATAAAATGTATTCATACAATAAAATATCCTAAATGATTTCCCATCTGGATGATCTGATATATAAATAATCAAAATTAATACATACACATAGAGTCTATAATACTATACCAATAATCACATCCATGTTTTTATTGAGCTTCTCTGACCCAATCAACTATACATATTACGGTATGACTTATAAAACAGACATATGGTCTATGTACACACCAAAATTCATGTGTAGGGTGTGAAAAAAAACATCTTAGTAGGTTATCAATAAGTTCCCTTATTATACACCATTATATATGTCTGTAGGTATGTGGAATGAAAATAATATATATAAAAAAATAATATGTGTTGGGTCATTGTGTGCTAACAAGACCACCACCACACCCGACCATACATACTAGGCCATCATCGAAGTTAAATTATCCTTCTTACAAAACCTAAAAAATACGAAAACAACCCAAATATTGATCTATACCAACCCCCATCCCATACCCAAATATATAGGTTAGGGTCCCATACCCGAGACATATCACATATATTGACTCATAACATAATCACACTCCCACCCTCTCACTTACGGTGAGGTCCCAATATATCATATTTCATAATAAGACACCCACTCCACACTCACAAAGGGTGATCTGCACCATCGTATAACATCCAATAAGTGTTTTGGGAAGGGTATCTTAGTATCCATATTCTCATATAATACAAACCATCCCCTCATTGTAAGATCCCATGTCCATGTATCATTTCACAACACGTACAAAAAATAATCCAATAAGGTAATCATGGTATCCAAACTCTTGGAAAATTTAACCATTCCCTTAGGTTAAGTCCTTATTTTCACATCATATATCATATCATGTATGGTGAGTGAGAAAAGGATGGAATCACAATAGATAACCTATTGTACCTACCAAACCATGCCATCATGGTTGGATCCCATGGATAATCACAAATATCAGCAATTTGAATATTTAATATCAACATCCAACCTCTCATACGAGTAGAAACCCTTCTTCGCAATAATTACCAATGATAATCCTATGTCACAATGACATATGTAAGTAATCCAAATATCTAACCTCTTAAATATAAACATCTCATATCATATCATAAAAGAAGAGATTTGGGATGGTTATCACAATATCTAACCTATCACACATGAAAAACCACAACATTTGTATATGGATACCATGGATGATCATAATCCCACTTGGAAAATTTCATATAAAATCTAGGTCTCTCGATTGATCAAACCACAAATTCTAAAATTCATCAGTCATTTAGCATTTTAGGTTTATCTGATGAATAATATATTAAAATAATAACATGTCAAGCCTATAAATATTATAATCTCGACTATAAATCCAACTACTAGGCTCTTCAAACCCCACCCAGTCTTTTCTCATCATCACTAACACCTTATAATCGCATTAGGGTGATATCACAGCCCATAGGACCTACCTAACCCTAGACTCAATAGGAAAATATCATCATCTTCAAGTTTCTTCATTGAAACCTAGTCATGCTAACAAAATACTTTACTAATCTAACTCACGCTAAAGTCCTTGGTGCTCCTGTACAAAATTCATCAAACAATTATCATAGACCATATTTGGGTCTTATCTCAAAACTTCCTAAAAAATCATTACAGTTTTTATTGTAGAGGAAACACAATCTATCAAACTATTTATACCCCCTATGGTATTGTCATTATTATTGGAACAAACTAATACTCCACTATCCATTCAAGAGGGTGTTACCTATCATGTTTGATATGTAGAACTATCACATCCAACTCTACTAGGCCTATTCCTCTCCTAATAACCCAACAGATATTAGGAAACCAGCAAATGATTTTCATTTCACATATAAATCCCAAGGACCTATCCTAGCCCTATATTAATGTCTACCAACAATATCTTAACAATGGTTACATAGTCATTTCGTGATTCTAAAGTACCTAAAGTTTAAATAAGAACATACTTAAACTCAATAAGGCTCAATTCCATCCTATCACATTACATATGTTATTATCAATGCTTATTTTTTCTAATCGAATACACATTCTCAAGAAAGCCTGAAAAATCATGAATAAAAAATTATATGGTTTAGTATTAAAGGGACCAACTAACTACAAAATTGATTTACCATCCTTTTCATTCTCAACACAACCTCATCCAAACTTATATGCACCTTGTCCAAGATCAGACCGACATCGAATCCCCAATATCAATCCTCCAAATAAAAATAATTATGATTGTTAATTTATAATAAATTTTATAATTTATAAAAAGTAGTATAATTTCCAATAACTCACTAAGAAATTCTACACCACAAAAACCACAAAAACATAGTGTGGTCATTCTCATGGGATCCCCTCTAGACAAGATAATAAAAATCCAAATCATATAATCGAAATTCAATCATCCACTAGTGGAATTAGTGTCAAATAATATCCTAGAGTAACCATGTTCAATAGATATAAAATAAGGATAAGATGAAAATGGATAAAAAGGGAATAAAGGACATTAAATCTCTATTGAAATTCCCCACAGTCACCCCTCATATATGGGAATGAACTAGAGGATGTAAGGTTATAGTGATGAGAAAAAATTACCATTCATATACCCAATTTACCTCTAAATCATAATGGGGTTGACCTAGAAAATAATATTAATACACTATTTTTTAAAACATGATAACATACATACCACAACAGTACCCATAAGAATCATAGTGTGATGACCATTCCTAGAACACCTCACAATTAGACCCCTCTAGTCACTATGTGGCACACCACCCTCGAGATGAACAAATATTCCATGGCCCAAACCTCCATTTTGTTTCCTCCACCCATCATGGAATGGCCTCCACCGTTCATATAATATCTTCTAACTTCACTACATAACACATCTCACTGTTATTCTCATTATAGCATAACCTTATGGGACATGGTGTGACTAGAATTATCTGGGAACATTTAAAAACCTAATAAATAAGGATTTACTCATATGTATAGTCATAGTATGAAATCCTTTACCATGAAATTACATTCATTTACAAGATTCATCTATTTTAGAAAATTAAATATGTAATGGTTTTCACAATGGTTTGACCCTCATATATAATAAATTTTTCTTAGAAAAACCCCAAACACAAATCCAACATATCATGGAACCCACTAGTACTTGAACTAGATATTGCCTTCATACTATAGTGACACCCAATGATAAGAAAATATTCTTTTCATCCATTTTTTATGGTATAATCCTCCCTCATTACTATCTACAAATCCATTCCAAATAAAATTGTAAACAACATGGAAACCCTGAACATTCTTCATACCAAAAAAATGAAATTGTCTCTAAATTTTACATTATGTAATGTCATGGGACATTACAATATTAGTTATACACCTTAATGGTTGAGGATCATGAAAACATTAAAGATTTTTAGGAATCATAATTCTTATTATACTATGTTAGTTCTATGTTTTCAATTCTATATATTGGTTACATTTTTTTAATTTTAAATTATAATAGGTCCTTGAAGGTGTTTAACAAGGTTCACTTTGGAAAAAAAAGGTTAGATAAAATCAATTTTCTACTTATATTAGTAAATAACTTTTATATTATTAAATATTAATTTCTCTAATAAAATTTTATAGTGTTTCTTATATTGAAATTATAGTTTCAAAAAATAATTTCCTCATAAACGCCGAAATATGAAATGTGGATTTAATTGTTTTTATTTATTTATTAGATTATCATGACTAAAAAGATGACCAATTTTCACAACATTAGAATCTACCAAGAATTAATATTTTAATCCTATTTTTTAAATTTTATAATAATTTTTTACTTCTATAGACTTTTAATGAAGCGTCATCATGTTATACAAAAAATAAAAACAATCTTTTAGGGTTTATTATAGACAATTTTACCATTATGATTAATTCATATGTGTGAATTTAATGTTTTATGTTTGTGTATTATATTTGTAAATGTTGTTTCTTTATAATTTATAATTTTTTCTATCTATAATATGGTTATGTGTTACTACTTCTATTCATGTATTTTCTATTTGTTGGGATTGGGGGTCTATTAAAATATATTTAAAATAATAATTATTATCATTTATCCTTGATTCTGATCCACCATCAGGGATCTTGTTACCAACCCCTAGACTATTATAAATACATGTGGGGTTTCATGATTAGCCTAAATAAAAGTATAGAATGGGTCCCATTATGTTTTTTCATTTTAATATATCTACCCAGTTCACAAATCATGGCCATTGAGGCACCCATCTTTTTTTTTGGGATACTTTAAAAAAAACCTCCAGACGGTAATACCTAATAGAGATAAAAATAGGAATGTAATGAACCATCGAAAATTATATATCAACCGACTCATTAAATATTATCTAAAATAAAAATCATGAAATTTGTCTCCCAAAATCACTAACAAAGAATTTCAAATACCTTGTCCTAAAAATCATCAGCCCAAGGAAGAATTCTAAAAATCAACATCTACCATTATGTAAACATAAAATCAATAAATTAACTTAAATATTGTATGGTTATATCATCAGATATAATAATATATGTCAAATGAAGAATAATTTACTCCATTACCTCAGTGTTGGTGCTTAATAATTACATTAGTTAATGATAAAAGGGATTGCATCACCCAAAATTATCCAGCTTAGTAGTATTGGAAACTAAATAAATTTTTTATTTCCATATTACATTGTAAATATGAAATAATATCGTAATAAAAATTTTTATATCCTTGATAATCAATAAATATTCTTTCTTTATACCATTGTTGAAGAAAAAAATAAAGGGTTAGATAAAATGTTTAGTAAGGGTTATGTATAATAGAAACTCTTTTGAGTAAATAAGAGATAAAAAAATTGTAGGGTAGATAATTAAAAGACATTACATATAATAAATAACTTTTGCTATAAATAAATTCATAGATAATAAAAACTACACAATCACTGTGATAACAATAACTAAATTTACAATGAAGTAAAATAATAATGTGGAACTTTCAAGATCTAACAAGACCTCATCCAAGACATCATGATTCTTATAGTGAAGTCCTTCGACAAAGAACATTAATTTATGGTTAGGTATACACTAAATAACCCACTATTTTGAAAACGTATTTTGTCTCTTGATACCTTTTAATGCATTGAAGGTATATCTATAACCAGACCGCACCTATCACTTGCACGTATAATTTATTCCTCATATATTGAATGATCAATACAATTCATTCTCAAAATTAATTATAAATGAAAAACTTATCCATATTAAATCAGGATTATAGAAAACCAATATTCCCCCAGTAAATGAAATAACATTCATTATAGTCATCCTTGAATTGATATCGTGCAATGAAACGATATTTGGTTACGAAAATATGAAATTAATTGCATTGATACCATATAAATATGTGATACTAAAAATATGGACATGGATAAGAAAATAATATCAAATGAAATGATGGAGAGGGATATGGAATGTGGTCATGAGAATTTTAATGACCAAAAAATGATGAATCAATAACGGAGGAAAAAAGGTCATCAATTTATTATAGTATATCCCATTGAAAAAAAAGTGTTTCATAAATATTTAAAATTCATAAAAACATAATCCATATATAGAATATAAAATTTATGGTGTCATTAGATATTGTCCCTAGAAATGTAAAATTAATATCAAAGGATGTTGGCATAGATGAAAATTACCTTTAATAGATTATTTATACATTTCTTTAAAAACTGGGAAAATATCATTTTTTATCAATAACATTAAAAATCAATAATTATTAAAATATTATGAAAAATTAGTTACTTGAAAATAATAAGGGAAAATTATAAAGGAATCATGAATGAAAAAAGCATCCATGATAGTAGCAACAGTGTGTCATTTGGAAAATGTTAAAAAAATAACCCTTTCACAATTTGGGTAAAAATAACAAAATTAACTTGTTGATATTATTATAATAAGGTTCATTTTAAATCATTGAAAAGAAATTCTAAAACATTTGAAAATTACATTAAACAGTCATTTTATCATAGGAAATAATATTCAAGAAAATACTTTGAAGAACATGGACATAGAAGAAAACGTTCATCAGCCAATGAGGAAATAAGGTAGAATTTTTGTAATGACCCTAATTTTTCATTTAATTTTTTTTAATTATATGGAATTATTATGAGTCTGCGAAATTTTATGGCATGTGATTCCAAGGCCTGATGTGCCTATAATGAATTTGAATTTTTTTTGTTAATTTCAGAAAACGTGCGACCGGGAAATCATAAATTTTGAATCGATGCCTGGAATTGAAATCTGGGGGCACCATCTGTTGACGATCCTTTCGTCACAGAATCCAAAGATCGGAAAGGGGGAATATCTGAGCTCAATGTGATTCATCATTTGAAGAAAATATCAAAAATCGACAAAGGAATGAACAAGGAGAAGATTGCCCATAAGTCGCGCAAGCTCCCTCATAGTCACGCAAGTCCATTTGCATGACGCATTATGGTCACGCAAGTGACTTGCGCGACCTAAATGATAACCACCCGGGGTCTTCTCCTGCCTATAAATAGACCCTGTGGGCCCCCCATTCAAGAGGAGTTTTTCCAGAAACTCAGATTTGAGCACCCGGTTCCCTAGTCTCTTCTCAAAGCTTCCAAAACACTTATAAGGTAATTTCTTACCTAGGAAGGAAGATCTAAAGAGGGGGAGGAAGGCCTAAGTGTTGAAACTCATCCATACTTGTGCGCCTGAGTGGCCATCCCTCAAGGGAAAAGGCCACACTTTCACAACGCCTTACTCCTTCCATAGAACTTGCGTGCTCCTTTTTTGGAAGAACGTCAATAGGATTCTAAAGGATTTAATCAAGAGTCTCTCAAGTATTACCCTGATGGTTAACTGTCGCGCAAGTACCCCATATGTCGCGCAGGCATACCTACGTGACCGTGACTTGCGCGCCCCTGCCTTTTTGGGTGCCCTTCTTGACCATTTCACCCCTCTTAAACCATTCCACCTTTCCTATTCAAGATTTAGTCTTCAAGACACTCTTCAAAGCCATTTATGGAATGATTTCCTGATTTGACTTCCTTATCTGAAAGGAATTATGTGGAAAATCTCTCAAAACCTAGTGATTTACACATCTTTATGTCACTAAAGATTGGAATTTCATTCATTCAACCACATCCTTTAAGATGAGAGATCCCCTAACATGGGCCTCCTTTTCAGGATTAAGC
Source organism: Viscum album (assembly GCA_963277665.1). Taxonomy (NCBI): domain Eukaryota; kingdom Viridiplantae; phylum Streptophyta; class Magnoliopsida; order Santalales; family Viscaceae; genus Viscum; species Viscum album. The sequence goes on along the minus strand of OY728136.1, from coordinate 1,505,658,448 downwards.
CCCAGTCATAATTCTCTTAACCTGGGCCTCCTTTTTAGAAATAAGCCCCAGTCATAAATCTCAAATCTGGGCATCCTCTTTAGGAGTACACCCCACATCCTCATTAACCTGGGCCTCCTTTTTAGGAATAAGCTCCAGTCATAGTCCTTAACCTGGGCCTCCTTTTCAGGAATAAGCCCCAGTCATAATCCTTAACCTGGGCCTCCTTTTCAGGAGTAAGCCCCAGTCTCAAATGTGGGAATCCTCTTTAAGAGTAAGCCCCAGTCCCCTAAATTGGGCATCCTCATCACGAGTATGCCCCAAACCATAATTCCCTTAACCTAGGCCTCCTTTTCAGGAATAAGCCCCAGTCTTAATTTCTCTTAACCAGTCCTAATTTACCTTTGATCTGGGATTCCTTTTCAAGAATAAAACCCAATCATAAGTCCTCTCCTAATTTGGGCCTCCTTTTCAAAGTAAGTCCCAAGTTAGAGTATTCAAATATCTGTGAAGCACATATACCTTTATGGACCCTGTTACTGGAATTCATCCCTGATGTAAATCCAAATATTCATTTATCTGAGCAGTCATACCTACATAAGTCCCACCTTATTTCTTATGATTGCATCTTTCATGGCACAATTGTCTGATTCTTACCAATACCTCTTGTTTCTCACACCGAGCATGACTCACGTGAGCTTAGAGTGTAAAAGTAATTTTTACATCCTTCTTTGTGCAATCAATCATAAACATCATACTCCATTACTCTAACTACGTGGGTTCTGATTCCTTTTCTAAACAAAGGATATTTAGGTAGCCCATCTGCGGGTTCGATCCCAACTCTGAAATAATCCATGTCCTTATGAATGACAATAAACTTCAAGTGCCCCACTGAGTGGCTTTAAAACCAGCATGGTCATCATAATGACCAAGAGACTTATATATAAATGTGTCGAAGGGTACCATTGACCAAGAATCTCTAATAAATACAGATGATTCTCTATCAATGAAGAACCTCGAATACATATAAAAGATTCTCTAAATTTCCTACATATCGATCATTGATTTTCAAATCTGAAGGAAATCTCATTTTTTATTTGGTAATGTAATAAGGATTCCTGAACATAACTTAAATCTATAAAGAGAGTCTCGGAGTAGATAATAATTCCCCTCAAAAAGGTGTGATGAGTCCGACCTCCCATACTCTCGACCAATGCAAATTACTAAGCCTCCTCATTCCACAAACTAATGAGCACCTACCTTTGCAAAGTAGGTCCGAATGGATGTGGAATCATTGGATTTTTCCAGTTCTATGAACATACCCGTTAGAAACTGATCAGAACGTTTGAACCACCCATCAAAGAAGATCATCCCTGGAATCCGAGGTAAACAAAAATAGTGAACCTGACGTGAATCCTTAACCAAGTTAAAATAATTTTTTACCTATTTTGATAGGCCCCAATTTAAAACTTAGTGAGAGGGCCGACAAAAAACAATCATTTACATATGTGCTCATCCAAAATATGTAGTGTCTGAATTTATTTTGATTATGTCTGTTATTGGAAATAGGCACTCTTTTCTAAGATCTTCTGCATTTCTAGAATGGTTGCACTCAAGTTCACACCTGTGAATACTGCTGCTACAAATGCCACTACTGCTACTCCTGATGGATTGTTATCTTATCTAAGGATGATATCACCTACTCAGCATCTTCAGCGCTGGGTATCAAATGCACTGGTTAAGGAGTACCGTCAACACGGTACCATCCCATCTCTTGAGGCTTCCCGACAAGCCCTCCATGTAAATAACTCACATCGGTCGTCCGGACAATGACGACCAGTGATCAAGAAGAAGGCGGTGATGACTACCGTCTCCAACCGTTTCAGTTCATTATCCCCGAAACGCAATCACCATTCACTACCTTATTCTGGGGAGGTGAATGAGCAGGTCCCTTAGGACCTTAATTCAAACAAACACGAGTCCTTCATGAAGGCTCCCACCAACAATCGCCGCCAGAATCATGCAGCAGTGCACCCTCAACATGATGAGGGTACCGACTCTAGGCATTCGGCTCAGGTTCCTCAAACCCGAGAAATCAAGACGAACCACCAGAGGCGGAATCTGGTCAATAGTGAGCAGGTTCTCATCTCTCCCATCTCCGGAGAAGTCCACCAACCTAACTTGGTGGCAAGCAATGAGCAAGCACATACACCTCCCCGTTTTAATTCCGCTGTCCAGCAGAATCGTCTGACAGCATCACACCAATCCCGTCAGGCAATTCTGGTGGAGTACTATAGGCAGAAACATACACATGTTTATACATCATCAGCTAGTCAGTAGGCTCATATGACTACATATGATGGATCTCTTCAACCACGTTTGGCGAAGTGCAATCAGCAGGCTCATACACCTGCTGGTATTAATCTAGCCTACCAACAGTCTCGCTTGGTATCATTCGGAGAAGTAAGTTGGAAAGCCTCGACAACAAATAAGAGGCAGACTCAACTCTCTACCCCCACACTTGAGTACTGTCAGGATTCACTGACGGGAAAAGGAGGAAAGGAGCAGGCACATACACCTGCTTTAAGCCCGGAATGGACGTATATTCCCGTTCCGGTAGCTGAAGTCACCAAGAATATTCTATCAATGGTGAAAGAGCAGAAGAAAATCCCTACTCATATTCTGGAGGCCTGTCAGGATATTATAACAACTTCAGCAGCATCTCAGGGAAAGACACATAAATCTATCCCTACCAATAGAGTTACACATCAACAATTCACTCTGAAACAGACACACACATTTGTTCCAGTCCAAGAGGGTTGTGGGTCATAATCCCCCATATCATACGGACAACCAAGTCAGCCACATACACCTGATTTGAGTGGAGATCGTTATCCTAACCTGGCCATCTTTCCTGATCAGGCATATACACCTACTTAGAGCAACCACTTTTGTCAACAAGTTGTTTCCAAGGCGAGTAAGAAGGCATCTATGAAAAAGACCCACCCAGTATATTCAAGAGATCAAGATCCAATTAGTAACAAGGGCTTACTCAATGTTGGAGTTCTTGATGCCCTCAGACAATTATCTATTGAAATTCAAGATTCTACTCCCTCATTTCCCAATAGTGGGAACATTAATTCTGATGGTCTTCAACAGAAACTTTCTCATGAAGGATAGATTCATGAAAATTCGATCGATCTTGAAGTTTCACCTTCATATAAGAGCCACAGGAACCCTCTGTGTGGTCAGAAGACCAAGGATCAAGAGATCTCATCTTTTGATGTAACCCATTATGGTGGTCCTCCCCATGATGATGAATTTCGCTGCAAATGTCCTTAGTGCAGTAGTGATGCATATTGCCCGGAAAATCCTCTAGTGGACAATGTAGTGCTGAGTAAGCCCTCTTATCTTGAGGAACTTTCAAATGCAAAACCAGTCATGTCTGAAGCTTCATCACTAGCAGGTGAAATACTTTCTCAATCAGAAGATAGCCCAGGGTGTAGGTCATTCTCCGAACCACCCCTATGTCATGCATCTTCTAGTATGATTAATGATTTCTCTACAAATCCTGTTTAATCCAATGAAGAAACAAGGAAACACCAACTCTGGTCAAATCATGTAGATGAATCTTCACCAAATGACAAAGTGGAAATTGTGAACATGAGAAAACAACTGGCGAAAGGTGAAGTGCTAGTCATGTTTTGGCCTTTGGCTGACTCTCGGTATAATATTCCAGAAATGTTGACAGAAGATGAAATCTATGATATTCGTCTCAACATATGGAAAAATCTTTGTCAGTTAAAAAATAAATTATTATCTTACGATGAATATGAAAATCATCTTAAGATAATAGAAGGGTTACAACGTCAGATTGATTTGGAGTCTCTATTAGTCTCTCGATATCCGAAGGATGAAAAGCAGCAGAAATCCTTTCAACGTTCATTCCATGGCACACTAAAAATATTGTGTCAGTTAATTTCCAATGCCCCATCTGGTATTCGTGTTAGAGGATGGGGTTTTCATGGAGCACTGCATTTCATGGTTCTCTCCTGTCAGCAAAGCCCGCCGAAAATGGTCCCATGCAATGTTATTGCCCATGATCGGCCACAGTCAGTGGGTTTTGTTTGTATTCAAAAGCTTTCCCAAGAAAAGGATTCAACTAGTTCCTCTCAAAATCAAGAATACAGAGAAAAAGTTGTTGAATTACTCTTGCATCAATAAAACAAGAATATTAAACAGGCTTCTCGTTTGGAGAAATCACCTCACCAGGTGACAAAAGTGTCAGAAATCATCCAATGGTATTTTGAACTGGGTTATAATAGCGGATACAGGATAATGAATCCATCTAATTTCCGGACTAAGGTTCGCAAGTTCAAGAGGACTTTCAAGAAAGTCTCAGACATAGCATGTCAAGAACCACCACAGCTCACCAGACTGGGGACTCTTTTAAACCAACCCTTGGAATCAACAAATAGGATTCGAGGAATTGGGCGAGAACATCAAGAACAGCCCTAGTCCACTGGACTGGGGACTTTTTCAAATCAACAATCCCCCCTCAGAGAAACTTGGTCTTTTCTCGATTGGGGAAGAAACCTCAAGAGGAACGAAGAGCCAAATTATCAGGATATTTTCTCAAAATTATGGTTCATCAAGTAGTTACTGAGAGATCGAATCAACAAAAGGCAATGTCTCATCAAAGACATGGATGAAGAAAATATCACAGAAATGCTTATATAAGGGATGCGATGAGTTATGAATCAATCAATGTCATCAATGCCGTTGTTGCTCATCCACCAAATGAGGCTCACTCAGGGGACTCAGATGAAGAGGTTCCTGCTCAAGAATATTTACACACCGACACAAATGAAGAAGGTGTGCGTACACGAAGTCAAAGGATTACTCAGAACCTAGCTAATCCTTCGAGTAACCCACTTCCCCCTCTCCGAAAAGGATCTAACAAAGGGAAGGGAAAAAACCAGGTTACATATCCTTCCTCTGGATAAGGTCAATCGCTCTCACTAGAGAAAAGGTTTTCACAAAAGGAGGAAGAAATGAAGGAATTAAGAAGGTTGAATGCAGAACTACTTCAGAGTAGTCTTCTTCTTAAGCATGCTGGAGTCAGTCAGCCAAAGGAATTTGTTGCAGCTACTGAGATGGATCAAGAATATCCTCCTCTATCAGTACACCCTCACAGGTCAAATCCTATGGGTCAAGTGAATCAACAGTTGGCAGTGCTACCATCAGTTGCATCACCAATCGCCACATCTATCCAAGCTACAGTCATTGCACCTACCAAGTCCAAGTTCAACCAGATGTTTCTCAAAAGTTAATAACTACTATTGAGCCATTAACAGCTCGGTTAGATACTATGGAAGGGAAACGTGTGCAAGTTCAACCAGAAAAGAATGTTTACCCTGAATGTGTAGATTCAATTTCTCCTCCATCCAGTTTTGGAGACCCTGTATTCCCTATTTTCAATGGATCAGGCGATCCTGAGCAGCATTTGATGCATTACGTGTCTTGTTGCGATCCTGTGATGGGAGCTCCGGAGCAGCAAGATGCAGTGAAACTCAGATGCTTCGTACGAACCTTGAAAGGACCAGCTTTTGTTTGGAATACAAGCTTGCAGTCCCAGTCAATAACCGGATGGGAGGATCTTCACAAAAAATTCCTCCTTCAGTTCAGCTCAACTTTTCCAAAGAAAACTGTTTTTGATCTTACAAACTGTAAGAAAAGGGAGAATGAAAGTTTCTCTGATTTCATTGCTTGATGGAAGGTATTAACATATTCCTCGAGTTTAGAACTCCCACAAGAAGAATTGTTACCAATATGTGTGGAAAATCTGGGTGACGAATTATGCACGCCATTAATCCCTGTGAAATACACAGGAGGGTTTCGAGACCTTACTTCAATCGCTCAGTAGATCGAAGATTCCCTTATACATGCTAAGGCTAAATCTCATGTAATTCCATCACCTCCAGGAAGGATAATGGGTAATGCAGAAACTGCTACAATTATGCTTAAACAAGCACATGTACCTATTTCTACCTCAAAACCTTCATCTTCTCAAAGGGATCCACCTTCTGAGCGCCAAAAACAAAGTCCTTTTCATCCAGACGATCAACAAGATCAATGATGAAAACAATTTGAGGATCTGAAGAGAAAAACATACACTTTCTGAAATGAACAAGTTCCTGGTTATTTCATTTTGGATCTGGAAAACAATTTGGTTCAATTGCCAATAACCAAGAGGCCAGACAAGAAAGGAGATGAAGACCATCCTAATTATTTCTCTTTTCATCAATGTTGGGGCATCCAATCTAGGAGTGTTTCGTCTTCAAAGACCTCTTGTAAAAGATGGTCGACTCAGGACAAGTCACAACGAAAGGCTCCTCAGCCCAGGTAGCATGTTTCACTACTACAGTTCCTGAGGAGGAAGGTGAATAGAAAGAATTCAAAAGAAAAAATGCATAGAAATATGATGATTGGATGGTCAAAAATACAACCAATCAAACTCATGCTATTTTGAGAACACAATTAAAGAAACCAATTGTGTCATCTGCCATGAATGTTGTGGCAAAACACTCTTCGTCAGAGAGAAAGTCCTCAAATAAACGGCATGATTCAAAGAAAGAAAAATAATCATAAGAAGATGAGTATGTGTCAAAGCCTAAGTTATCTTTGACTTTGGCGGACTTCATGACATCTACTTCAAAGCCACGGGCACCACCCCACCAAACGGCATAGCCTAAATAGGCTAATCAGGAAGAGTCTTCATCAGACGAAGAGTTAATCTTTGGTTCTATTAATATGATTCAATTAACAGATCCATATGCCAATCGCAGTTTCGATTTGAATGAGCCTGAATTCCCTTTATCAAATAGAGGAATCCAAGGAAGTTCCAAGGGATCAAGATATAGGGGAAGACGTGGATCTTTCAGAAGACACTATTCCAATTCTACCCCTTCTAGAACTGTGTCCGCAAAAGAAACTCGTGGTAGATCCCTTCAGCGAGCCCCACAAGAACAAGAAATTTCTTCTACCAATCTCAAATTCAGTCCTGGCATAGTTATTTTGGAATATCGGTTGAAGGTTCCATCTTCTTCCTCTCAGCATGTAAATGGATCTAATCGTTCTAATCATCCAAACCCAGGAATATTGCTAACTCCTATCCCAATTCAAGATGCATCAACTTCCAAAGCATCTGTTTCCAAGGTACCTACTAAACCAAATATTACTATTGGTAAACGCAGTCCTCTGGATAAAAATTATGATATATTGAAACACTTTTCCCAAGTACCAGCCAAGTTATCAATTCTAGATTCTCTGAATCTATCAAAAGATCTTCGGGAAGCACTCATCGAGGCTTTGTCAAGTCCTCAGAAGTTTGAAACTGAAGTTGCTATAGCTAAAGTCTTTCAAATAGAGTATAATCCTGCAGAATGCTATACAATAATATCCTTTACTGTTGAAGATGGAGATGATGTTGTGCATGGACATATTAGACCATTTTACTTGTCTATCAAGGTCAATGGTGTGGGTGTTTGAAGAGCTTTCATTGACAATTGTTCAAGAAGTCAACCTCATGCCCATTCGTACACTTCGTCGATTGGGCCTCACAGAATCTGATTTATCTCCTTCCACCATGATGCTACAGGGATATGATAAAAATGAACAAGAACCACTAGGTGATGTTACACTCAGAACTTAGTTTAGAGATCTTGTATCCAATTCAGATTTCTTGGTTTTTGATCAAGACTTTGCCTTCAACATCTTGCTTGGAAGACCCTGGCTACATCAACATGCGGATGTCCCTTCATCATACCATCAATGTCTCAAATATTGTTTCAATGGTCAAGTTGGGACATTGTATGGTGATAAGGCCCTGTTCAAGACATGTGAGTCTCAATACATTGAGGCGTAATTCTATCACATTAAGCAAAGGGGGAAATACATAACAAAGGATATTACCAAAGTTAATGCTCCATCTGGTTTGGAAAAAATTCCAATAAATCCATTTACACATGTGAGTACAGATTATGTGTTGCCTATCAGTCAAATTGACAAGATAGACCCAAATCAAAATACTCTTATGGAAAGATCCATAATGTCAATTACGAAAATCGAGCCAGACAACATGAGAGAAATTGGTAATCTACCAAGTAGTGATGAAAGCAAAAATGGTGACGTCTTCATTTCATCTGCTGAAATCCAACAAGTCTATGCTTCGCCAATTAGGCCAGAAGAAGTTATAGAAACATCGGAGGTGAACAATGATGTCGATTCTCAATCCATCATATCCTCTTTATTACCCGAAGAAGACCCTTCATCATCAATCGGGTCAGAAATTGAAGCTTCTTCTTCAAGATATGCAAATTTTGACATCTCTTCGGATCATGAGAATTATACTTTATCATCTACTATGCATTTAGAAAATGAAGAAATAACACATGATGAAGAAGAAGAGGAAGATCTCAGAGATGCTCCTCCATAATTTGAAGAGGGTATCTCTACCACTGTGGATGAACTCAGAGAAATAAATCTGGGTACAAAAGAAGATCCACGCCCCACTTTAATCATTGCGGCCATGACACTTGAAGAAGAAGAGATTTATATTTCTTTTATAAAGCAAAATAGAGATATAATTTCTTGAAACTATACATAAATTCTTGGGATTGATCCTGATGTTTCTACTCATCATTTGGGTTTACCAGAAAAACTTCGAGGATTTAAGAAAGCCGTGAGAAGAACACACCCAACCTATGCTTTCAAAATTGAAGTTGAAGTGGATAAGATTATCAAATCTAACTTCATAAGAGAAGTTCAATATTCCAAATGGTTGGCTAATATTGTCCCTATAAAGAAAAATAAAGGACAAATTAGAGTTTGCATCGATTTTAGAGATCTTAATCGGCATTGTCCTAAGGATGATTTCCCAGTTCCGATTATAGAAATTCTAATTGATGAAACAGCTGGATATGAAGCCCTTTCCAGAATGGATAGATATTCCGGATATAATTAGATCCGAATGGCCCCAGAAGATGAATAATCTACAGCCTTTAGAGCCCTTTAGGGTGTGTTTTGCTACCGGGTAATGACCTTTGGCATAATGAATGTAGGTGAAACTTATCAGTGTGCCATGCATCATATCTTCAAACCCTTCTTAGGTAAGTTTTTTGAATGATATGTAGACGATTTGGTAGTTAAATCCAAAAAAAATTCTAATCATTTGGATGATTTGGAAGTCATATTCTGCAAGCTTCGACAACATAATTTGAAGATGAACCCCTTAAAATTTGCTTTTGGGGTAACCTCAAGAGAATTTCTTGGTATTTTTATATTCCATCATGGTATTGAAGTAAATCCTGAGAAGACCAAGTCAATCCTTGGTATGTCACCTAATCAAAATTTGATATAATTAAGAGGACTTCAAGGACACTTATCCTATATTCGGCGTTTCACCACCAATTTGGCAGGAAAAAGTTTACCCTTCACTAAATTGATGAAGAAGGGAGTCACTAACCAGTGGACTGAAGAATGTCAAGAAGAATTCGATATTCTCAAGAAATACCTCTTGAGTCCATCAGTACTCATGCCACCTGTTGAAGGAAGACCACTTATCCTCTACGTGACAGCTCTAGAGAGATCATTGGGTGCCTTTCTTGCTCAAAAGAATGATGCTGGGAATGAACACAGTCTCTACTATCTCAGTCGAACTATGCTTGAAGAAGAAACCCAGTATTCAAGTATTGATAAGTGCTGCCTGGAATTAATCTTTGCAGTTCAGAAGCTAAGACACTACTTGCAACATCATGAGGTCCAATTGGTATCTCGCAATAACCCGCTCAAATTTATCCTAAGTCATCCAATGCTTACAGGACGTCTGGAAAGGTGGGAAGTTATTTTGCAGCAATTCAACATTTAGTATGTGTCTCTAAAGGCGATAAAGGGCCATGATCGGGCTGATTTCCTAGATGAACACCCTTCAGTGGAAGACACATCTTTAGATATTGAACTCCCTGATGAGGAAGTTTTCTCTATTCTAGAAAGTACTCAGGCATGGGAAATGTATTTTGATGGTGCTCCCAGAAGTCCAACAGGGAGGAAAATGGAAAATCTTAAATTCAACAAAGTTGGCTTAGGAATTTTTCTCATTTCTCCAGAAAAGGCAGTGTTACCTTATTCCTTCTTATTATGGGAAGTTGGTACCAATAATGAAGCAGAATACCAAGCTCTCATCATAGGCTTGGAATTAGAACTTCAAGCACAAGTGAATCACTTAAATGTGAAAGGTGATTCAGACCTAGTAATCAAACAAGTAAATGGGGATTATGCCATCAGAAAAGAAGAACTAGTCCCTTTGTATGATTACATCAGAGAGTTAATGGCGTAATTCCCTTTAGAACCGACATTTTCTTATGTCCTAGGATCACAAAATGCTCAAGATGATGCATTGGCTTATATAGCCATAGCTCTGGAAGATCCAAATCGGGACGAGACAACCATCAGTATTGCTCACCGTCGTGCAATTTCACCTTATGTTAGAATCAGAACATAGGAAATTAATGAAATTTGTTCCATTCCTGAACCGTATGGTCATACTACAGGATGGATATCACCTATCAGGGAATACCTTCAAAATGGAACACTTCCGCCTAATAGAGCCAAGAAAGAACAAATCTGGCGACATGTGGTTAATTTTACTCTTTATGATAGCCCAGATCACATAGAGAAAATTCTCCACAAACATGGTTTTTATGGAGTTCTCTTCAGATGCATTGATGGTGAAGAGACAATGGCTGTCATAAGAGAAGTTAATACAGGAGTCTGTGGTGCCCACCAGTCTGAACATAGACTGTCTGATCAGATTCTAAGGCTTGGATACTTTTTGCCTTCAATGATACGAGATTGTGTCGATTTCACAAAGAAGTTTCATTCATGCCAAGTACATTACAACTTCATTGATCAACCTCTAGAGTTTCTTCATACTGCTAAATACTAATGGCCATTTTCCACATGGGGAATGGATGTGGTGGGACCTTACCCTTCAGCTACAGCCAAGCTGTTTAAGTACATTCTTACTGCTACTGACTTCTTTTCCAAATGGGAAGAGGCAATACCACTTAAGGAAGTCAGTTATAAATGAATTGTTAGCTTCATCAAGTCTAACAACATTTCCTAATTTGGTGTCCCTTATACCATATTGATGGATAATGGCACCAATTTCTGTTCATCTGAGGTGAAGAAGTTGTATCGAGAATACAACATCAAATCCAGTCGTTCATCTCGATATCATGCAGCAGCCAACGGCTAGATAGAAGCCTTTAACAAGACTCTTTCAAATATATTACGAAAGATGGTGGATAAAGATAAGAGGTCGTGGCCTGATAAACACTTTCATGCTTTATGGGATTATCGGACTACCACCCACACTGCAACTCGGTCAACTCCATATTCATTGGTATATGGAACAGAAGCCGTCTTGCCCATTGAAGTTCAACTACCTTCGCTGAGAGTTGCCATTTGTGATCAATCGTCTATAGATGAACAATCTCAAAAGAGATTCAATGAATTTTAACGGTTTTATGTGAAAAGATTATGCACTTTGCACCACTTGGAAGTCTATAAGAATCAAAAAGCACAATCTTCTAACAAAAAAGTTCGTCTTCGTTCATTCACTCGGGGAGAATTGGTATTAGTTCTCAGAACTCCAATGATACTAAGAAATAAACCTCCCAAACTTGAGCCAAAATGGGAAGGACCTTATTCAATACATGGGGTCTACTCCAATAGAGATTATTCATTAATCTCGATGGATGGAGAACTCATCACTACTCCAACCAATGCCAGATTTTTGAAGAAGTATTTTGTATAAACTGCAAAGTACGTACTTCATCAAAGCTACATGATGCTAAACTGTACAATAGTATTTCGTCCTAGCTACATGATGCTAAACTGTACAAAAGTCCTTTTCGTCCTAGATACATGATGCTAAACTGTACAAAAGTACTTCGTCCTAGCTACATGACGCTAAACTGTACAAAATTACTTCGTCCTAGCTACATGATGCTAAACTGTACAAAAGTATTTCGTCGTAGCTACATGATGCTAAACTGTACAAAATTCCTTTTCGTCCTAGCTACATGACGCTAAACTGTACAAAAGTATTTTGTCCTAGCTACATGATGCTAAACTGTACAAATGTCCTTTTCGTCCTAGCTACATGACGCTGAACTATACAAAAGTACTTCGTCAAACTACATGACGCTAAACTGTACAAAATTACTTCGTCCTATCTACATGACGCTAAACAGTACAAAAGTATTTCGTCCTAGCTACATGATGCTAAACTGTACAAAAGTCCTTTTCATCCTAGCTACATGATGCTATACTGTACAAAAATATTTCATCCTAGCTACATGACGCTAAATTGTACAAAGGTTATTTTCTTCCTAGCTACATGCTTCTAAACTGTACATAAGTACTTTGCCCTTTCTATATGACGTTAAACTATATAGAAACGGTCCAGTATGACCTTAAACTGCAACTTGTCCCACACGACGTTAAACTGTAAAAAAGTTCCCTAAATGGTCCAGTATGACCTTAAACTGCAACTAGGTCTTATATGACCTTAAACTACATCAATGGTCCAGTATGACCTTAAACTGCAACTTGGTCTTGTATGACCTTAAACTGCATCACCAACGGTCCATGCATATGACCCTAAACTATTTCAAAGTCCCTTATGTCCAGCAAGATGTTAAAATGTGACGTCCTACATGACATTAAACTGTAGTGGTCCCTGCTACATGACCCTAAATTCTGCAGCACCAATAGTCCTAACTGCAAGACTTTAAACTACATTGTCCCTTAATACGTCCTACATGACATTAAACTGTACTTCGTCCTAGCTACATGATGCTAAACTGTACAAAAGTCGTTTTCATACTAGCTACATGACACTAAACTGTACAAAAGTACTTTGTCCTTGCTATATGACGTTAAACTATACAGCAATGGTCCAGTATGACCTTAAACCGCAACTTCATCCCACACGACGTTAAACTGTGAAAAAGTTCCCGAAATGGTCCAGTATGACCTTAAACTGCAACTAGGTCCTGTATGACCTTAATCTACATCAATGGTACAGTATGACATTAAACTGCATCTTGGTCTTGTATGACCTTAAACTGCATCACCAACAGTCCATGCATATGACCCTAAATTATTTGCAAGTCCCTTACATCCAGCAAGACTTTAAATTGTGACATCTTAACTACATAACGCTAAACTATATAAAAGTCCCTTACGTCCGGAAAGACGTTAAACTACATAATCATCAAAGGTACTATATGACCTTAAACTACTAACACATTCATCCAACATGATGCTAAATTGTGGAAAAAAATCCCCAATGCGTCCAACAAGGCTTTAAATGGTGTACTCTTTTGTCCTCACTGCATGACATTAAACTGCACAGTCCCCCTTTCATCTAACATGAAGTTAAACTCTATTGTCCCCATCGTTCTAACTACATGACGCTAAACTGTACAGAAAGTCTATGACACATCCTACATGACATTAAACTGTACATTGTCCCTTCTAGATGACACTAAACTGTGCAGCACCAACAGTCCTAACTACATGACTTTAAACTGCATAGTCCCTTTATATGTCCTACGTGACATTAAACTATGAATCATTAAGGTTGTCGTTACCTCTTGTTTCTCACCCCGAGTATGACTCGTGTGATCTTAGAGAAAACTTCAAACATAACACTCTCTTTGGGCCGCTAACCATGTGTAAGTCCCAGCATCATTTTTCAGGTCATTGTCCCCAAGAACAACTTGATCATTAATTCATTCTTTAATTGAACTACACGGACATTGATCCTTGCCTTCTAGGCTGGGTATGTAGGCAACCTCCCAAGGTTCAATCCCAAAACCAATCTCTTCACATCGGTTCACCACCATCTCATACGATGTTGATTCGTGAAACCGCCCCTAGAAACAATATCTTTACATTAGTTCACTTTAGTCCTTGTTATACAACGTTAAACTATACAACACCTTTTTCCAGTATGAAAATAAACTACAATGTTCTTTGATACCCTCACCTGAGAGGGAACCATTATTTACATTGATTTTTCAATCATGTTTCATTTCAAAGTCTACGTGCATACATGGCAACGCCCAAACCTTTTATCTTGGGTTAAACCATCATTGTACTAAAGTCCCCTTTCACCCTTCATATGTACGAGAAAAATTTGTACAAAGGGTATTTCTAGAACTACATGGGCTTGATTCCCATCCTTATGGGATACGCAGGAACTTTCGAGTGTCCCTCGAATCTAGCCCCAAGTCTTTGGGCCTAACCCCAAATTCCACTTTCAGCCCTTTGGCTCAAAAGTCCCCATGAAAACACACAATGTGTATTTCTTAAAATGGTCCAAGCTATATGACCCTAAACTAAGATCTCTAATCCTTTTGTCCCACACGACATTAAACTATAGTTTAAGAACTACGTATGGCTTGATTCTCATCCTTATGGGATACGTAGTGAAGTCCAATATTTCAATTCAGGACCCAGCCACAACATGATTATGGTTAGCATTGATCTGTGTATCTATGTATACATTGAACAATACCCATATTTATGTGTCATAATCCTAACCCTAAATATTTTCATATCCTAATAACCCTTTTCATGACTTCTAGTCACAAAAATGTCAAACATATGAGAGTTCTTTTTCCTGACTATACAGCACGTGCCTATAGGCGGCCATGCATAAACAGTCTACATAACAGACTTGTTAGCCAAAAGATACTATTATTTGACTATTCAGCCAATGCCCTTAGGTGGCCCTGCATAATTCAACCCCTTAACGGGTTTGTCGGATAGTGGTAACTTCATTCTTGGGATGAATGCCTCTTTTTCCCTTATTTGTCTTAAATGACAGTATGTAGGGATCCACAAAAATATCCATCCTTAACATATTTGTCCCATATCCTTTTTCATGATTTGAAATTATTCAAGTCTATGGTTTATATTCTCCTTCCCTATGTTTGGGTCAGACCATCGAAGGAGTGATATTCATCCAGTTCTTTGATAATCTTGTCTGGAAATATTTTCTCCATATTCAAGTACCTCTTTCCATACAGGAAACTCTATAATTTGGAAGATTTGAATCTCCATAAACATTCACTGGCTTTTAGCACTAGGAAAGTAAATTTCTGAGAGTTCTTTTTCCTGACTATGCAGCACGTGCCCATAGGTGGCCTTGCATAAATAGTCTATATAACATACTTGTTAGCCAAAAGATACTATTTTATTTAACTATGCAGCCAATGCCCTTAGGTGGCCCTGCATAATTCGTCCCCCTAACGGGTTTGTTAAATAACGGTAACTTCATTCTTGGAAACTACTTCTTCTAATGCCTTTTATCTCTTTTTAATATCATTTCTCGGATTCAAATATTCTTAAGTCATAGCTTACATATTTTCCCTCCTTCTTGAATATAGTAATATGTTTTTCAGATGAATTTTCAACGAATTGAATCAATTATAATCCTTTTTGGTCAATGATATTTCAACCTTAAACATTAGCCTTTTTATGTCTGACGTGGATGAATTTAAACTTCCCACATATGAAAAGGGAACTCTGAATAAGATTCAAGTTCCCAGATCACTAAACATACATTTTGTATTATTTAGGTAACATTGAGAAATTAAAAAGTTCGATGTTTTTAGGGTTATTTAAATTAATCCTAGTAAAAATAAAACTATGCTTACTAGAATCATTGGATCAGGTAAAATCTAAAGAATGTAGCAAAATAGAATGCAGGTACAAATGAGTGAAGGTGAACGTGTTTTTCATTGATGCAAAAGAGTTACAAGGACATCCACAGACTGGAGTCTCTTCTCTTTTTCAAGAATTACAAGAGGCTTTCAACATAACTCTTCATTTGATTTACGGCACCCCGATCTTCATCAGCAACCACTTGGAATTCATTCATTCAACTGGATACAATAATAGGTGCAGTAATACTAGATCTTCTTGGAACAATTCTAAAAGGATGCTCTTGAGTGTGGTTTGAGAAACTTTTATGCTGATCAAACAGTGACTCTATTTCTGTCCGAGATACTTGGAAGATGGATACATGGATTTAAGAATGGAGCATTGGAATTAAAGAGCCATTTGGATAGAGTACTCTTTTCAGATATTTCTCTAATGCCATGTTTGTCTTCTCTCCACCAACTGACAGCGGAAAACATTTCAGCCCATGGGTTTTCCATTTTCATACCTGCAAAGAAATGGCATGGAAGGAGAATTTGAAAGTTCACACCATTGTTGTTTCTCTTAATGCACAACATAACAGAAATAGAGGAGTAGCAGTGCAGCTGCATTTCAGGCATATAGTTCTTTGCATTTGGAACATTGACTCCTTGCAGATGACCATGACCATATAGAGGCTGGTAGATGCTCTGTGGGAAATTAAGATAATATTTCTTCAAGTACATACCCAAATCTGGGAGAGTGCTGTCACAGATATCATAATAGTCAGGTCCAATGATGTTCATCATGTCATCAATCCGCTTTCTTGCCAGTTCATCATCCGTTTTAATTACCTTAAGAACCATTGAATCTTCACAAAAGTTGAATGAACTAACTCTTAAATAGGTTTAGTTTTCATAAAATTTGTGAAAGAATTCAGAAAAATGAAAAAGGCATTAGGACGCGCAAGTCTAAAACTTGGCGCGCAAGTATGGATATGCTGCGCAAGTATTTGGTGCGCAGGTATCACCGCGCAAATCAAAAAAACCTTGACAGTAGCGTGCCATCAAGGAAACACCGGAAAACAGAGCAACATGTGCGGTTAAGGTAACCTGCGCAGCGAGAGATCGAAGGTTTGAAGTCCAGAAATCCGGATGCTTTGTACGGAAGGGAGGCCCTCTATTTATAGACGCGGATAGAACCCTGTGTGCCGTACCCTAGGCGAATAAAGGTTGTACCCCTGCGCGTTGGACTCTATGCGCCCTAAGCTCATTTGCGCGCCCAAACTTGCGCGCTGCCTTTCGTTTGGTTTTCTTCTTTTCCTCAGAGTCAAATCCTCTATTCTCTCCGGATCCAAAACCGAGGGGGGACTTTTGTTGATGCTCCTTTCATCATAGAATCTAAAGATCATAAAAGGGGAATATCAGAGCTCAAAGTGATTCATCCTTTGAAGAAAATATAAAAAATCAACAAAGGAATGAACAAGGAGAAGATTTCCCATAAGTCGTGCAAGTTCCCTCATAGTCGCGCAAGTCCATTTGCACGACGTATTATGGTCGCAGAAGTGACTTGCATGACCTAAATGATAACCACCTGTGGTCTTCTCTTGCCTATAAATTGACCCTGTGGGCCCCCCATTCAAGAGGATTTTTTCTAGAAACTCATATTTGAGCTCCTGGCGCCCTAGTCTCTTCTCGGAGCTTCCGAAACACTTCTAAGGTAATTTCATACCTAGAACGGAAGATCTACAGATGGGGAGGAAGGCCTAAGTGTTGAAACTCATCAATACTTGTGCGCTTGAGTGGCCATCCCTTAAGGGAAAAGGCCACACTTGCACGCCGCCATACTCCTTCAATAGACCTTGCGCACCCCTTTTTTGGAAGAACCTAAAGAGGACTCTAAAGGATTTAATCAAGAGTCGCCCAAGTATTACCCTACTGATTAACCATCACGCAAGTACCCCATATGTCATGCAGGAATACCTGCGCGACCATGACTTGTGCGCCCATGCAGTACCTATGCGCCTGCCAGGACTTGCGCGCCCCTGCCTTTTTGGGAGCCCTTCTTGCCCATTTCACCCCTCTTAAACCATTCCACAATTCCTAATCAAGATTCAGTCTTCAAGGCACTCTTCAAGGCCATTTATGGAATGATTTCTTGATTTCACTTCCTTATCTGAAGTGAATTTGGTGTAAAATCTCTCAAAACCTAGTTATTTACACAGCTTTATGTCACTAATGATTGAGATTTCAATCATTCATCCTCATCCTTTCAGATGATAGATCCCCTAACCTGGGCCTCCTTTTCAGGAGTAATCCCCAGTCATAATTTTCTTAACCTAGGCCTCCTTTTCAGGAATAATCCCTAGTCATAATTCTCAAATCTGGGCATCCTCTTTAGGAGTAAGCCCCAAGTCCTCATTAACCTGGGCCTCCTTTTCGGGAATAAGCCCCAGTCACAGTCCTTATCCTGGGCCTCGTTTTCAGGAATATGCCCTAGTCATAATCCTTAACTTGGGCCTCTTTTTCAAGAGTAAGTCCTAGTCTCAAATCTGGGCATCCTCCTTAGGAGTAAGCCCCAGTCCCCTAATTTGGGCATCCTACTCATGAGTAAGCCCCAAACCTTAATTCCCTTAACCTGGGCCTCCATTTCAAGAATAATCCCCAGTCTAAATTTCTCTTAACCAGTCCTAATTTAACTTTGATCTGGGATTCCTTTTCAGAAGTAAAACCCAATCATAAGTCCTCTCCTAATTTGGGCCTCCTTTTTAGAAGTATGTCCCAAGTTAGAGTTTTCAAATATCCGTGAAGCACATATACCATTATGGACCCTATTCCTGGATTTCTTCCCGGAAGTAAATCCAAATCTTCATTTATCTGGGCAGTCATACATACATAAGTCCCACCTTATTTCTTATGATTTCATCTTTCATGGAACAATTGTCTGATTCTTACCAATACCTCTTGTTTCTCACACCGAGCATGACTCACGTGAGATTTGAGTGTAAAAGTAATTATGACATCATTCTTTGAGCCATCAATCATAAACATCATACTCCCTTACTCGAACTACGTGGGTTCTGATTCCTTTTCTAAACAAAGGATACGTAGGTAGCCCATCTGCGGGTTCGATCCCAACTCTAAAATAATCCATGTCCTTCTGAATGAAAATAAACATCAAGTGCCCCAATGAGTGGCTTTAAAACCAGCATGGTCATTATAATGACCAAGAGACTTCTATATAAATGTGTCGAAGGGTACCATTAACCAAGAATCTCTAATTTATATATGATTCTCTATTAATGAAGAACCTCGAATACTTATAAAAGATTCTCTATATTTCCTACATATCAATCATTGATTGTCAAATCTGAAGGAAATCTCATTTTTACTTGGTAATGTAATAAGGATTCACGAACATAACATAAATCTATAAAGAGAGTCCCGGAGTAGACAATAATTCCCCTCAAATAGGTGTGATGAGTCCGACCTCCCATCCTCTCGACCAATGAAAATTCCTAAGCCTCATCAGTCCATAAACTAATGAGCACCTACCTTTGGAAATTAGGTACGAATAGATGTGGAATCATTGGATGATTCCGGTTCTACGAACATACCCATTAGAAACCGATCAAAATGTTTGAACCTCCCATCAAAGGAGATCATCCCTCGAATCCGAGGGAAACACCATCGAACTCAACGAGCCAAGATTCGCTTAAGGGAACCTTAACCTCGACCACAATGGGTTGAGAGAGGAAGTGTGTGTTTACAGTTTTTATGGAGGATTAATAAATGAAATCTAATTTATTTAAAATATCATCCATCTCTTTTTAGGTTTTGGTGGTGGGGACCACAAGGGGTGGTAAGGCATTTAATGAAGGACATTAAATTCCAGGTTACAAAAAAATGTGTAACCATTCTACATGAAATTAAGGAGGTTTATTAATTTCACCAATTAATAAACCTATCTTAATTATGTGTAGTGAATATTACTCCCCTCCCCTCCCTCTCTTTTTTAGGTTTTTCCCTTCGTTGGAAAAATAGAGGAGGATTTTGGACGAGCCCCTTAAAGAAAGAGGGATCCAACAAGAAATAATCGAAGAACATCGTTGGATTGGTATCGTTGGGGATTGCTTTGGGATCAACGAACACCAACCCATCTTTAAACGTGGGATACTCACCAATGACTCTCGAGGTAGTGTTTTTTCCCTGTTTAAATTTCATGAGTTGTTCAATAATATATCTTCTCCCATGATAAGATACTAACATGGAGGGTTCAGACCAAATAAATAAGGCCTGATCCCTCCCAGTCATGTTTATCATTGTGTTCTTTACAGATTAATTTTTAGGTTGTACAGAACCCAAATCCGAAGGTCATGAAGCGATGGAGTTGTCCCAGGAAGCCCTTAGGTGCGATCATTTGGGAAAAACGGACCACCAAAGCTCACCCGGTGGCCCGTTGAAGACCGCCAGTGCGGTACTAGCATAGCGGCACCGGTGACCGGTGCCGGCAGGTGAGGGTTGTGGCTAACGCCGATCGACCACAGTGGAGGAGGTACATCATTTCCCTTATAAGGAGGAGGCATTAGCACTAGGTTGCAGCAGTCAGTAGAGAAGAGGAGGCTTTGAATTTTTAGCTACGGTGGTCGAGCGGGGTGGCCGGCACCAGCCAACCATAGAGGCGGAGTGGCCCACCACTACACGCTGCTAGAGGTTACCACGACTCGAAGCCACGACAGAGGAGGGAATGACTCTCTAACATTCTCGTAGTGACCTAGAGGTTCCACGTGGCACTATAGCTTCAATTTCGAATAGCATAGCTATTTGGAAAATAGAGGGAAATGCCTTCCCCCCTTGGAAGCAAGGGCGGGTCGTGCACCCACCAGCGAGTTGAGTTGTGCCCCCTTACGAGCACGACTATGCCCCCTGCAGGCTTGTTTGCACCCTCTTGTGGGTCGGGCCACATCCCCCAATAGGCCGGGCCAGACCGTGTCCTAGTAGGACAAGCCTTCCGTGGAGAAGCCCAACCTGGACGGTTCGACCCGATCCAGGTCGGGTCCATCCGACCGGGTCGGACCGGACCCGGACCCCACCAGGCCCAATTTTTCTTAAATTGAAATAAATTGAAGTGTAGACATTTTTTGAAAAACTATCTATGGAACTAGGATCCC
Organism: Viscum album; assembly: GCA_963277665.1. Taxonomy (NCBI): domain Eukaryota; kingdom Viridiplantae; phylum Streptophyta; class Magnoliopsida; order Santalales; family Viscaceae; genus Viscum; species Viscum album. The sequence continues at coordinate 1,505,637,522 of OY728136.1, read as the reverse complement.
TGGAGAAAGATGGTCATTTTGATATAATCCACATTGAATTTGATTAAAATTGGAGTAAGACCCGGTTGGATCGAACATGAATCCAACAGGGCCCTCGGTACTAAAACCCTTATAACACACAGACCGGGTGTTCGATTGACGCAACGAATATCGTGTTGGAACCCTTACGACATGATGGCCCTTTGGGTTACTCCATTTAAGATCTTGGTGGCAGTCATGGTATGACTAATATCTCAAGAAGAATATTCTACAGAACTCAAGAGGACCGGGTCTGAGGAATCAAGTGGCTGGCAATCTTCAAGAAGAGAAACTGTGTAGATCAACATTATAGCAACTCTAGGTGGATCAACATCATAGATACCCAACGGGGACCATTTTTATAGTGTCCCATCAAGGATAAACATCTAGAGACCCTATGTGGATCATCATCTAGCAACCCTGTGTGGATTAGCATTTAGCGACCCTATGTGGATCTGTATTCAGTGACCCTATGTGGATCAGTATTCTTGTGACCCTTTGTGGATAAACATTCTAGCAACTCTTTGTGGATTAGTAGTAGCATGACCTGACGAGGACCAGCCTTACAGTGGCCCATTTTGGAATTTTGAATAACATCCCAGAGTGGATCGAAAATAGAACAACTTTATGTGGATCAGTTGTGGAAATTATAAATAGAATAAGATGATATAGCATAATTCTAATCAACTATATTTATGATATCTGAGTTTTATACCAGGTGTGATCTAACTATTTCTTCGTAATTTGTGATTTAGGTCTTTCTTTCTAGTTTTTCCTTTGTGGAACTATGGGATTCCTTCGGGGGTATTGAGGTCCCTACTTAGTATTATTTTACTCACCCCTACACAGGCTTCACCCACACATTGTTGTGTCTATTTCAGATGACGATCAGATTGACCGACGTTTGTGATCCAGGACTAGACGGTGCTCTACGGTGGTCCTTTAGACGTGATATGTCGCAGTGATGATCTACCGTGAGTTGTACCAATCATTCATGTAAGAACCTTGGCAGATGATTTCAGGAGATGTTTTTCTATTGTTGTTGTACTTTTAGTTGGCTATGTATTCTGACCCCTTTACATACAGTACTCACCCCTTTTTACATTCAGTTCACATATTTTTACTACTATAGTTTCACTACGTTGGTTGTGCTTGTTGTATTCATAGACAATGTGTTTGCGGGTTTAAAGGAAATGCCTTCCCATTTTTTCAGGGAAATGCCTTACAGTTCCAGTCGCCAACCCCAATCCTATGGAAGGAAGGCTTGGGGTAGTCCCGACATGGGCCCCAGGGGATAGATCGTTACAAAGTGGTATCATAGGAATCGTTTCTACCTATGAACTATGACTCTGATCTTTCCAATGGAGAAATAGTGTTAAGTGTTTTGAGTGAGGTTTCTAGTTCAGGTAGTCTAGTATTGGTGCAACGACTAACATATCAATACACAAAGACCCTGTATTCTAATTTCTGACATGATGCATGAATAAACTGTTTGTGTGTGTTTGGAAATGTTTTTATTTCATCTCTTTTGAGTCAGCTCACCAGTTATAACTTTTAATCATGGCGCACCTATTCCATTTCAGGATTCCACCACGTAGAAAGCCATCTAGGATTACTGAGATAGTACACGATGATGGGCCACAGAGTGATGAGGATTTAGTGTAGGGCCATCTTATTTCAATAGTACCATCAGGTGGTGTACCAGCAACACCACTACCCATTGAGTAGAAATTTCCATCATCCCCACTAGTAGATGGTGGACACTGAAAAAGCATGTTGCACGATTTTTAGCAGCAGAGGCCTCCGAGGTTCCAAGGTGAGACAGATCTGCAGGTGGCTAAGGACTGGCTAGAGGATTTGGTTAGAGTTTTTGGCCTGGTTAGGACACCAACCGACCAGATGGTGATCCTACCTGTATGTCCTTTCTAGGGATCAGAAATTAGATAGTGGAGCCTGACGATCTAGATACAAGATGAGGCGACCCTCACCTGGGTAGATTGAAGGGCCTCTACATGGTAGAGTTTGTTCTGGTGACTCTACACTCTGTGCGCATACAAGAGCTACTACACCTACTGTAGGGAAGCATGACTGTGGCCCAGTACTCAGAGAGGATCACCATCCTCTTGCACTACTCTACCAACATGGTGTGTGACCCTTTATTCAGGGACCGGACCTTCGAGTAGGGAATCCAATGGGAGATCAGAGCTTCGATCATATCTCTTAGCATTCCGACACATGATGGAGTGCTAGGGAGAGAACTATTGGTGCAGATATTCCTTGTTGAGCAGACACCGACAAGGAGAACCACCACCGGGCGACACGTAGTAGAGCCATATGTGGCTAGTAGTAGGTATATGACACATAGATTGAAGTAGACTAGACCTTTTGGTGGATTACCCGAGGATGTAGGGTAGAAGGTGAAAGGATCATGAGGTAGAGCAGGCTAGCATAGGAGCAGACTGTCCTTCACGTGCAGCAGGCAGTGTCACATGGCTCGTGATTGCCCGACCACCCGTATTGAAAACCAGCAGATGTTTGAGGGACCACTGAGGTAGAGGAAGATATTTGATTGAGGAGGTCATCAGGGCGGTGGATGTGATAGAGGAGTAGGGAGTGGTGTTGGTGGTGGATGCCAGTTTGAGGTTCTACTACCACCACCTCCAAGTGGTCCACCCCGACCATAGGGAGAAGGCAGACATGGACGAGCTAAGATCAATGCAGCTGTGGCCTACAACCATGGAACTCCAGAGATTATTAGAGGTATAATATGTTTCTAATACATCTTAGCTGGTGTACTTGTAGACATTGGTTCCATTCACTCTTTCATTTCCATGACACTCGTTTGGAGCTTGAAGATTCTGGTCGAGCCGTTGGCTTGATCCTTATGGAAAGAGACTCCTACGGGAGGATATTCAATGATTACACACTGGTGAAAATAGTGTGAGCTCACACTAGGAGGTGAGGGATTTAGTTGGGACCTCCTGGTAGTAGCTATGATGCCTTATGAAATAATCTTGGGTATACACTGGCTATCCAAAGTCAATTCTCATATTGACTACATCAGGCGCAATGTGAAGTGTGTCCACAAGGATGTGACCAAGTTTTCTTTCATAGGAAATATGGGACCATTTTCAGCAAAATATGGACTTACATTAAAGAGGGTGCATCCAATCACACATCAGTTGTCAAGCCTTACCCTCCGATCAGTTGATACTGAGAGTCCGAGCTATCCTATAGTTGCGGATGAGTATGATGTTTCGGGACTACCTCCTCGCAGAGAGGTGGACTTCTAAATTGACATTTACCCCATGATGACACCGATATCTACCCCAAAATATTAGACGGCTCCCATGGAGCTTTGTGAATTACGGGTACAGCTTGAGGACATACAGAGGAAGGGGTTCATAAGGCCCATTGTTTCTCCATGGGCATCCCCAATTTTTTTTCCAAGAAAAAAGATGAGATCTTGAGGCTCTATGTGGATTATCAGTGCCTGAACCCAGTGACCATGAAGAAAATGTATAAACTTCCAAGGATAGATTCCCTTTTCAATCATCTTTAGATATCTCGTTGGTTTTTGAAGATAGTCCTTAGATCAGGGAATCATCAGCTCAGGTTGTGAGATGAGGATGTGATAAAGACATCCTTTAGATGTCGGTATGGCCACTATGAGTTCTTGGTTATTCCATTCGGCATGACCAATGCCCCTACAGTGTTGATGGGACCCATGAACATGATCTTTCATCCATACCTTGATTTATTTTTGGTTGTCTTCAGTGAAAAAAACATGGTGTACTCAGCGATAGAGGAGAAGCATGCCTACCATCTATAGATAGTTCTAGATACACTCAGAGAGCACCAAATTTATGGTAAGCTCTCAAAGTGCTAGTTCTGTATATGGGAGATTTTCATTCTGGGACATGTTATCCCAGAGCTTGCAGTTGCATTGATTCTGGCGAAGATAGAGGTTGTGCTTACTTGGGATCCACCCATAAGTTTGACTGATGTACGGAGGTTCTTGGTGTTGGCGGGGTGCTACTGGAGATTCGTACCTAACTTTTCTAGAGTTGCGGTACACTTTTTAACTTTGGCGAAAAAGGGATATCACTTCTTCTAGACGAAGATATGCCAACAGAGTTTTCAGTAGCTATGGCTACGACTAATGAGTTCCCCCATATTGAGGCTACAAGAAAAGAGTTTTTGGTATGTAGGCTACTACGATGCATCAGGGACTGGAATTGGATGTGTCCTAATGCATGAGTGATCAGTAATCACTTATGGTTCATGAAAGCTAAGACAACATGAGCAGAACTAGCTTACCCATGACTTGGTGTTAGAAGTAGTGGTCTTCACCTTGAAAATTTGGTGACACTACTTGATTAGAGAACGTTTTATAGTCTACTCTAATCACAAGAGTCTTAGGAATATCTTCTCACAGAACGACCTAAACCTGAGATAGTGTCAATGGATAGAGATCCTCCCTGACTATGAATTTGAGATAGTTTATACTCCTATAAATGTATCATGGTAGCATATGCACTCAGTAGGATGTTTGTCCTATAGTTTTTTAGTGAGGTGACCGAGAAGCTGTCCGCGTTGCAGATATCTTTCATGGATAGAGATTTAGAAGCTTACCTCCAGTCTATGATAGTCACTCCCCCACTCCTTCAGAAAGTCGGTGTGGCGTAGCTTGGAGACATTTTATGTGAGGCTCAACGTGCTATGATTTCTTCAGGACAGAAACCTGATATATTTTATAATGGTGGGGAGCACGTCATCCTTTTCATAGGACGCACCATGAAGCCGGTGGTTCTACATGAGGATGTGTTGAGGGAGTTCCATACGTCCACTATGGTGGTACAACATGATGTGGTGAAGAAGTACCAGGACGATTAGCGTTAGCACTGGTGGATTTGGATGAAGAAAGAAGTGACAAAGTTTCTTTCATGATGCCTCACTTGTCTGCAAGTGAAGGCCGGGAATCCGGTTCCAGCAAGCTTAACATATCCACTAGAGGTTCCAGAGTGGATGTGGGATGGAATTTCCATGGATTTTTTGTGAGGACAACGACATACGTCCAGGGTGTAGGATTCCATCGGGGTGATCGTTGAACGACTTACCAAGTCAGCCCACTTTCTACCCATATGAGAGTAGGGATCATTATAGTTCTTGGGATGCCTCTTCATACAAGGGATTGTATGGCTTCATGGGGTACCATTGGAAAATTTCTCTGATCGTGACACATGTTTTACATCAAAATTGTATAAGGGATTGCAAGAGGTGTTCGGGACCCAGTTACATTTGAGCACCACCTTTAATCCGCAAAAGGATGTTCAGACAGAGCAAACCATTTAGACACTGGAGGACATGCTTCGTGCTTGTGTCCTAGATTTTTTCCACAGTTGGCAGGATCAATTTCCCTTGGTGTAGTTCACGTACAACCACAACTATCACTCGACCATCAGTATGGCACTTTGTGTGGCCTTGTATGGTCGACCATGTAGATCACATCTATGATGGGAAGACCTAGGGGAGTCAACACTTATGGGAAAATAGTTGGTACAAGCTACCACTTAGATGATGTAGATCATATAGGAGCAGATGAAGACTACATAGAGTAGACAGAGGTCTTATGCTGACAGGAGACAGAGACCTTTGGAGTTTGAGGAGAGATATAATGTCTTTCAATAGGTATCACCTCGAAGAGGTTCATGGAGATTTGGTCAGGGCGGCAAGCTATCTCTGATGTTCATCGGACCCTTTTAGGTTCTCACCAGAGTTGTCTAGGTTGTGTATCGCCTGGCTCTTCCCTCACTGATGCATCGAGTGCATGAAGTTTTCCATGTGTTGTAGATAAGGAAGTAAGTTCTTGATCCATCGTAGGTTAGTGACTGGGGAGAGATGAACATTGATGATGGGGTGACATTTAAGAACGTTCCTGTAAAGATTGAGGATCGACATGAGCAACTCCTTCATAGATGATTAATACCTCTAGTGCACATTCTCTGGCATCACATGGATCTCTAGTTGATCACATGGGAGCAGGAGGCTCAGATTCATTCTCAGTACCCCCATTTTTTTCCTAAGTCCATGTTGTGGATTTCTGGGATGAAAATCCTTAAGGTGGGGATAATTTAAACACCCATATGTTTCATTTATTTTTTTAATTATATGTAATTTTTACGAGTCTGGAAAAATTAACGGCGCATGATTCTGAGGCCCGTTGTTCCAGGATTTAATTTCTAAACTTTTTCTAGGTACGTTCAGTAAACATGCCAGTGGGAAATCGTAACTTTTGAACTGTTTCTCAGAATTGAAATCTGAGGGCATTGTTGAACATGTAGCAATAGGATTCACTTAAGGGGGCCTTAACCTCAACCACAGTGGTCTGAGTGAGGAATTTTGTTTTTCCGGGTTTTTTGGAGGATTAATAAAATAAATCCAATTTATTTAAAATATCCTCCACATCCTTTTAGGTTTAGGTGGTGGGGAATAAAAGGGGTGTTCGGTCATTTAATGTAGGAGATTAAATTCCCTGTGACACTAAAATTTGTAACCATTATACATGACATTATGTAGGTTCATTAATTTTACCCATTAATGAGCCTCTCTTAATTTTGTGTTGTGAATATATCTCCATTATCCTCTCCCTCTTTTTGAGTATTTGGTTTTTGTTCGAAAAGAGAGAATGATTTTGGAGGAGCCCCTTGATGAAGAAGGGGTCCATCAATCTAGAACCGAGGAACGTCATTGGAGCAGCATCTTTGGAGGCTTGCTTTGGGATCGACGAACACCAACCCAACATCAAACGCATGACACTCTCCAATGACTCTCGAGGGATGGTTTTTTCATTGTATAAATTTTTATAGTTGTTGAATCATATATCTTCTCCTTTGATAAGAGTCTAACACGGAGGGAGTGGGCCAGATGAACAAGGCTTGGTCTCTCCACCTCTTTTTTTATCATTGCATTCTTCACGGATAAAATTTCAGGTTGGACAAATCCCAAATCCAAAAGGTCAATAAGAGAAGGGGACGCCTAGGGAAGCGAGTAGGTACAATCTTATGAAAAAACGGTCCATAGGAGATCACCCAGTGGCCCTTAGAAGACTGATGATGTAGCACGGGTGCGGCGGCACCGAAGGCTAGTGCTGGTAGGTGAAAGTGCTGGCCAGAACCGGCCAACCGTGATGGTGAAGTGGCACGCTATTTCATGTCGGTGGAGGTGGCCATAGATCGAAGCCATAGACATGGAGGGAACTGCTCCCTGCGAGGCCCACATTGATTTGGGGCTGCCACATGGCACCGCCACAACAATTAAGAACAACATAACTGTTAGAAATAATGGGGGGGTGGAATGCCTCCCCCCACGCCAGCTAGGGTGGTCCCCACTCCGAATAGAAGGCTATGATGTGCCCCCCTTCGTGCTGGGTTGTTCCCTCCTACGGGCTGGGCTACGCCCTCCTGTGGGCGGGGCTGCGCCCCCTGTGGGTCGAGTTAGACCAGGCCCTGGTGTGCCACGCCCACCCAGGCCCACCCCAACCAGGCCAAGAATTCCGTGGCCCCGCACAACCGGGCCGACCCAGGTTAGATCGGGTTGGTTCGGTCTGACTAGGTCGGACTGGACCCAGACCCAACCTGGCCCAGTTTTACTTAAATATCTATATCATGAAATCCAGACGTCCACTTGACGAACTGTCTTCGTCACTAAGATCCTATAAGAGAGACATTTTTTTGGTATACTCCACTTTGATTTTGGAGAATGTTGGAGTACGACCGGTTGGATCAAAACCGAATCCAACTGGGCCCTCGGTACTAAAACATTTATAACTCATATACTGAGAGTCTGATTAACGCACTAACTATCACATTGGATCCCTAACAACATGGCGGTCTATTGGGTTACTATTTTGTGGAACTTAGTGGTGGTAAAGGAATTACTGATATCTTGAGGAGAAGATCCTACATAAATAGAGTGCACAAAGTATGAGGAATCTTGTGGTTTGTTATCATGATGAAGTGACCTTGTGCGGATCAGCGTCACAAAAAACCTATGTGGATTAGCATCATAGATACCCTATGGGGACCAGTTTTAGAGTGTCCTGTCAAGGATCACCATGTAGCGACCCTGTGTGGATCAATATCTAGCGACCCTGTGTGGATCAGTATTCAGCGAACCTGTGTGGATGAGAATTCAGCGACCCTGTGTGGATCTGCATTCTAGTGACCCTTTGTGGATCGGCTATCTAGAGACTCTGTGTGGATCAGTAGTAGCGTGACTCGATGAGGACTAGCCTTACAGTAGCCCATCATGGTATTGCAACTTCCGTCCAAGAGTGGATCAATAATAGAAAATCTTCATTGTGGATCAGTTGTGGAACTTCTAAATGAAATAAGATGATATAACTTAGGAAAAATCATCTATATTTCTGATCTCTGAGCTGTATACCTTGTTTGAGTTGACTATTTCATTGTTCTTTATGATTGAGTTTTTTATTTGTGGTTTTTCCTTTTTAAAAAACTGGGAGACATTTGGGGGTCTCGGGGTCCCTACTGAGTATTTTTATACTCACCCCTGCATGGGCTTCGCACGTACAATGATGTGTCTGGTGTAGATGACTAATAACATGACCTAGGATTGGGAGCAAGGACCAGATGGTGCACAGAGGTGGACATTTAGACATGACATGCCGTAGTGATGACCGACCATGATCTTTATCTACCCTTCAGGTAGGAACCTTGTAAGAGGATTCCGATATTTTTTTCTATTGTTGTTGTACATTCAGTTGGGCTTGTATTCTGGACCATTTAATTATAGTACTCACCCCTTTTTAATTTCAGTACACATATTATTACTACTGTTGTTTTACTACGTGGGCAGTGCATGTTGTATTCTTAGACAGTTTTTTTTGTAGATTTAAAGGAAATGCCTTCCCATTTTTTAGGGATATTTCTTACGGTGCTAGTCACCAACCCCTGGCCTTTGGAAGGTGGGCTTTGGGTAGTGAAGTCACGAACCCTGGGGGACGGGTTGTGACAATTTTCTTCAAAGCATTGTCTTGATCATTTAATGTAATAAAGAGGGAAAAAATAATTGTAAAATATGGGAAAAATAAATAATAGGAATAGATAAAAAATTATAGGGTTTAATGATAATAGATCACTAAATTATTTTAATGAAAATTTAAATAGAAACCATCTCAACTAAAAATGATATTGTGAAATTAATATTTAGTGCTTTGGTAATATTTCCATCAAAATGAATTAAAAGAGAAAAATTAAATATAAAACCTTGAATAAAATTAAAATGTTTAATTCATTATATATCATGTAAAATGATAAATATATACACTATATAAAATATTAGATTAAAATGAAAAATTTGTCTTATTAGTGTGTAAATAATATGAAATCACCCTTACCGTAAGAATAACATGATTATTATACACTATTTAATTGATTTATAAAAAACTTATGCTTATTATAAATATTAAAATAAACATATTCATATTGAACATATATTATTCACTAATAAAATTATATTACACATTTATTAACAACTTTTTATTAACATCATCATCCCGATAGTAAACTATTTTGTTTCCCATGTATTTTTTCATTTATTAGTTTCGATCCGTGAATATTTGTCAAGATTTTATAATAATTATAATAAAATTAGTGATAGAATTATCATGTTTAATCATTACACATATTTTTAGAACCATCCATGTAAAACTATAATTGAATAATGAAATACACCTTTCATAATGATGTTAGTACGTACGTATGCATGAATACTGTTTTAATTTTCCAAAGAAAATAAGAAAAGAAAGTAAAATAATATTTTACATTTAAAAAACTATCTTTTTATCATAAAAACATATACATTCATCATTACATCTATTCATGATATCTGGTTATCAAAAATGAAACCCATCGCCTTCTGCATACGGTAGTCAATACATAGGCAGAAGCGACACTTTGATTTTCAATTACATGGAAGAGTGAGAAGGTAGATAATATATCATCCATAAATAATGATAATTATATAATAAATATCATAAATGAAAATTATATCCATCATAATAACCAACCATTATGGTTGGTGGCTAAAATATAAATACATCGAATTGGGGAGGGGGTAGTCTACACGTACGGAAGAGTGATTCATTAATTACTCATTTGATAGAAAAAAGGTGGATTACGGTTATGAAATAAACATACTAAAATTTTAGTATATGGAATATAATTATGTCCTTATATAATCACTGTTATAACAAAATTGAATGATATCGAATAAAAAATAAAATAAAATAACTATGATAAGAGTTATAACACTTCTTTGGAAATCCTCCTTTGTGTCACTGCTTAATCATTCAGAGGTTGGTATTAGGGGAAGAAAAATAGATTTATAAAATTATGAAAGAATTTAGGAAGGAAATTTTTCAGTTCTTAGATATTTTTACTGGCACAATATTTGTGAATAAAATTTTATACGGTGTTCCCTTTTATACGTGAGGTGGGTGGAAATGTTGTAAATACTTAAAATATTTTTATATATTTAATAAATTAATTTAGTAAAGTGGATCAAAATTTTCATGATTTTTAATATTATATGGAAAAGTATAAATATGATAAACTAAGATAATTTTGAAATGTTTTAGGTCATTTGAACCCTTATATTTTTATTTTAACCCCGATTTAAATCATTTTCACAATAACTGTTATAATGAACTTTTACAGTGCTTAAAATTCATTATGAAAAAAAGTGATATTAAACTATTTAAAAATTTTGAATCTTCTGATACCAAATTTGAAATCTATTTTATAATATAGAATATATAAATTTTTTAAAAATTACTATTGATATTAGTACACTTAAGACAATGAAAAAATGGTTCTGAAAAATATCCTTTTATATATAAGATGATTTTATTCAAAAATCATGAATAATGTTGACTAAAATAGAGTTGATTGAATTATATAAAAAATGAGATTATTTTACATTAAAACAAATAAAAACAAATTTTTTTCATGAAAATACATAATTAAAATAATATATCAAATTTTATTTTTTGATAGAATAAAAAATTACATAGAATTACAAAATGTCAAACATAGATTTATAAGTATAAAATAAAACATTTAAAATCAGTATATAACTTATTAGTAAAAATATTTTATATAGTGAAAAGGATTGAAAATATTTCAAAATATTCTTATATCAAGATGAATTCATAAAAGTGACTGTATTTTATCAATTGGTATATTTCAATATTCACCCAAAAATCAACCGTTTTAGAAAAATAAAAAAAATTCAGCAAAAAATATTTTTTAATTACTAGTTTCCAAAATGACGTTATTTTTATGAAGGAAAAAATATAAAATGGTAGAAATTAATTTTAATTATTCATACATAAAACCCCAAAAATCCATTTTTATGAATAATGTATTCTTCTGGCATAAAATTAATGTATTTCTATAATTTGGTTTGTAAAAAATTAAATTTAATATATTAGTTATTGATTTAATTTATTTTTTATATTAATGAAAAACTTTCTACATATATTTCATTATTGATTTAATTCAATTTATACCCACCAAACCAATATCAATGTTATAATAGTCCTATTTAAATAATATTTTTTCACAGTTTGTCTAAACTTTTCATTGTGTGTGTTGCACGATATAAAACATAGTATTAATTTAAAGGAAAATAAAATCGTTGGTTATTACAATAAACCACTATAGTTACTAAAACTGAGAAATGATAGATTGTTCTATTTTGATTAATCAATCAATTATCGTTCCACAATAGCATAGTAAACTGTTGGATAATCCCCACCTAGTATAACTATGATCCATATCATAATAACCACCTATAACAAAAGGAGTAATAAATGAGTTTCACAATTCATTATATCCAATTTAATCACACTCGTATATTACTACTATGACATTGATTCCCCATGTCTAGTTCACGATTCCTCAATGATCATTTATCTCCTCATAAAATTTAATAAATTTTTATAACTCCCAAAATAATTTGAAGTTTTTGAAATTTAATAATTTTAAATAACATTTTTAAAAATTAATAAAATGATGAAATACTAATTAAAATTAATCCTCATATCAAAATCCGGATTTTTGGTCCCAAAAAAATCTCATTGTGTGTGGTATACCTCATATCAACCATAAGACTACCTTCATGATTGTCTATATCTAAAATATTATTTTAATAAAAATTTTATATTAGAAGAGGGTCCTACATCTGAAACTATCCAAAAACAATTATAATCACTATAAACTATAGTAGGACCATTCTTCTCAATGGAGTGCACAAAAATCCTCCACAAAGGAAAATAAAGATAAAGAAACTAATATAAATTAAACATAGAGACATTGGAATTCTATTTGTTTTAATGAGGTCAATTAACACTAATTTATATAAATACATTATTTAATGAAGGATACTCTCATTTTAATGTGTTTTTTAAATCTTTGTAACCACCAAACTTTGTAATTCAATGTTATAAATCTTACAACATCCAATTTATTATTTGAGTCACATGTAAAACTCCCTTAAACATTCACAAAATACAGGCATCATTATATGATATTTCATGATCCAAATAAATCATAATAATAATTATAGGATAGTCATCCAAATCATACTCCATATAATTGAATATAAACACCATGGTGTTGTTTTATAAACCATGATCAAACAAAAACCGTGGAATTGTGACGGTCACTATATCATGGTTTATGAATTCGTATATATTTACAAAAATCATATACTTTACAAAAAACCTCATAAAAATTATATAAAATCTCACAATTATTTTTGAATATATATAGTATCATTTGAACATTATTATCATTTAAATCTATAACAGATTTATTAAAAACAATTAAACTAAAATTAATCCTTATTCCATGAACAATTATTTGACCGTTCTAGCCTTTTTGGCATTAAAAATAATTATGAATTATCATATCCATAATTAATACTCAAGCCATGAAGGGTTCTATATTTAATATCATTAAACATACTCATATCATCATATGAAAATTTACAAAATAACATACATCTATATATATTATATGCATGATTATATAATCCATTTATACAAGAAATCTGGTGACCACTACACATGGAACATGTATATTTGTTAATGGTAATCTCATAAAATCATGATTCTTTGAAATATATTTACTAGTTTGAATGAATACATCACATTTCATTCGTATTATTAGTTAGAAACATCACATGTCTCTTATCTAAGAATGAACAGGAGTTTCCCTTCTCTAATTAAATCTATGGTTTATATGTTATTCTTGTCATAAAAGTGTAAAAATACCATAATGTTTAACCTTTGGGGCTGAAATGATCATAAATATACCGAACCATCCCTTTATTAACACAACATTAATGCTAACTCAAGAAATGAATCATTGTTTTATTGTTCATATGTTAATTAAATTGTCAGCCTCATGTAATGGAGATTCATATGAATCATACAACATTAAGTATATCATTGATCATATGAAATTCCATGTGACATACTTTTATGGGCCATCGCTGTTATTAAGTCTCCTATTATTATCTAATGAGTCTACTTTATATCATATATATGATTCCTCTCACATTATGGTATATAATATAACTTTTTAAAGGGATAAATTAAGGCATGGTGTATGATATCATGAAACGTATGACAATTACTAATTCCATTGATTTTTAAATGGTCAATGACTAAGAATATTCTACTATTGGAAATTATTGATTGAATTTTACATATGATACATCTTATGGGTGAATGAAAGTTTTCATACATGTGATCAATTCATGATATAAACATGCATTAACTCATACATTTTTAAATGTATGAGTTAATGCATGAATAACTAATGAGTGTCCTAATGGGATATAAATTTTGGTTTTCACCATGATATTTTGGACTTCCAAGTAAGCCTTCCAATTAATACTATAACTATCCCCACCCTAAATCTCTCAAATTTATCCTTCATTACCCCCAATAGGCACTAACATGCCTTGGAGAAAAGGAGATCCCTTCTTGAGAATTTGGTGTTTATTTCAAACTATGTATACACCTTGGAGAGGAGAATATTATGGCTATATTTTAGTAATATTCCTCAAACATATGATAAAAGTAAGGAACAATGACTATCTACTAGTGATTTTTACACAATGGTATTTTTTTCATGGTTTCAATTTACTACATTGTTGATATTGAGATCTTTGGTTTTTAGTTATAATTTTTAGTGTTAATTCTGTATTTATAGATCCATAGAAACCGATCAGTGTTATGAAATCCTTTCCATGTGATTTGATTCAAAAATTATTTTTTCAAATGAATATATTTAATTTCATATTATATCTCTTCTTGATAACCTAATTTTATAATTGATAATGTTTTTATAGATTTTTAGAAATATAAGGTATAATAGGCTTTGATTGGATTGTGATATATGATATGGGATATCATAGTCCATGTCTCAATTTTATCCTTTTAGTTTTAAATATATCCTATCATACATTATAGGTTGTCGTAGAATATATTGACACTAATTAAATGATGAAAAATACAGAAACGGTTCATTATAGTGATACAACACATAACTTAATGAATGATTTCAAGACACTATATTTATCCTGCATATATGATTATTTTAAATCTTGATAACAACGCACACATTGTAAATATTACATTAGTCTTTGTGTTCTATGTTATTTTTATAATTGAACTATATCATAATCAATGATCACCGAATACCATAGATTACTATTATTTAGACATCCCGACTAATTGCAAGTCACATTATCAATGACAATGTATAGTTGTCGGTGCTAAAAATAGTTTTACACTCTTCTACCTATATATATTCCATTATAATATAGATTATATCACTAAATATTATAATGTAGTGAAATTAAATTTTTTAAAATTTCAATTATGAATCAAAATTTATAATTTATAAATTATTTATAAATTATAGAAAAAGTTATTTCCAAATATTTATCTAATTTACTAATTTTTTTATAAATTATATAATTATAAATTGTTTATAATTAAAAATAATTTTTTATAAAATATATAATAAATAATTATTCCTTATTATTAATTTTATAATACCTTTTTAAGTAATTTGAAATGCCTTATAATTTGGATGTATATTTTTCTAATAATATTATAATATTAATTTATACAATCTTTATAAATAACCCAATAAGTTTTATTATATGAGGCTTTACATTTAAATATTATTATATAATAATTATTATTAGTTATAAATGTTTAAATTAAAAAAACCTTAGTTGAGAAATTATGAGCACCATATCGAAAGGGGTTTTGATATTTTTTTCATCATGGTTTAATTAATATTAAATATGTGATCTTAAGATTATTTTAAATATTTAAATAATTTAAATGAAATATAAAATGCTTATATTACATTTAATATCGTATATTTTAAATAAATTCCATATAAAAGGATAATATGATGGAATTAAAATTAAAATTAAAAATAATTGTTTTACATTTTTTAATTGTGGAATGTGCATATTGTTTGTTTAAACTAGGATTTTTTATAATTAGTTGTATTTACAAATTTTCAATAAATATTTTATCACATATTTTAATATATAAATTAATCATTTATTTATTTTATTCCATACTTTATTCATGAATATTAATGTTCTATTTTGAATTATGATGCATGATTTACATTAAGGGGTTATAATGCTTTTATAAAGTTTCATAGATGAATCTAAGGAGTTTTATGGTGAGTTTGATAATAAGTTTTTTTTCATCTATATTAAATTTGGATTTTAATAGATTATAAATTTGAATTAATAACTTAATTATAATTAATAAATATTAGGAGTAAAAATAGTGATGAAATTATGACCTCTCTTGAGAGTAAATTATATTTTCTAGAGGGTATTTGGATCCTAATACACATTGGCCTATATTCTAATACCTTGTTTAAAAATTATGGAGAATAATCTTTTGGGGGTTTTGGATTTATTATGATTCAAAACCATTATATAAAATGGATTCAAGAATATTATTTATAATTTAAAATTTTATATGACTGAATAGAGTTATATTTTAATTCTGTTTAGTAACACAGTTGGTGACATGCGTGAAAGGATTTACATCAATATATTTTAAATATATTTAGTTGTCTTAATGAATGTGATTCCAAACTAAATAATTATAATAATGAACATTTTTTAATGGAATAACATCTGATAATGTGGATAAAATAAATCCCTTTGGAATTAATAATGAAAAAATTCTTTAAGAGCGAAGACATTTCAAGTCCTTGATCATCCAACTAGGTGGGTTCATGTAAAATTATAGGGATTAAATATTAACTTTTGTATGTAATTAATGTAATAAAGTGATCTTGACAGTTATGATCCTCCTTCTATACCTTTTTTTGGGTTACAGAATATTTGGAAACACTATGTTTGAGGATACCAATGGAATGGTGTTGAGTTTATCCATATAATGATTGAAAACAAAGTTAGCTTCTTAAAAATACAAGATCTTACTAGATATGATTAACATTACTGTCTAACTAAAAAGATAAACTGACGAGTTTCATGATAAAATTTGGCCATCCGTTAGTTAAATATGGATATTTCTAATTAAAAGATATTATATTTTGAAAGGGTTCATCATTTTAATTATAGTACATTTAATAAAAGATATTATTCAATTCATATAATGTATAATGTACATATGATAAAAGATTATATTATTGATAAATGGAATCATAATCATTGAATATTTATTTGATATTAATCCAATTAAAATAATAATCATAATGTAATCAACTTCTTTGACTATTGAAAAAAATAATGATCATTCGCATGAAGGAAGATAATTATTGTGTGTTC
This sequence comes from Viscum album, assembly GCA_963277665.1. NCBI lineage: Eukaryota > Viridiplantae > Streptophyta > Magnoliopsida > Santalales > Viscaceae > Viscum > Viscum album. The sequence goes on along the minus strand of OY728136.1, from coordinate 1,505,620,569 downwards.
AAGATACACCTTCCTGAATAACCTAATATTTATGTTTTTCAAAAATTAAATATAGATTATTATGATATTAATATATTTATTTTCTTGATGTTTCAAATGAATTTGATGAAAAATTAGATAAATAACATTAGTCTCTACTCATATACTCAATATCATTGAGTATATTAATGACTTGGAGTGACTGGAGGTTTACATTAAAACCTTATATGGTTTTTTAATTTGTTTCGGAAACATTAATGAAAATTGTACGACTATTTGAATGATTATATGAGAATTTTACCCCATTTTATCAATTATTTCAGATAGATGAATTTCCCAGGTGATACCTAATTTCTAGTGTTGTAACGATGATACAAGTGAAAAAATGTTTAAACTATAAGAATAAAAAGTAATAGTAAATTCCAACAATATTTATTCAAAATATCTATTCAAGAATACTTAATCCTAAGGCTAGTGTCAAAATGGAACAAAAATGTTTTCATATTATGGATTTCTTTGTAATATTTTAAAATAATTTTGGGAAACTCCTTGGAAATTCAATATCTTATACTAGTGTTAATGAGATAAATTATATGATTTTTAATGTGTTTATGAAATTAACTATATATTTTAAAAGTGTTGTAAATATATATAAATTAAAAATTGTGGGAAAAATTTATAGAGCATGTAATTTTCCTTTGATTGGTAAAGCATAGGGTTACGGAATCATGGAATGAATAGAAATAAATTTATTAACTTTTGATGTATTTAACTAAAGAATGTGTATAATTATCTTATTTCTCTTATATGATTAGAAATGTTTTTATTCAAGAATTATTTGTCATAAAAATATGATCTTATGGATTTAATGCACATGGTTTACGATTCAACAAATTATATAACATTTTTTGTGAGAAAGATAAAAGATTAAATTATGTCATACAAGATAAAAATGATAATGTAGAAAATTGTTAAAATATGAGGGATTTGATTGCACCATCAATGGAATATTTTAAAGTTTAAAATATTCTTGTTAAAATAATGAACCAAACACATAGAATTCCACATAAGATATGGAAAATAATGTTTTATTTGTTAAATATTTTAACTAAGAGTAAATAAGTGTTATTTCCTAACATAAATGAATTAATGTATCCTTATCATGATATATTGAAAAGAATATTGTTTTTAGAAGTATATTTAGAGAATTCTTTTTCTATAATAATTTTAATTTCTGTAACTATAAAATTATTCCATTTAAAATACCACGTGAATGTCACTTTATTTCTTAATGGAGATTAATATGTGTTAGAAAAGATGTTAGATAAAGAGTTAAAATTTTTACAGAATTTTTTATGGGAAATATCTTATGGATTTTTTTTAAGAATATAGTAACAATGAACTTAAAAGGTTTTCTATGTAGACAATATAATTTATAAGCACTATAACTATTGATGTTGTGAAGTCAAATGTTTGAATTGTTTTCAAGGATTTGTTCATTTTGAATGTGATCTAAAGTATCATTATCATTAAAACTGGATTTCTTCATATATATTCCTCATTAATTATTTTAGTGAGAATATTTTATCGTATCGTCAAAAAGATACATGGAAATAATTATATAAAGTTTTATTGATTTCAAATAACCCAAAAAGTGCATCAAATAAAAGGTTGATCTCAGAGTCTATCATATATAGTACGATGTTTCAAGAACATATGAATGGTTTTATTAATATGATTAAAAGTGTTTAACCAATCAATATTTGGCTTTATGTTATCCCTAACAGATTTTCTACATGGATTATTATAGGTATTGATGTAATTTTATAGCTAATTTTATTATGATTTTTGTTTCAAGATAAATAATATTATCATGATGCAGAAATAAAAGAGTTTATACTATATGTATTTTGAATTATTATACATGGAGTTTTATGCACTATGTATTTGGAACACTTGGGGTGAATGGTTTATATTTGGATTTCCCAAATACTTGAGGTTGTTGAGAGACCTAACATAAAAACCATTGTAATTTGCTACCTTTATAATGAAATTCATGAAGATTAGATAATAAAGTGCTGGTTGGGTATGTTAATAATCATTCATGAGAGAAAATGGTTTCAAATTTATTGTTGGTGATGAATTTACAGATCGAGAAGTGGAAGTTCTGGTATTTGTTTCTTTTGTAGTCAACACATAAATATACTTGAATTTCTCTTAGAGTTCTAAAAACATTTTATGTTAAGTGATATGTTATTTTTAAGATAAAATATCATGATATTGGTTGTGTTGTTTTTGAAAATATAATTTATGGATGAATGGTTATAGTATAGGGAAGAATATGGAGTTTTGGATCTAGTTTATGAAATGAAAAACCACTTATGTGATTCCCCAGTGGAAGTGATTTATATATCTAAATGTTTAACATCGATAAATTTGTGTGACCAACTGATATATGTATGTAAATGGATCACATATGTGATTCCTCCTTAGAGTAGATTCTTATAGGTGAATATTTCACATAGGTAATTAATGGAGGCAATTCCCCTATACATTTGTTTCACATACATACTTCTATTATATGGGGGATTCATGTAAGAAATTTAATATATATAGGAAATTCACATCTCTGAATGTTTTATATAGTAAATTTATTCTATGTAGGATCTTTGACATATCCAAATGCATAACGTATAAAAAAATTTATTTCTAGAAATTATTCACAATTATGAATATGTATATTCAAATCAATGTATGTGTATTCTTGAGTTCAACATGAAAGTTGATTATAGAAAATACGGGTATATTTATATGTGATCATTCATGCATATTTTTTATGGAATTATGGTGATACTATATTATTTCCATTTTGGAGAAATAATTCAAAAAATAGTGTTGGCAAGATTCTATCACGATATAATGCATACACATGGATTTAAAATAGCAGAAATGTAGTTTAAACATAGTTTGAAGAGGGAATGAAAAACCTACATGTTTTAATGATGTTTTAATCAGTTCTATAAAATGTTTATTATTGATTTAATGAAAAATAATAAACTAAAGTATTCTATATATTTTATTTCAAATATATTCATGGTTAGAAAAATATCAAATTTAAGAATAAATAGAATAAGTAAATAATGCCATTTGAAATATATTTTTTTCAATTTAAATTGATTAGACATGATATATGGTGTGCACAAAAGTGAAAAGTGGTGTGAGAGAATAATAAATTATTACTCAATATAGTTAATGGAATTGAGGAATATTAAGAAATTATATGAAGGTAAGTGTGAAGAACGTTCAAGAAGAAAATTGACAAAATATTTAATCCAATTGTTGATGGTTTTTTTATTTTCACAAAAATTGTCTTTTCATATTATGTATGTGAGTTTCATATGCATTATAAAATGACTATAGTGATATGCATGTTATGGACATAACATGATTTTTTAAACCACTAGAGAATTAATTTCTAGTGGATTTGTGATATTTGATTATTTTCAAAACAATATAAGAACTATATATTCATATTGAGTAATGAAACTTTTAAATTATTGAGTTCATATGGGTGTGCTTTTTTGTTTTTTTTCAATTAAGTCATTTTTATTTAACTAGAGGCATAAATTTTTACAAATTAGAAAAAACATAAAAAGAATCGATCACTGATTCACACCAACTCATAATGATCAGATATATCATGAATAATCTATTCGACTAGTATCATTCAAAGTTTCATTCATTGAATTTATTCTATTTGAAGTTCATTTAAGAATAATTCTTCTATGGATGTTTAACAAATCGTTAATAGAAAGGGGATTCCTACCTTTGGAGGTAAAAAATAAAAAAAATGAAGTAATGATTTCTACCCCACGTTTTATCCCTTGGATATGATGTTTTAGAAGCTAGTATAGATTAATTCAATCCTAATATTTATTATTATTCTTTAAAATTAACTAAAAAAGGAAATCTGGGGAGTGATGAGTGAGATAAAAGTTATTTACATTCCTCTCTCATTGAAATTTAATTCCTAAGGTTTTAAGGAATTATCAGGGATACTTTCATCTTGTAAAAGTTGAAAAATATTTATGAATGGAATATAAATGGGAATATATCCATGTTATTTAATTGGATAGTTCAATAAAATGGTTAATGAAACTGTAAGAACCATTATAATATTTGGTGAAAAATTAGAGTATTCCGCAATTATGGAGAACCTTTTTAAAATTATTCTTTACAAATTTTATTCCAATGTATCATGATTAAAAGATATAGTTCCTAAAATAATAACTCTAGATAATTTTTATTACAATATTATTACATATTAAATAAGAAAATAGTATGTTGTAATAAGGAAATAAAAGGATGATCATGAAATCTTTATCAAATCCACTAAGTGAGAAAAATCAAAGAAATTTTTTATTGAATAAGTGGTTTGTGATTCTAATTCAGAATATAATGTGAGTACAAAAATATATTAATTCACGTTTTTAATTTAAATAAATGTGATGATAAGCACATGGAAGTATAAAAGTGCAGTTTCCTTTGATGGTCATTAACTATGGAGCCATTGGTAACATTGAAGAAATATTTATAATATTGAGGGAAGATTAATATAGTGATGAAGAAGAAGGAAGTTGAATAATACTTGTAAATAATAAGATATATATATAAAATTCCTATTTAAAATAATGGATTATAAATTTCTCCAAATAAAAAATGAAAAAAAATTTTTTTAAATGTGAGGAATATAATGGAAAAAATAATAAATGGAATATGAAAAGTCTAGTGATGAAGGAGTTGAGAAATGTATCATTAAAAAGGTAAATGATTAGAGTTTTAATAGTGATGAAAGTAGAGACACTAAAGAAAATGAAGAATGATAAATTCATATTTAGTTTGTGATAAAAAGTTAATTGAGATATTTTCTCTCAAAAATTTCAAATCTTGAGAATGAGAATGGTATGTTAATGAAAGATATCCAAAATAATAAAAATAAAGAAAAAAATCATGTAGAAGAATGATTCTGATTTTTATACAATATTATAATCCAAAAGATATTATTTTCTGAAGAGAAAATTTTCCACATCAATATAAATAAGAAGTTGGAGAAAAAGGAGAAAGAATTTTATATTGTTAATAGATACTGTATGAATTTGAATAACGAATTATTAACTTCCGAAATTCAATACTGGATGTTTGTGAAACATCTAAGAAGATTAAATATTATACAGATAAAAATATAATCCTAAAAGGTTAAAAAAATGTTAAATCTGATAATAAGAAAAATAAATTCAAATGCATCATGTAAGTGGACAATATAATTAAATTCCAATATTATGGAATTTAATAGAAATCAAAATTTGAATAAATTACTACTATAAATAGTGACCCTATTAAGGATGAGATGAATTATAGTATGAATAACAATATATCAGAAGTCTACCATGATTTTGGTACTAAAAAAGGATTCATTATTTATGATTAAAATATAATTTTAATATAGTTACATAGATCAAGATAGATTGCAGGTTACAAAGGTAAATATTCTTTCTATGGATATTTCTAGTGATGTAGATTCTTTGAGTATTCTACCAAAATGTATTTATTCAAAAATAAATATTAAAATGGATTCCTAATGTATTAAAAATGTAATTTGATGGGTGATTATCTCACTCTTATAATAAAGATTCCATAAAAATATTAACAAACTTATTTGATGATTGAGAATAGATTCTAGATTCTTTAAACTCTTTGTGAGTAGAATAATAAGCCTGAACACCTTCAAAATGGTTGTATTATGATGATATAAACCCCCAAAAAATTTAATATCAAAACTAAAAAGCATCACGAAAATTAATAACATGGAAAATACAATGATATTTTTGTTGAAAGTTATCTCCATGATACAAAAGGAGAGGGTCCATGGACCCTAGATAGTGGGTCTCGTTAACACATGACCATATATTTGATGATTTTAAAAAAAAATCATGAATAAGAAGAGGGAACAATGGAATTTGGAAATTATGTTTCACTCATATTAAATGTAATTGGAATTTATATCATTGTTAATAAAGGAATGAAATGTAGAAGTGTCGTATTTATTGATGGTTCAAAACACAAGTTTTTTTGGGTTTCACAACGTAATGACAACAGAAAACAAATTATTTGTTAGGGGAAGAATAGATTAGTGTTGCTTGACATGTCAAAAAATAAATATTTTCAACTAAATATATCAGAAGGTTGAGATATATTCAACTAATCATGAATATTATATTCATTATAATATATGTGGGCCTATGAGAATACAATGACCCAAGCTTAAGATATAGAGACATTGCATCATTTTTTGGAAAATTTTCTTACATTACACAAACACATGTGAAAATATCATATTATATTAGTTCCTTTAGATACATGGAACACAAATTTCTATTATTTTAAAATATCATTAATTTTACCCACATACATCTCCCCCTGTAGTATTCCTACCTCAAACCATTGTTTATAACCTAAGGAAATGAAATATATCAAAAGGGTGATCTCAGATTCTCGGTAAGGGAAAACAAGGGAGATATCAATCATAACATAATCATAAGGGATAAGTACATAAAAATTGAAAATCATATCCATTAAATCAATGATCATGATATCAAGTCATGGAATAAAGTATATAAGATCATAAATAATCATAGAACTTATTCCATGAGATAAATAACAAAATCCATGAAATTGTGGCATACAGATAATCCTAAATACTCATTTCAATTTTTTTCAAGGTTCATTTCCAAGAACATCATAGTTGACAAAGTCATTTACTAAACTAGGATTACTCTCTATTCTATCCCTATATTACTAGACTGAGTTTACTCTTTTTCTAGTTTTGTACTACTTAACTGAGATTACTCTCATTCCGGTTGTATATTACTAAACTAAGTTAACTTCTCATTCACTTCATGTCTATATCTAGAGATATAAATCATGACTCAATGAATTGGAGGGAGATATAGATCCCACCCATTATATAACGAAAACCATACATAGGTGTTTCACAATAACATAAATCATACCATAAACTGTAAAAAAAGTCGGTTTTGTAAACATTTTATCATTACATAATGGATGGAAAAGAAACAAAATTCATAATGGTCAATCAATCATAAACATAAACCATTAAGATAAATAATAAGAATGGAATTGTTGAATAATATCTCCAGTGAAACATAATTAACATCAAATAACAGTATCCTAGAATGAAAATAATTTCTAGAGATCACATGAAATCATTTTTGAAGAAAATATCATTTATATTTTAAAAACATTTTTTTCTTAAAAATTACACACAATTTTAGATGTAAACATTTATTCTAAAAAATATCTTTTTATGATTTTATGGAAATATTAAAGGAATTAATGTTTCATTACAGTGTAAATATATTTCTATTCCTTATGTGATAAAAATATATTTATTTCATACTTTTTCCACATAAATCAAAATAATCCTCATTTTAAAATAAACAAAATGATTCCTTTCAAATTGTTTAGAAGAAATTAACAAATGTGTAAAAATAATTTTAAAAAATTATAAAATAATTGTAAATTTTTTGGAAATATTTTTGGGGAAAATTTACATCGAAGAGAAATATTCTCTAGCAGATTCATATGTATAAAAAATCCCGAATAATAATGAGATTGTAAAATTAACCCTTATCTTATGTCTTGTTTTCTTTTTACATATCTAAAAATCATGTATAATGGTTTAAATAATGATATTAATTTATAATAGAACCACAATAATGTTTAATAAATCATATATGATCCTATTATATCATCTTATCACATGTTTTTAATAATATTTTGTTATTACCCTTCTTTAGATTATAAACAATTTCATTTTCCTATCCATGTTTTGGCCTATAAGTATTGGTTCATGTGCATAGGATATATTTCAATCATCTATATAATATTATTAATGTAATATATATAATATTTATTCATTTTATATATTTTTTATAATCATTTTTTAATGGTGATCATTGAAAATGAATTGCATCGGGTTATGGAGATGGTAGACCATAGATACGGACGAGCGACAATATTAATCCATTAATGGTCAAAGGGGAATAAAGTAGGTGGTATTTTTAAAAAATAAATATAATTTTATAATTATCATATGTTTTTATTACTTACCTCATTATTCTCGGCTTTATAATGTACTGATGAAATACATATTACACCACAGCGTAGAGACGGTAAGTAGTACTTACCCACGCGCAATGATTTCATTTTTTATAGGATGGATAAAACATATAATATTGTTTTACCATAACCATAATAACATCTCCACATATATTTTATTATATATTAATTACTTTATAATGTAAATAACACATTATGATGAAGTAGAAGAAGAAATAATCTTTAAAGAGTCGGTAATGATTGTTACATCTTCTTTAGAAAGCTTCTTTTAAATATCCTCTTATGGAGACTAGGATTGGTATTTTGAGAAGAACAGAACATATAAAATGTTTCTATGAAATTTGATAAGATAAAATTATAGGTTATCTCTGAGTATTAAGTATCAATGTGATGTGAAGAAGTGAGGGAGGGTGTTCCCTTTTATAATTGATGAGAAAGAAACATATAAAATTACAAATGAATTTATTTGTAATTAATTACATTTCCATAAAAATACCTCAAATGGAAATTAATATAAAAATAAGATTTTACGGTATTGTAATAAAATAAAAAATTTATATTTTATATAAGTTTTGGTATTATTTTAAACTTTATCATTTACATTAACTCTTAGTTAACCTATTTTAATATTAACTATGGTACAAAATTATTTGATATAAAAATGTTATAATTTATACATATGTGACTTCAATTGGAACATAAATTAATTATTTATAACATTTTAGACCAGATTATATTTTTTTAAATATTTATTATGTTTTTTAAAATAATTTAATGCAATATTATTTTGATAAAATATCATTTGCATCAATTTTGACAGTATTCATTACATGGACTTTTAAAAATATCAATATAACAATCGAACATAAAAAAATATTATATACCAATTAGGTAAATTTAATATATAAATTTCTTTTATCACATTATTTATCTCAAATTTTATTTAATTTTAGTTTTTTAATAACATTTTCTGGATATTTTCATTAATTAAAAATTACCATATCTATGTTATGTAATTATTTAATATACATATTTATTTAGAAAAAATTATAAACAAAGTACCATGATGAATATAAATATTCTATATTTACAAATAATACCTATAGAAAATATATCTTTTGGATAACTGTATATTAAAAATGATATAGTATTTCTAACATGAATGCGACATTTTTTAATTCTATTAAATAAAATATTATAAATATAAACATCTCTTCTAAGTGGACCAAACATTCAAAAATAAATTTATATAATGAATATATGTTTATTAAGTTTAATTTTTAAATTTATATTCATTCATAAAATACATTTTTTTAAAATATGCACACAAAAGAGATATTTAAGTCAAAAAGGTAACATTTTGTGACATTTGTTTATTTAACTGTTATATAAGTCATTTTCAGAGACATATGTTCATTAAGAACAAAATTTAGATTATTATGTGTTAATTTTAAAATTACATTCTACCAATTAATTTTTTTCCATGTTTTTGATTCATTTTATAGTTCTCATCATTTTATTTTTAACCTAAATTACCCAATTTACCATTTACCATGGTATCAAAATTTACCAAGGTTACTATTCATATTGGCCAAAAATAAAAGGGAACTATTATCTAAATATAGTCCTTATAAATAGAAAATTTTAATCCATTCCTCCAAATTCAAAATAAAAAATTTTTAAATTTAATTTAAAATAAAACCTGTAAAATTATTGGAAGATAGTTTTTTTAGAAAAATTCTATTTTAAAACATAAAATATTTTTATAATAAATTGATGAATAAAATCCTTTTAGAAAACCATAATTGGATTATTTTATATTTATATTTCTAATTAAAATTTTAAAATAATAAAATAAATGATTTTAATTTTTAAATAATTTAAAAGGAAATATAGTTATTATTAAAAATATGTATCTTTTCTATTCATTAAATGATAAATAATTTTAAAAAATACCATAAAATTATCCCTAAGATAAATTATACATAAAAATTTCAAAAAAATAAGTTTCATTAATAAAATATAATTTTAAATGTGTCAAAATTTAATTTTAAGACATGTATTCAATTAAAAGCCAACAAAACTACCCTTTTGAAAAATATAACTTTTTATGATTAAAAATGATTTTTTTCTTGTTTTATGCTTATAAAAAGTATTGGATGAATAAAAAATACAAATTTTATTAAAATATTTCACAAATAGGGATTAATATAATTTATTAAAATAAAATTCCTTTGGGGAATAAAAGTAGTTCTTCATAAAAACACATCCTTTATTTTCGATTAGTTATTATATTAATTTATAATTACCTGGTATCCCATGAACCAATTTCATAATAAATTTAATACATATTCATTACCACCATTTTAATTAAATGGTTGTAAATGTCATGGTATATTTTTTGTGGTAAAACTCGATCTTGTTGTACGTTAAGCTATCAAAGGAACTTAACTTTTTGTGGAACAAAATCCAACCATTATGTTGATTATACAAAAGGAAAATAAAAGAGTTTAGTGTATTGAATATTTAATTTTATGTTTTAAATAAATTAAGTATCACTTTTTGTATTATGCAATGGAATCCACCAAAAGATTTAAAATTATTTTCAAAAAATAATTCATAAAAATCGGTGTGTTAAATTCAAACCCTCTTAAAATAAATTTTTACATAAAAATTATTTAATATAATGTAAAAAATTTAGGATTCATTTGACTAATAATATCATCATGTTCCCTTGTAAATTATTAAAACTGGTGGTTTTCCAAAAAAATATTCACCAGGTGAGCCGACATCTTTTGTAGAGCTTTAAATCTAAAATCTAGAATATCTATCTGTTTTTTATAAAAAATTTATTACTCCAGTGGTATGACCTATATGTTTATCACAAGTGAAGGATTAAGTATTTTTTCCATATAAGATATAGATGGAACCTATAATGAAATATAGATAGATTTTATTGACTCACCAATCGATATGATACTGTTTGAATATTATCATGAATTTAAAAATAATCATATCCTTGCAATTTAAAATTGAAATTGTGAAATAAAAGGTGGATGTTTGATAATTTTTTTGGGTAAAACCACATTATAAAAATAAATACAAAAATTTCTTTAAAAAGGGAGATTTGGAAAATTAACAGTTATCCAAAGTAACTCGTGACTGGGATTCCACATAGGTGAACATAGGTGGAAAGTGAAAACATGTACATAGAATAGAAAACTAACTATCAAATTATGATAGAGAGTGATAGAAAACATGGGCATGATATATATATGATGATATTATGGACCATTTGATTCATTAGAAAAGAAGGTACTAGGATAACATTTTTTTCAATATTCCTTTCCTAAAGATTAATAATTGTTACAATAAGTTATATTTAGTAGATTTCAATACATTTTGTAAGAACAATCCCAACCATCAGTTGTTACTTGATCAATATTCACTTCATCTCTCACTCCACAAAATGATGTTTATGTTTTAATGCATATAGAACTAGTGGATCATGATATCAATAAAGTGGTTACATATTATTACTTATGTATTTAGTTATTATAATAAAATGGATAGATCATATTATCTAAGACACATAAATATTCATATAGTTTTGTAAAACATTAATATTTAAAACCTCATCCAAATTTGAAAAAAAAATTAATTTTGTTTACCCTTATTAACCTTCTAAAATATTAAAATAAAAATGTTCAAAAGAAGGAAACTAACATTCAAAATTAAACATATCATTAATATCTTAAAAAAATAATGTATCCTTTAATTGTCACACACCAAACAAGTGAATACCATCATCATGTATTATCTTGTAATATTTTAATAACCTAAATTACTGTAAAACTATATTGAAAAAATGAATGGTTTCAAAAAATAACTCTTTCTTCATACCATAAGAGAAAAATTATATAAACTCAATCATTGATATAGTAAACCACCTTGTTATTGGTTCCAAGGTAATCAATATTATCCAAATTTTTTTCAAAAACAAACATCTATTTATCTTATTATTATTCCAAATTTATTCCCATATAAACGGTTATATTTCCATTAATTTAGATATATCCAAAAATATCACCTTATTACCTCAATCAATTTTCTTGGTTTCTAGTACCATTCAACATTTACTCTCAATATATAATTAAAAAATATATAGGTACAATCCTTAGATGATTAATTATTCCATAATACCTTGAAAATACTTTTAAAACATTATTCAAGATTCCAATACAAAAACACCAAGTAATTACATTACCTTCTTAAACCATTAATTATAATTCCTCATTTTTTTTCTAAATAATTCTTTGTTCTTCTATACCGTTGTTATTATCTTCATCATCATAATAAATATAACCATTAATCATAAAAAAAATTGATCCTATTTATGATATTTTCCCCTTGGGAATCAATTTTCATAATGCCCATTCATTCCAAATTTAAAACATTTTACTATTGTTGATGTATTTAGAATAAAATTATCCATGTCCATTGGGTTAAGTAGACCTATTACTTTACAATTACTTGCATTGTTTCCTTATATTCCACACCTAAAACATATTCTAGTACCTTTGAAACATTATCATTGATGCCTCTTTCCACATGATTTACATAAAAAAAATTGAACTTTCATTCCTCTTTTGTCACCATGGTAATCCATATTTATCTTATTAGATTGGTCTGGAAACCCACCAATGAGGAAATTATTAATCCTATTATGAGAGTACAAATTAGGAATAATATTATGATTTCACATATAAAATCCTATTTCATTTGGTTTATCATGAGGAAGATTATTCCATAGTTCATCATATTCACCATTAACATGAATCCTCCATGTTCCATCCCTTGTCTAAAATCCAAAAAAATAGTGTGAGAAATAATAATAAAACATCGAAAACCACATAATCATGGGAAATTAAATATAAAATTTCAATATGTTACATCTTATATGTAACATAGATAATTAATAATCATTAAAAAAATTATAGGATTTAACCTAGACTTATACTAATGGATCATACTATTTTTTTAATCATAGTTTTCAATGTTTAACTAAAACATTACTCTGATACCAACTATATCGACCCAATCATAAAATGCATAGACATTTCATCATTTTCATAAAATATTCCATACATTGCAAAAACCCATTCCCAAAGACCATATTAGTTCAGTTCCTTTAGAAACTTGGAGCATAAAATTTTAGATTGGTGAAATATCTTAAATTTTTATTACAAATATCTTCCCCATATGTATTCCTACTTAAAATACTTATAATTATGGGAAATGAAACATATAAAAAATTTGAGCACAGATGATGAGTAAGGGTTAAAAAGAGAGATTTTAACCATAACATAATCATAATGAAAAAGTACAAAAACATAAAATTTGGAAATCAAATCTTGTATAACAATGATCAGGATATCGAGTAATGGATTAAATCAAAGAGGCTCAAAAACAGTCAATGAACATGTTACATGAGAGAAAACATATAAGACAAGAAAATGTGGCACACACATAAGAATAGAAAATCAATTCCATATTGGAAAAGGCTCACTTCCAAAACTATCATACCCAAAAAATTCCTTTACTAATCTAGGTTCACTCCCCATTGTAGCCCTGTATTACCAAACCAAGTTTACCCATATTCTAGTCATGTATAACTAAACCTGTATTAATCCCATTCTAGCCTTATGTTACAAAACTTAGTTCACTTCTCATTATCGAAATTTATATCTCATGAGATATAAATATTTACCTAATGAATTAGAGGGAGATAGAGGTCTCAAAAATCACATAATAAATACCATACATATTTTTAAACCATGATCATAAATAATTTTAGAACACATAAAAAATAATGTTTAATAAACATTTTTCTATAACTTAACTCATGGAAGAGAAATAGAATTCATAATGATCAATCCATCATAATCATAAACCTTTTAAATAAAGAATAATATTTTTTTAATGGAATCATATCCCCAATAAAACATAATTAACATAAAATTACATTATATTATTTTTAAAATAAATTTTAGTGATCACTTGAAATCATTTTTGTAGGAAATATCCTTTCTGTTTTGTAAACATTTTCTTATTAAAATGATGATAAATATTAAAAAGAATTTTCTCTTAAAATATTCTTGTATTATTTTAATGTAATATTCAAGGCCTTAAGGTTTCATGTATTTGAAAAAAGATTTTCCAGTCATATATGGTATAAAAACATTCCTTTTGTAATTTTTTTCGAAAAGTCACAAATAACCTCGTTAAGAGAAAGACAAAAAGACTCTTTTAAAGCTGTTTAGTATAAATTCACAAAATTGTAGAAAATAATTTTAAAAATTTCATAGAAATAATAAAAATTTATTATGAAAATACTTTTAGGATGTATGGACATGAAATAAAAATATTCTCTAACATATACTAACATATAAATAATCATGGATTGTAATGAGATTGTAAAATTAACCATTACCTTAGGTCTGATTTCCATTGTACATATCTAAAACTTCTGTATAATGGTTTAAATAATGTTATTAATTTATAATATAAACATATTACTATTTATGATATTATATATGATCTTATTATGTCATATTATCACCTATTTGTTAATAATATTTTTTTATTACCCTTCCGTTGGGTGTTAATTGGTTCATTTTCCTATGCATGTTTTGATGTATAAGTCACATTTCTTCTTCATAAGATATAGTTTCATCATATAATTAATGATATTAAGGTAATATATGTCATATTTATTCATTATATACATTTTTATAATCATTATTTAATGGTGATCATGGAAAATTAATTGCATCGCATCGCGGAGACGGTAGGTCGTATGTAAACAAGAGCGACGATATCATTCAATAAATGGGGAAATGGGGAGGAAGTGGATGGTATATTATTTTCTCCAGAATAAATATAATTTTATAATTATCATATATATGTATTATATCCATAATTATACCAATCCAAGTAAATTAGTGAGGCCAAACATATTACACGACATCGTATAGATGGCAAGCCGCGTGTATGTACACACAGTGCTTTAATTTTTAGTAGGATGGATAAAATATAGAATATGGTTATAAAATAATCATAATAACATAGAATAATATATATGATAATTTATTTATTACTTCATATTGGAAACATCACATGAGTAAATAAGTAGAATAATATATAATTTCGAAAGAGTCGGTAAAGACAATTGCCACTTTTTCCGTGAAAATCATTTAGATCTCCTCCTACGGCCACTAGGGTTTGGATTTTAAGAAGAATAAAACATAAAAAATGTGTATATGGAATTTTATAAGATAAATATTTATGGTAATTTTTATCATGAAGGATAGATATGATGTGAAAAACTGAGCGGGGAGGTTTCCTTTTATAATTGAGGTGCGGGGCACTTTTGGAATTTCAGAAACTATTAATTTATAATCAATTCAATCTCAATAAAAATACCTCAAAAATAACATGTATTAGAATAAAATATTTTATAATATTATAATATCATAAAACCATATATTTTATACATGTTTATATATTATTTTATACATTATCATTTTGATTAACCATTAGTTATCCTTTTTTGATTTTAACTATGGTAACAATTTATTTGATAGTAAAAGGATGTAATTTTTACTTATGTGAAATAAATTTGACCATAAATTAAAAATTAATGATATTTGATTACATATTATAATTATTAGGTATTTTTAAATATGTTTTTATTTTTAAAAAAAATTAATAAAATATTAATTTGATAAAATATGATTACCGTAAATTCTGAAAGTATTAATTACTCGGACATTAAAAAATATCGATATAACAATAAAACATTAAAAAATATTATATTATATATTTAATAGGCCATGTTAATATATAAAATTATCTTATCATATTATTTATCTCAAATTATATGTTTTATAATATTTTTAATAAGATTAATTTCATATTTACATTTATAAAATAATTAACCCATTTGTGTTGTGCAATTATTGAACATAATTATTTATTTACTAAAAATTAAAAAAAAATATAATGGATATAAATAAACTTTATTTCATAATAATTATTATAGCAGAATATATCTTTTTGGAAACCCTACAATAAAACTGATATTTTATTTAAAACAAGAATGTGACACCTTTAAATTTTTATTAAATAAAATATTATATATATCCAAATATCATCTAAGTTTCCCAAAAAGTAAAAAATAAATTTTTATCATGAAATTATTTGTATTAAGTTAAACATTTAAATTTATATTATTTCATAACAGACAAATTTTCCTCATATGGACACATAATGGATATTTAAGACAAAGAAACTAATATTGTGTGACTTTCTTTGATTTAAATGTTTTATAAGTAATTCCCATGGAATTGTGTCCATTAAAAAACATAATTTATATCCTTATATGTTAAGGTCAAATTTATATTCATCTAACGAAAAAATTTCATGAGTTAGAGTCATATTTTATTACTTAATGTTTTTTAAACTAGAATTACCCAATTTACCCTTTATCGTGGTAACAAAATTTACCACGATTACTATTAATACTAGCCAAAAAAAATAAAAAGGACCTATTAAATAAATTAGAAACATATGAATCGAAATATTTTTATCCATGTTTATAAATTAATGACACATAGGTTTCACAATTTAATTTAAAATAAAAATGTTGAAATGCCACGAAGCACAGTTTTTTCGGAAAAATTACCCTTTTAAAACATGAAATGTTTTTATAATAAATTGAAGGATAAAATAATTTTAGAAAAATTATAATTTTATTATTTTAAATTAAAAATAACTATTTAAAATTTAAAACTAATCCAAAACAAAATGTTACCTAGTAATGACTTTAAAATAAAATATAGTTTTCAATAAAAATCAGTTTTTATACTATTCATCAAAAGATAAAACTTTTCAGAAAAAACCCTGAAATCACTCCAATATAATTTTGAAATTAATAATTAATACAATAATTTAATTTTTTCAAATAATTTTTTTAAATTTTCGTAATTTAGTTTTAAAACTAGTGTACCATTAAATGGTGGAAAACTATTTTTTATGAAATTACAGCTTTTTATGCATGAAAATGGATTCTTTCTTATTTTATAACTATAAAACATATGGGATGAATTAAAAGAACAAATAATTGAACATAAAACATATAAATTTCACTAATATCATTCAATAATAAAGATTAATTTAATTTATTAAGATAAAACACCATTGTGGGAATAGTTTTTTTTCATAAAAACATATCCTTTATTTTAAATTAGTTTTTTAATTCACATATAATTAATTAGTATCCCAAGAATTAATTTCATAGTGTAGTTATTAATTATCTTTTCTCACTATTTCAATGGATAGGTGATAAGTGTCATAGTATATTATTATTCGGTAAAAATTGGTTTTTCATGTAACACAAGCTATTGAAGGAATTTGACATTGTGTGTAACACATTCCAAACATTGTGTTGAATGTACTATAATATGATATAAATGTTTCATGTAGTGAATGATTAAATTGGTGTTACATATAAAATAATAATATCTTCATGTATCATGAAACACAATCCATCCACGAAATAAAACTTACTTCTAAAAACTAATTCATTAAAACTCATGGTGTTTTAGAGAGCTATTTCATTTCATTTATTTATGATTTCACATGATTTACATGTATTATGTTCTGAAGACATAAATCAGAGGGTCTCAAAATGTTTAAATGTTTTCAGATAAGTGATGAAAATGAATGTGGATACTCTATAAATAAGAATCAAACTAATAATAATGTTATAAACACAAATGGATTGGTTAATGGATATATTAAAAACATGGTATCATTTAAGAACATAGTACACCAAACACACCATAGTAGAATGGTGTTTTCATTTAAGGGATCAAATTTTTGTGGAGATGGACCAAACCATGCTGATTGAATAAGAACCTCTAAATTATTTTGGAGATAATATTTTAGAGTAACAATTCACATTTAGAATTGTTGTTTATATAGTATAATGTCTAATATATATATTTATGATATTTATTATAATAATTATACATGTTCGAAGTATTTAATAGTGTTATCTATTCCATGTATCATCCAAATAGAATTTGGGAATCTGGGGAAGTTTTACCAATGAAGTGATGATGGTATCTTTCTAAGAAACTCTCTAAATGGAAGAGGATACAAGTGATATGATAGGGAAAATATAACACTTATCGATTATATTTTTGTACATTTTTTGTAAAATTCGTGGAAAATTCATATATAAAGTTTTCACATTCATATAAGGATATATGACGAAATAAAGGTGGGAATTTCAAACAATATGATAATGTCTCTGACAAATGTGATGATTTTGAAGCTATTCTATATAAAGATGTTGATTCAACCATTTAATGTGATAAGGGAAAATTTCATTCATCATTATACTAAGAATGTAATTAGAGATCAAATATATCATTGGAGATAAATGAAAACGAGTTCAAACCATATGAACATTGTGGAAAATACATACTAATTTTTTTCCCAGGTTGAACCAAGAGACATTGATGAAGTAATAGAGTATCGATAATATATTGATTCTATGAATTAAGATATATATTAGATAGATAATAATGAAATATTGGAGTTGGTACCCATGCCTAAAGAAAATATTTACATTATGATAAACTGGGTTTTTGTAAATAAATTCAATCAAATGGGAGATGTAGTGTGGAAAAATACAAGGCAGGTTGAAAAGGTAATTCACAGGTTTTTGGTTTGAAATTTTAGGTGACATTTTTACAGGTTTAAAATAATTATACCATTATAATCTCTCTTTCCCTCTCTATAAAAATATAATAAAATATATTCCAAATGATTTTGAAATCTTCTTTTCCCAATAGTGAATTGTAAGAGACTGTATATTTTGATAGAACACGTGATTTCTTGATTGTGAAAGATAAAAACAATGTTTCTAGGTTAAATAAGGATTTATATAAGATAAAATGAGCTCTAAGAGTGCGGTATCAGAAGTTTGACACTTTTTTAAAGAGATTTAATTTTAGAAATGAGAGATTAGAAAAAAATACATAAATTAAACATGAAAAAGAGGTATCTATCCTAGTAATTTTTTATTTAGATGACATCATATTTTTTGAAAATGATGACTAAATGTGTGATAAATTTTCTATGATTGTCAAGGAATTATTTTAAATATTCAGGTTTAGGGAAATGAAATACTTCCTTTTGTGAAAAATATCTCAATAGAAAATGTATATTTTCTTTTATAAAGGGAAGTATGCTTTCTTTTAAAATTTTTGGTAATGGTTTATTTAGATCCTATTTATATACCCATTTCAGTGAGAACAATGTTGTCAAAAGATGGTCATGGATTGGATTTTGATCTTATCTTTTTCAAAGTTAATTAGAAGCTTATTTTATCTCATAAAATCTAGGCTAGACATAATGTATGCCTTTACACTCTATTCTAGGTATCAATGTGTATGAATATAATCCCATATTATGGATGTAAAATAATGCTCAGATATATAAAAAAAAAAATTCGGTTAAAATATGAAAACATTTGAAATAATGATTTGTTTGGCTATACTAATGTTGACTGAGTAGGTTTTGTTGATGTAAGATGATCCACATTAAGTTGATTTTTGACCCTAGTTGAATGGTGTGTGTTGGAACACTAAGAGATATAACTCAATGATTTTACAAATATTGAGGTAGAATAAATTGCCACAACCCCTTCTTTAACACAATTAATGTGGATGAGGACACAATTTGATGATCTAAATGTAGATGGGAATATCCAACATCTTCTTGGTTTTGATAATAAATGGTCTATAAATTTGTTAATGAATCATGTAAAAAATTATAGGGCATAACATATTGATATTAAATAGAATCTATAAAGGAGATTTTGGAGAAAAGTGCATTATAAAATGAGCATGTTACAATAAATGATCATATTAATGATGTTTTTACAAGTCCATAATAAAATGAATCTTTTCAGAATGTGTTTTAGATGTTAGGTTTTTAACCTCATATATCGTGATACTAAGTTATGGAATATATATCTCATCTCTCTTCCTGTTTTTTGATATTGTTCTCAAATTAGGAGAAATATGAAAATATAAATATATCCATTGATATGTATCTTACCTCTCAAGGGGATAATATATTTAAGGGACTTATAAAAAATGAAAGTTGTTTTGTAGTCATCTGAGAACTTCTCAACATGTGGGAACATTTTTTATTGCTTTTTGAAGTGATTTTATGGCCCATTTTTTAAATGTTAAAGCTAGTTTTGATTTTCAAGGTATGATTATAAATTGTGTTTGGATTGATAACTTCTCTATAATTTTAAGAAAAATTGGTTATATTATTAAACAATTATTTTTTCCAGTACTGTGATGGATCACATAGTCGTAGAATAGTTAGATAATAATACATTTCTTAATTTTCATAGTATTATTTTTTTATAGTCTATTGGTTGGAAATAAAATAAAATGGAGGATATTGTTGAGACCATGCGATTTTAAGTTAGTTGTTGGTGAAGAAGCTATTGATTGAGACGTGGAACTACTTATGATGTTATATTTTATTGTCAACACATAATTTAGTTTGTGTTACTCAAATATTTTTTAAATCATTCAATGACATTTGAGGTGTTCCTTTAAAAATAAAATATCATGATATTGGTTGTTATGATTATTTGTATTTTTTATGGATGAATAATTTAAATAACATCGATGAATATAGAGTTTAGGAGATTGTTGAAAATGTTCATAATTATATATGTGATTCCTATATAGAGATGATTCACATAGACATGTTTCCACACCTAAATGACCTATGTGTGTGAATGAATGACCTATGTGACTCATCCATGGAGGAAATTCATAAAAATGAATGTTTCATGCAATCTATTCATAGAAGAGGTTCACATATCCTAATGTTTCATTTAAGAAATTTTATATATATAAGAAATTTATTTCCATGAATTTTTCACATAGGAACTTTTTTATGTGCAGGCAGTTCACATAGTTAAATATTTCATGTAAGAAATTTATTTTTTGCAGGTGATTAAAGGGACCAAATGTATGAAAATTTTAATATTCCATAGTCTATATATGTCCTAAATATCATATAATTGTAAAATTATATAGTGTATCAACATATGTGAATTACTGAGTTCAACCTGAAAATTGATTTTAAATGACTTGTGCATATTTATATGTGAACATTTATGAATCATTTTTAGGAAATTATAGAGATACTATTTTGATTCTATTTAAATGGGAGAATACAATGATTTTTGTTTTCTTGATTACATTATCATGTCATTTAAAAACTTTTATTTAATTTGGAGGAATTTTTTAATTTTTTTTAAGGATCCATGATATACATACATTTTTATGTTGTTTTAATCAGTAACAGAAGTGGGTTCTTATATAGATTATGATGAATTTATTATTTGAGTTATCTGAAGATTTAATTTCAAATATTTATGTGGTGTTGTAAATGTCTTATTCATGAATAAAGAGAATAAGTAACCATAAAAGTTTCATATATAATTTTTGAATTGACATAGATCTTTCATGAGAAGGGGTAGGTGTGAAAGTGAAAAGTGGTGTAAGAGAAGAATAGGTTCATGCTCACTACAATTGAATAAATTGATTAATAAGAAGAATTAACATGAAGTTAAATGTGAATAAAGTTCAAATATCATGGTGAAAACATATCAAAGACTATTATAGATTGTTATTTTTTTTAAATAATTTTTTATCATACTATCAATGTGAGGAGAATATGAAATGTCATAGGAATATAGTGCTATGAAACTGATTAATATTCCCTAAAATATGTGAACCATAAAATTATTATTTTTATAATGGATCTATTCTATTTGATTTATTCAATACCATGCAATTCACCAGCTACTCTTATCGATTATTGAACCATGTAAATTCTTTTGTTCTAGTGTGTGTGATTGTGTGTGTTTTTAAAAAAAAAAGTCATTTATCTCTAACTATATGTGATGATTTATTTAAAAAAAATATTAAAAATAATTGATAATGAATTTTTACCCCTCTCAATGATGTCAAAGTTCATATCTACTCCTTCCAATCATATCATCGATTAGGGATTAAAAAGGATGGGATTTGTCCTCTCATGTGATGGGTATGAAATTTTGGCCCTTGATTGAGATAATACAGGCAGTTTTCCAATTATACATAAATAATATGATATTATTATCTATTATATAATTTTCATGTTCTTTGATTATACATAATGGAAATTCAAATGTGACTATTCATTGACCTGGTCAGTCCTTATTTTGAGAATCATGACCATATTAGTGGTTATATATGATAGAAATACTCAGTGTCCCATTTTTACTCAATGTATTGAACAAAAGGATCAAATAAAAATACACAATTTCATAATATATATCTGACATTGACATGTATATATATAATTTTTTTAAGGATATCATAAGATATTCTTCTATTTATTATGTAGCAATTGTTCATTTCTATAGGATTTTATTTTGTTAAATTTATGAATTGAGGAATTTTTATTTATTTTCAATTCTATAAAGGCTCATGAGGTCCAATTTTTTGATTTATGGAATGTATATTGAGTATAGAAAATATATAGAGACACTCTATAAATGTTTTAGATTTTATCTAAAAAAGGGTTTTGTATGGGTATTCAAATGGTATTTCATATGATGTGATATATGGTGACGTTGATGACAATTTTCTATTTTTTGGAAGATATCAAAAAAATTGGGATATGGTTTTAAAATTTCATATATATGAAAAAATATAATGTAAAAAGATTTTATTTCTATTAGGATTTAGATTAAGTGTGATATTGTCATAGATATTTTATTAAACCCGTAGATATTTGATATGAATAGGGCCATATCATATTGTATGATATATGAATAACATAGAGTATTTAATATGAAAAAATAAGGAGTATTTTATTCCTTTGGAACGGGATATCATGAGGCATAATATATGACATACAGAAATTGTCTATGATTAATAATTTAGTTTAATTTTATATGGTAAACATTTGAGAATCTTCTACTAATGGATATTATTTATTAGATTTTATATATGATGTCATATATGGGAGAATCAAATGGTTAATTCATGTGATGAGTGCACAAAATATTGAAGAATTAACTCATACATTCTAAAACAAATTATTTAATGCATATATAACTCAGAAGTTTCCATATGGGATATAAAATTGGGATATCAACATGGGATTTTGGTGTTCCAAACAAGCCTACCACTGCCCCCAATGATTCTTCCTAACTCAAAAAACACTTATTCTTCCTCCTTTTACCCAAGTGGTACTAAATTCCATAGAGAAAAGGAGATTCCTTCCCAAGAATCATGTGATTCTTTCAAATTGTGGATAAAACAAACATAAGGGAGTTTAATGGCTACTTCGATTAATATTCCTAAAAAATATGATGATAGAAAGAATAAATGGATATAAATTGATGAAATAAACACAATGACTATAATTTTATTAATTAAAATGTTGTAGTTTCTAGAATGGTACATCATGGGTTCTTGGATTTCTAGTTCTTTCCAATAAATTTATTAAGTTCTAATATATTCATATAAAACTACCAATCATATAATATCATAAAAAACCATAACACTCTATGATTATTATTGTTTAGGTATAACTTAATATCATATTTTGAGGGGATTTTATCATTCCAAATTACTTTTAAAATATGAAACACACATTAGTGAATGATAAATATATATTTCTTTTATTATAAAACCCTTAAATTTTTAAAATGAAAATAAAAATTACATACTTTCACTCATTTATATAATACTCATTGAATTTACATGACCCTTATATATATTTTAAATAATGGTTTTATAAATTAATATTAAACATTATCATTTATATCCAATAAAAAGTTCTTTACACAGTGATACTAGCATTCCTTGTCCATATAATTAACTAAATTATTTCCATGTTAGTGCTCATTTAGTCCCTCAATATGAAGAACCACCCCAATTATAGTGATAATGTTATTTTTCTAAATTAATTCCTTCAAAACCTATAATTTAATGTTGTAATCAACCATTTTAGGAGAGCCTACTATGGTGATGTAATGGCCTACATCATTATGTATTATAATTTCTTGGGGATGTTTGTGAATTACATTTACTGAATACTCGTTTTTGATAAATGGGTATTATAATGTGGTACAATGTATTTGGTCATTGAAAAATGGTGTTTGGGGATGGTGTCTAAGGATCAAGTGATGAACTGGGGTCTGAGAGGCCACCAAGGTAGTAACTAGGGGTCCAAGACTGCTAAAATCTACAACATCAACATATTAAAATCAAGAATAAGGTACTAATAGTGTGAGGGAGGTTCATAGGGTATCCCATGGTGTTTTATGACATGAAAATGGATCCAGGAGTTAGTGGAAAAGAAACCACGGAGTGACACCTAGTTTCACACCGGGACGCATGTTGGTCAATCCCATGAATGGATTTTCTGTAAAACTCATGGAGATTGTAACATCCCAACTTTTCATGTTATGTATAGATATTTTTAACATTATTTTAAACCTCTGTGTAACCACCTACTATTACTGATGCATGCAATTAGAAACAGTTTCAAGGGGAATTTCTATAGATTATGCAGAAAATATAGGGAGCTTTACAATGTTCCCCATCTGTTCGAGAGTTGATGACGGAGTTTGAAAGAAAAAATCTTGCAACTTTCTTAGGGGATGATGGAACCATGGAAATAGAGTTATGTCTTGAGACGATCTGATCTATCATCAAGAACCTCGATACACCACTTGAGAGGATATTGAATCTCTCTACGTATATTCATTGTGGATCTTTTAATATTTTAATGGATATTTTCAATCAAATAGTTCATCACCTGGATGTTATTTGAATGGATTTCCAATATATCTTTTATATCATCTTTTTCCCTAATACTTTGTGGGATAATCATGTTAGGGAGTTTTATACCAGCAAGAAAGTTCAATGTTTCTTAGGGATTAGTCAGCTCGTTTTACATCAGATTAGTGTTTTGTGCCAATTTATACTACTTATATCAAGAAAAAGATAGGCTTTTTAGGATGGGATTAGGCATCCAATTCTTTCTCAAGTGAATGTTTTTTGGTTGACTAATGTATCTAATATAATAAAACAGGGTATTATTACCAAAAGTAACATGAGGAAAGTTGAGGTCTAAATCAGATTAGACTAGCATCCATACCTATTGGTGCAGTATCTAGTGGAAAGGAAGTGCCTCTTTGAGACCTATTGTTAGGTGAGTACTTTTAAGAGTGAACAAACTAACTTTTCTATACTCTGTCATTAATATAGGAAGCATGGGAATGTGAAACCACAGTGTGAGGGGATCTAATTGAGTGCTAATATTTTGGTAGGATGGTCCAATTAGAACAGTTTTCATAATATTTTGTATACTAGACAGTGAGAGAGGACAATAACTAACTTTGATTCCTAGAGAAATATAAGTAGCACTATGTTAAGAAGGGAACTTAAGTGATACTAAATGATCAGGTCAAGAAGGTGGTCAGGTTTGTGGTATCCATTCCATAGTTTCACAGTGTTGGTAGAGCAGGCCTACATATGTTATTAATATTGTATCTCAGGGCTATAGAACAGGCTAGGTCTATGAATTTAACAATGGGTGTTGGGATCAGAGTCCTGGACCTTCTATAGTTCGAGGTACAGTCTTAGTAGAATATACCTTGGTATCTGATTTGTTTGATATTGGGTATTCAACTTCTTTTATCTGTATGGATATTATGGAAAGCCTCATTTTTTAGTTTCAATAATTCTGTGGGGTGATAAATTTTGATACCCCTTTGGGTGTACATTTTTAGAGTGTACTCTAATGTAGGGAGTTCCCCTTGAGATAGGAACATATGGTTTCTAGGGAACATCTTCATCCTTGAAATTTGGGTTTCAATTTTATAATCAAGAAGGATTTGTTAGTTCTTTAACATGCATTCATGTATTCCTATCACCAAAGAGTGTCTGTTAAATCACTATAGGGAGGAACTTATATTTACAAGGTCAAGTGTGATGTAAAATTAGGTAGATATAGATCAGAGCATTGTGGGTTGAGTGGAATAATAGAGGATATTGCTATCAATTTTATAAATGATGCATCGGGAAAAATTTACTCTTATATTAGATCATTTTAGGGGTGTTTTACTGTAGTTTGTTTTTGTTTACCACTTGAGTGGGAGGTTTATTTCTATATTGAGATGGTTCTTTGATATGCATGAGTGTCCATTCATCCATACAGGATGTCCAATACTGAGTTTCAAGAGCTCAAGATATAGGTTGAGGACATAGAATCTAAGGTTTTTATACAGCCCAATACATCTTCCTTAGGTTCACCAGTCCTTTTAGACAAAAAGATAGATTAATCCCTTATAATTTGTGAGGATTATCAGAAGATGAATTATATTACTATGAAAAAAATATTTTTTACCTCACATAGATGACGACATTGATTCAATCTAAAGGGATAGATTATTCTCTAATATTGAATTGAGTTTATTCTATCTCCATGTACATGATCAACATTTACACATTTCTCATACATTAATCTGTAGAATGTATCGTCTTTATGTGTATCTAGGTATGTCGTGTAGTCTCAAGAACGTGCTATCCATCTTCATGGATCTGATGAATTGGGTTTAGCGCCAGTTTTCGGATTCATTTGTTTTATTTTCTGTGGATGACATAATGGTGTATTCTCGTACTTGACATGGTCATGTAAAACATTAGGATAACATAATGAATACAGTGATAGACCACTAGATATATTCTAATCTCACTAAAATCCTCGTTCAGATCGATAAAGTCCACTTCTAGGGTCATACTATCCCAAAGGTAGGAGTATCAGTTGACCCAGTGAAGGTTAGAGATATAATCACATGATAAAAACACAAGAGCATTAATTAAATTCATTTGGGATATGTGGTTATTACATGCACTTCATATAAGACTTTTCATGCTTAGAAAAATTTATTGTGGTCTTGAATAGGAAGGGTGTGAAATTATTATAGTCAGATGAATTTGGGAAATCATTTAATTAATAAATTAGAGACTGAATTCAATATTGATACCGACTCTTCCTGAATGTGATACAAGCTATACAATTTTTTAATGTATCAATTATTGGGTTATGAGTAGCTATATTGTAGGATGACTGAGTAGTGTCATATGAGGGACTTCAGTTGAGACCACATGAGAGAAATCAATAAACACATGATCTTGACTTAAAAGTTATGGGTCATGCCTTACATTGTTAGAGGCATTTACTTTTTGGAGAGGGTTTTTTTAAATTTACACAAAACAAAATTATCATGTATATTTTAATGTAGAATGACAAAAATAATAGGCAATATAGTGGGTATAATACCTGTAGTTTTTTCATTTTGATCTTTCCTCTATGACCGTGAAATTAAATTTTGTAGTGGATGTATTTTTCTAAAGTAATCAGATATATAATGTTCTGGAGGCCGGTAGTGATTTACAACATCTGGATCTATTCTCTAAGAAGAACTTGGAGGTTTAAGAACATCATGGATAGTCTTTATCTTCTGTTTTTTCTATGACCTATTCAATTTTATATATAGTGACGATGATTTAGTTATCAGACCCAGTAGGATTAGTCTTAATGAAGAGTGTTTCAAGTAAGGATCCACTTCTAAGATAGATCGTTGATTGGGATGAGGTCTTGTGCACTCACGGACATGTCTAGGTTCTTATAGAAAACTGAGATGAATTTATGTGAGAGTCTAATAATTCAACTTCATAAATAATTCCCAATATTAACATGATGTATCGTAACTTAAGTATATAGTATTAGTGGAATGGAATTAAAATTGAGATAGATATTTTTATTACATGTGGTTCCACTTATCAGTAAGTGAAGGAAGAGAATCAGTAGCTAGAAAGGCTTCTATCAGCATTTACCATTTCTCAGTGGAAATGTGATGATTTCATGATGGACTTTGTGATTGGTATATCAAGATCTCCTCAAGGAAGTTATATATTATGGGTGATCAGTGACAGGATCACAAAGGTTTGTAATTTATTATCTATCAAATAGACCTTCTCAATGTATAAGCATAAGATACTATATGTCCATGATATTGTATGATTATAGAGGGTCCCTCATACTATCATTTTATATAGGGATTACCATTTTACATTGGGGTACTAGAATGGATAAGAGAGTGATTTTTTTACATAGGTACTTTTGGGAACAAACTTTCAACCTCAGACCAATGGTCAGTCATAATAGATGATATAGGGTTTATAAGACATGCTCCAAGAATGTGCACTAGATTTAGTGGGTTATTTGGAGAAACATATACCTCTTTTTGAGTTCACCTAAAATAATATCACTCATGAAAATATATAGATCACTCATAAGGAGGATTTCTAGGGTATTTCATACCACTGACCTTTGTGTTGGTTGAAGGCAGGAGAGGTAGCCATAGAAAGAACTCATCTCACTGAAGTGTCTATAGAGTAGGTTCAGTTGAACAGGAAGTGAGTGTCTATAACTCAGTCTAGGTACATGTCGCATGTCAATCTTCTTTTTCAACCACTACAGTTCGAGGTTGGGGATCGGGTACTCTTCCATCCATCGACTAGGCTAGGAAATCAATAGTTTAGACAGAAAGGGAATATTTTACCACATTTTGTTGGACCTTTTATGTTTGTGGAGAGAGTCGGGCTTGTAGCCTAATGATTACTATTATATAAAAGTTATCGGGATATGGAAAAAATTTTCCATGTATCATAGATTCTCAAGTACTATTCATGTCTGTCTCATATCTTTCAGCTAGATAAGGATGAGTATGAGGTAAATTCATACATTGAGGATGATACTATCTATATTGTTGACCAGAGAAAAAAGAATATCTGAGGCAGTTTGGTTCATTGGGTAAAGGTGCTATGTTATAACGACTATGTACAGGATGATACTTGGGAGTGGCAGGTTGATATATATGCTCAGTGGCCAGGGTTATTCTCCAATGATTCTTCACCACCCTTTAAAGGGAAATTTGGGAATGAGTTTATATAAAGTGAAAGCCTATAAAATCTTATATTTTCATGTCAGGTATATATCCTTTTAACTTTTAGTTAGATCCATGTCACAGTTACCTTTTTTTCTTAGACTTAGAAGCTAAGCCTTTAGGCTAGTTGGTATGTTTTGGAATGAAAGAAATAGAGGGAGAAAGGGGTATGTAGTCCAAATACTTTATGTGTATTTAGAATACTCAATGTGTATTCAATACACGACATGTATTGGCCTGCATATGATATTTTATGATATATATAGCAATTTTCCCGAAGGTAAAGCCTTAGCATTACAGGATGTTTAAGGAATTTACATAAACTACTTCAACTCCCGGGTTTAACAGAACTGATATTTGAATGTTTTAGAAAAAGAAGTTGATAAATTAAATATTAATCAGTGCTAAGGAAAGTGCCGATAAATTTAAACATTACCAATTCTTTATTTATAGTGCTAATAAATGGTAACATTTATTAGTGCTTTATTTTTAGCATTGATAGGGTATACCCTTTATCGGCACATTATGTTTACCACTGAAAAATCATTATTTCATAATTTCTTTTTTAGCTCTGATAATGGTCCGAATAAATAAAACGAAATAATTAAAAAAATAATAAATAAAAATGAGTTTATAAAAGAAATATTAAAAAAATTATTAATTAAATAATAATTGATAAAAATGAATACAATCATTATACATTATTATGTATTAAACAATTTATTAATTATATAATAATTATAATTGATGTTATTAAATTGTATATATTAAAAAAAACTTATATAAAATAATCTAGAAAATTGTGATTTTTATATTACAAAATATTTCCCCTCTTTACATTAAATAGTCATATATTTTTTAATAAGGGTTTATAATTAAAAATTTATATGAATTAAAAATATTGACTAATTTCTCAGTACTCGATATATAATTGAATGTTGTTTTATTTTTCAATTTAACATCAACCAAATTTGTGTTATATTGATTTCATATATAAGTAATAAAAGAATTTTAATATTAAATTCACACACATAAAACATATCCATTGTTTCCATATTGTTAATGTGAATATATTCTTAATATATTCAATTTCAATCATTTTTTACATCTATGCATGCACATAAAATAATATATTCATTAATAATGTCAAAATAATATTTTTAAAAAAAATTTATAAATAAATATATTTATAAATATACATTTACAATATTTAAACTATTATATATTTATAATTAAAAATAAATAATTATATTAAATATATTTAAAAATGAATATATTTACTATATATATATATATATATTTATTAGGTATATATAAATATTTACAATATTTTTTTATAATTATAATTATAAATAATTTATCAAAACTTATGTAATAAGTGATGATAAAATAATCTTTACCAGTGATTTTTTTGGCACTTTTAAAGACGAGGCTTTATCAGGGCTAAAAACACATAGATAAAATTATCATTTTTCAGCGCTATACTTTTTTCACTGATAAGGATTGATTTTATCTGTGCTTTTGTATGTGCTGATAAAAGTGTCCCAGTCTAATTAAAAACTTTAACCATTTTCAAACACTTTGTGATATCAGAACCATTACGTAGGGGCCACCCATTGCTAGTGCTCCTCCTTAGTGAATGAAATCTCTAATCACAACACTTGGCTTTCTCACAAACATATAATTGGAATTTCAATGTTGGATTGACGTTCGGGTTTCTAAAGAGGCTTTTAGATTTTCTTCAACCTAGCGAGGTATGACTTCAGATTTAATTTGTATATTGTTAGTTTTATTGTTTTATTTATTATTTGGAAATGTTTTTATTTGTGGTCCATCAATTGTATACTATTGAGGTAGGCCTTCTTATTTTATCAGTTTTCAATTATGATTCAAATATTTATCACTAACGGAGTGTTTATTGTTTCTGGACTCAATAGTAACACATAGAGTCACATGGAGTTTTGTAGGTTATTTTATTTTGTATACAATTACCAAATTGATCGCCTAAATATATCATACAAATATTTTATTCTTTTATTTTATCCATGGTATTTGATACATGTGAAACTTTAGAAATTCATACTGTTGATTTTGTTTGTGAGGGAGTTGAAGGTAGGTTATGGGATTTATTTAAACTTGTACTGATTTATATCTTACTTTTTTTACTTAACTAGGTTTTTGTGGGATTCCAATGTATGGATGCATCATGGTAGATTTTATTTAAATTTTCTTTTTAATATTTTTTTTCCAATTGATTCCCATTGTATTGTTTTTCAGGGTCTGGTGCTTGTTTCCATCCCAAGGGGGATTGTGAATGTCCCTTAGACACTATTATGGGCCATCTCGGGTGATTGATATATGGTTTCCTTGGGTTTGTTTTCAAATCTATATCGATTTTTAAATGTGTTCTAACTTTTCTCAATAATCCAATATTCAATGTCTATACAAATTTAAAAAAATATTTTAAATTTTCCCCTTTTTAGATTTATCCAACATTATTTATAAATTCTTTTTAATCATAATATATGAAATATTATACCTTGATTATATGTACTATCTTCCAACTATATTATAATCTTTAATCATAATCCTACAACCCCTCTTAATAATTTATAAAAAATTTCGTTTTGAGATTACCCCTTTTTCATTATACCATTTTTTAGACCTATATACCACTATAATACATTATAATTTCTTTCCCAAAAATTTTGATTTTCAATAATTTATCCCACTTTTTGAGTATTTATTTAACTAATATCAAGAGGATATCCATGGAATCATTTTGATATATAGCTATATGATATTTATATAAATAGTGTGTCATACCTTTATACGATAAAAAATTTCAATATAATTAATCTCCAACACTCCATGACATAGATGGACATTCCATCCACAACATTTGAACATTTTATTCAATTATCAGTGGGTTTCAACATGGGTTTCCAATATTACATTTTAAATCTATAAAACACATCCAAATGTACATGGATTGGGAAATAAAAATACCCTGAATTCCCTGAGTCACCAAAAAACTAATGAAAATTTCAACTCACAAATCATGAATTTTTAAACATTAGTCATTTTTAATGTCAAAAATTATTATCATTTTTCATCTCTGGGACCCCAAAATATTATGTCATCCACATTGATAAACATCTTCTACCTATCCCAAATAATATTTTTTATTTAATGATTATGATAAGTTCTTCATTTTTAAAACTAAGGGTTTCTTTAATAATTCATCTAACCTTCAATACCAAACTATTAGTTCTTGTTTCAATTCATACATTTCCCTTTTCAATTAATAAACATTATTCATATATTAAAGAATAAGAAAAAAAATTGTTTGTTTGATGTAAAATTCATACCGGTGTAATCTATTAATAAGTGATAATATTACATCAACTTGGAGTACCATGAATTTCCTTGGGATGGGTAGGTGTGTTAATATTATATCTAAATAGTCTTGAGATGTTTTCAAATATTGATATACCATTAATTTTAAATGTAATAGTTCCCTTAATTTCTACACCACTTGTTCTAATACATTTATATATATTTTAGTTTACTAAATGAGATATTAATATTCTTGTTTCTCATATTTGAGTTTCTTATTAATCCTTAGTTGCAAATATCATATTTTTATTTTTTTAATGGGATTTCAAAAATATTTCATATGGAGTAATTCCTTTCATAAATTCAATTACCCTTCTACTTCAACATAGAAATATTATTTGAAACAATCAAATTTTCAGTTTCCATTATTATAATTTTCGATAACTTTTTATTTTTATAATGAATATATTATGTGTATTTATTAATATCTTAGGTAAAATTAATCTTTTATGTACCCTATTAGGTTGATAGTAACTGAAAACAAGATTAAATTTAATAATTTGGAAAATGAATATGAGGATGGAGTAATAGATGTTATCAATTTTGCAAGAGGGAATGTAGACGACCATTCTAGGATCCTTTTTCCATGTTTACATTTTTGTTATTGAAGAAAAATTATTCTAGAAGAGTTGGAATAACATATTATTTTTCCTATAATAGATCAAAACTATAAATTTTGGACTGAACATGGGTAAAAAATAATGTGTACATTGATTTGGATGATACTAAGGTTTGTGAATCATTGGATATAAATACCTTTGAAAAGGATGATGGATATTTCATGGAATACATAACAATGGAAATTGAATATAACCTTCATGATTGTACATAGTTGTTTGAGTAGTTTAATAGTTGTTCAAAAAAACCTTTGTATACTGGTTGTACTAAATACACAACATTTTCTTATGTATGAAAATTATATAATTTTAAAGATGGATGTGGATTGATTGACACCAGCTTTACCGAACTACTTGGTCTTCTGAAATATATGATACCCAAAGAAAATAAACTACCATGCCAAAAAAATGACAGTAAAAAAACGTTACGTTAAATGGAAATGTTCTCTAAAAAAAAGACATCGTAATCCACATGATTTTATATTTTTTCTTAAGGACCATGAATCAGTCAAAAAATTCCTTAGATGTGGTGAAGATTGATACAAGAAAAATAAATCAAATCATTTGAAATCTGTATGGTATATTCCAATTAATATATAGTTCAGAAGACTATATGGATGACTAGAAACCATGAGAAAATTAACATGGAATGCAGATAAGAATTAATGATGGAAACCTATGTCATCCAGAAAATTATCTTCAATATAAGAAAATTTATTATGATTTTCCTGAATTTGGAGATGCGTTGAGAAAATTTTGTCATGACTTATTTATTGATAAAATAAATCCTTTTGGTGTACATAGTAGTACTCATGGAACATGGCCATTCAGGATAGTAAATTATAACTTTATTCTATGGTTATTGATGAATCATAAATACATTATGTTCTCTCTACTTTAATTTGGACCAAATAAACCCAGAAATGATATTAATTTCTATTTGTATCCATTGATTGAAGATATGAAATTTATGTGGGATATATTTGTTACAATTTTTTATACTCATAGAAGTGAATAATTCACATTGAGTACCATGTTGTATGAAATGATAATTGACTTCCCTGATTATATAAATTTTTCAGGATATATCATAAAGGAATTTTGAGGTGTCCTATTTGTTAAAAATTTATATACTCAGTTCGGTTGAAAATTTCCTCAGAGACTGTGTTTTTAGGTCATCATAAATTTTTACCTAGATGACATAAATACTAATCTTGGATGAAAAAAATTAATGGGAACATCGAACAAGGTTAAACACTATATCCAACAATGGGCGATCAACTGTACAAAAAATTTAACATAGATTGACACTTTTTTGGTAAATCATTTTTGAAAAATTGTACAAAATTTGGTTAGAAAATGA
Organism: Viscum album; assembly: GCA_963277665.1. Taxonomy (NCBI): domain Eukaryota; kingdom Viridiplantae; phylum Streptophyta; class Magnoliopsida; order Santalales; family Viscaceae; genus Viscum; species Viscum album. Next base: position 1,505,585,828 of record OY728136.1, on the reverse strand, counting down.
TATTAATTTTCTCTAAATTACCATATTCGAATTTTCTTATACCATCCATTTTAATAATGTCATGTATATAGAAAAATATTTATTTGATATTGTTATTTGCATGTTATTAAATGTTCCATTAAACAAAAAATATGACATCATGGCTAGGTTGGAATTGATTGCTATTAGGATAATGGAAGAGTTGGTGTAACATCTTCATTTTTAAATGACAACAAAACCCCACCTTGTTAAATAATTACAAGTTTTTTGGTGTCAAAATTTTAATTTTTCAATACATGTGTATCTTATGGATTTAAATGTTTGTAAAATCATTCTTTAGAACATTGAAATATTCTTTGAAATATTTTTAGAGTTAGTCACTGACTTAGTGTAAAATTTTAAGACCCGTAGACCCTCGATGTTGACAGAATAAAAATATTAAATAAATTTTATTCATATGAGTGTGTAATTTTTTTAGAATAAATAAATAACTCCCAAATGGTGAATCATATGAGAAATCCAGGACCACTATTATCTGTTGAACACCATTTTTACCCTAGGTTGGGTATAACACTAATGTGAATTATATGATGCATTATATGAGAAATTTGAGACCACCATTATGTCATATATGTGGATTTTACCCTAGGCATAGTAGAACATTGGTGAGCATCAAACGTTTGGTCAGATCACACCTAAAGATAATTTAATTGGTCTATAAATATTTTGTTGGGTATTTAGAAATAATAATAATAATTTCTTTATTAATATTAGTATTTTCATTGAAAAAAATGAAAAAAAATCCATTAGCAATAAATAAACATTGTTTCGGTATACATAATAAGTCTTCAATGTAATAATTATTATATTATTAATTATTCTAATTAAATAAAAATGTGCAATCAATATTAATTTAATAACCATTTTCCCCTTTTAACGGTTTTTTCTTAAAAATGATAGTGGTTTCATTAATGGGTTGTATTAAAAAATAATAATTTTTATTATTTTTATTATTTTTTGATTGGAAGAAAAAATAAGTGTATATATATCAAATGTATATATATATATATATTGATTCAATATATATGTATATATATACATTTACGAGTGTCTATATATGTATATAAAGAATTGTGTGTGTGTGTGTAACATATATATGTGTGTGTAACATCCTGACCCGGCTCACCCCTGAACTGGAGGCCGGAATGATCACCACATAACCTCAAGCGTGTCTCCCCTTACGCCAGAGGCTGCCAACATGCAGTGAGGGTATAAGGATAGTCAGCGGGGAGACTATACCCTCTTATCATAATTTCACAATGGTATATTATAGTAAATAAAAATAAAAAGCTGAAGCAGTAATACATAATTGACAAAATAGTGGAATAAAAATAGTACTCCTTTTATAATAGTGGAAATACCAATTATACCTCAGATTCATGAATGGTGTGCTAATGTAACAAAAATGAAAAACAGTGAACAAAATAACATCATTTACATTCCAATACAGAAATAAATAAACAATGACTCAAATCCCCGAGGGAAGTCTCCTCAATCATTTCGAGCTTCGGCTAGGTCCTCTGCTCCAATCTCCCAAATAAATCCAAACAACATAATCATGCTTCCAAAATAAATCTACCCGGGTACCCTCATGCAATAGCGGCCTGAGTAGGGTGTGAGATATAAATCACAATAGGCCCGAACCACCAGTGTCTACCCCAAAAATAGATATTTAATAATTTATTCTATCCATGTGAAATCATTCATAAATAAAGTATGTAGTAAAATGTAACTATATACCCATGTACCTTCTTCATCCCTTAGCTGGTTTCGAAACCCGCATTATAAATTTTTCATGCATACTAAACAATCATTACACACTCATTTTCAATTATTAATTATTATTTTTTCATTAAATTATGAAAGTTTTGAGATTCAGCCTCATCCCGACATCCCCCATATAAGATACTCAATACAGAAGTCTCTAAATTCCATCTAAGTAATCAAAGTAAAGTTTGAATCCAAGCATGCGATTTGGCTTGGATATGCATCACAATACATTCAAGTTAATATATCATATTCAATGTCTAAGCCCACCCACTATAAATAGTGTTTTTCTTCTAGGTTCATCCACTAAAAGTGATTCACCCAATTCATTAACAAGTATGAACCCCTTATCATATTCACATCGCAAGTAATTATGTCACAATAGTTTTCATTCACTAATTATTTCATTTCATGTATGACCAATTGGACCCACAGTCTAATGTCAATTAATCGGTGTAGAACATCATGTTTAAAATCATCATGAGTATTTGGAGTGTTATTCCTTATCTCACAACCCGTGGGTATTTAGAGCATCTGTCTGTGTCCCATAAAAGAACATTTTCCTGATAGTTGGGTGTAGAATGCCATGTCTAGAACCCTGTGAGTATTTAGGGGATCAGTCCCTTCCTAAGAACTTTTTTATCAATCATACATACATACGTACATACATATATATATTTATCATTTGTGTAGAATGACTTGTCTAAAACCACAAAAACATCCATTTATTAATTCATAAATTAATTAATCCATTCCATTAATCAATTCAACATGTAATTGAAAACATATATCACCTATCAAATAAGTCAACAATTAATTAAACATTCATCATCTCAATAGTTTATAATTAATTAACAATTAATTATTCATATAAATCCAACTAAATAATTAACTCAACACTTAATTATCTCAATTATTTTACCAGTCTGAACCCATCCACTAAAATATTTATTCATCCATGACTTTTACAATTTACATGCATGTTATAAACATCTCAAGTCAAACATGATGAACAGGGCCATTATATTTAGCAACCATCTCACACAACATATAATATTTCTAAACAACTATATCCCAAAAAACTTATGTCATGGAAAGAAAACACACATCAAAAGGTACCCTAGGCCAACAGTCATAACAAAAAATCAATTCATAGTCTTAAATTAATGAATGAAAATTTATTAGTTCAAAAAATAATTGATTAAATCATATATCGTTAACATGTTCATCAATTAATTATCCCTTAACCATTGATAATGTAATAATTAATCCATCCATTGATTATTACCAGTTTCCAATTTATATTCCAAACATGTCAAAATATCATACATTCTAAATATTCAAAAAATTCCAAAAAAAAATTCCAACGCATGACTTCTTAATTAATTCACCAATTAATTACCCTATTACGCATCCTAACCCATTAAAATCATTTAACTATTTAATCATATCACTTCAACCAAATTGGCAATACATTCTTAAAACTAACACATGATCAAGTCCTCATTTATATCATATTTTCATAATTATTTAATTACATCAAAAGTTTCATGCACCGACATATCATATATCAGCACCATCAAGAATACATATGAAAATCCAAACCATTGCAATCAAGATATGACATTACCACTAACCAGTAGTTTATCTTTAATCAGCATTTCAGGAGAACATAGAAGTTCCATAATCAAAGAAACTAACATTTTCAATTTATTTAGAGAAGCTATAATTATTAAATAAAGTGATAACTATTTGGGACCATACCTCGGTATGGAACCTGATTAACATTCAGCATTATTGGACTCACCTATTTTGATAATCCAAAATCTTCATTCTTTGGAATGATAAACGTTTTTCATTAATATTTATAGATTCTATAAATTGATAATTGTGTATCTTTAATCTCATTATTATATCGATTATGTTTATAGTTCAAAATTTATCTAAGTAGAAGTTTAACGAAATAGGTTATCACTTGAAGGTTACCGATAGAGGTTACTACTGGAAGGTTACTGATTGAGGTTACCCCTGGATGGTTACTGATAGAGGTTACCCTTACAAGGTTACTGATAGTGGTTACCATTAAAAGGTTACTGATAGAGGTTAAAGGATGAAGGTTACCAATAGAGGTTACTGTTGGATGGTTATCGATAGAGGTTACCACTGGAAGGTTATCGATAGAGGTTACCACTAGAAGGTTACTGATAGAGGTTACTTCTAGGAGGTTACCAATGTTGAACCTCATTGGTGATTTATCAATACATGGTCATCACCATGATTTTATCCCTCAAAGCATATTTTTTTGAAACCTACCGATGAAGGCTACTAGTGAAGGCTACCGATAAAGCCTACCGATGAAGTCTACTGATGAAGCCAACTATAGAATCCTACTGTTGTGAAAGCTACCACTACCAGTCTACCGATGATCACTCTTCTTCTCCATATTTTTTAAATTCATAATATTAATATAATGGTGGTATGTTGTAAATTTAATGCTTCTGACATTAAATAATGTGGATTGTAGACATATCAAAAGACCATATTTGGAGATAGTATGAGGTATGAGGAATACTAAACATGATTTTGTTATTCCTATTATCAGACCTCGAATATAAATAAGACGACACCAGAGAGAGTTACACTACGTTTGATTCAAAAAAAAATCAAGCACCCCAGCTCTATCATTTTAAACCCAGGAGCCTTACCAATTTCATTTCCAAAAACCAAAATCAATACTATCATCTATGCTTCATCAAATCTCTATCAATCCAAGAAGCAGAACACACAGTACCTGAAATCTAGAAGCAAGAGTTGTGACACCTTGTTTTTTGAGACAATTTCTCGAAAAAGACTCAAACTAAAAATTTGTCACTTCAAGTATTCAAGATTTTAACTCTAAACTCGTCGATCAATCTAAACTAAATCCTTATAACATTAGCTCTATTGTTTTATTTCTATTAGATTTCTGTGAAGGGTGTGTTTTTTTATTACACACATTGTCTCCACAACTGGAACTAGAGGATACTGAAAATACTCACATTAATATTTATTTACACATTTTTTCCCACATGGAACTGTGGAAGAGACCGTGTGTTGAATGGATTGTTTTTCCCACGAAGAGATGTGGTAGAGGGTGTGAGCCTTGGATAGTTTGTGGAAACTTATGTAAATCCCAATACAAGCTGTGTATCATGTTTATTATTGATATAAACTGCTTGGTGGTAGGTGATATGAAAGTGGAGAGGATTAAATCTCATCTTGAGACTGAACCTCTTGTTTAACTCTACTGTGTTCTATAGTTTTGTAATACTCTATTTTTTTATTTTCCAAATCATGTAAATTAAAAAATATAAATCTGTTTTACAATGAATTTGATAGTTATTTTTGTATTGTTTATGTATGTGTTTAATTCAATAATCCAATTTCAAATGTTGAATGAGTGTTGTACACTGATTCAACTAAGGACTAATTAGCTTTTGAGAAACTTGTTGACTAACTATACAACTATATATCTTCTACCTTAATTAACTGGGTTGTTTCTAAGTTGGGGGATCATTTTCATAATTATTTAACAGAAATTTTGTGTAGGGACTCAATTCACCCACCTCTTGAGTTTCCACTCTGACCAAAAATTGGTATCAAAGGTTGAAATTTTTATTTCTACTATATGAGGTGTTGTGGAATTTGTACGTTCTTTTCAATTGTGATTTTAGTTGTATCTTAAAGATCATGAAATTATTGTCATATCTAAATTTTAAGTTCATTAAATTCTAATTAACAATGAGAAACTATGTTGAGGGTGTGGCTACTAACATGCCACAATTAATTAACAGTAATAACTATTCTTAGTGGAAATTATAATTGAAAATGTATCTAGAGAGACTAGGTCCTGAAATATGGGACACTATTGAAGAACAACATGTGTTTCCTTATACTACTAGGGACACATGGTATCAGTTGACTAAATCTACATAAAACAATAATTGTAATGAAATTAATTCAATGTACTATTATCTAGGTGATGAAGAGTTCAAAAGAATAACTGCCTATAAAACTACTTATGAAATCTGTGATACATTGGATGTTTTCCATGAGGGAACATCCAATGTTAATGAAATTAGATTAAATACTTATACTATTAAATATTATAATTTTAAAATGAATCATGATGAACATATTTCTGAAATGTATCTCAGGTTCAATGAAATAGTAAATACAATGAGTCTGCTTGGGAAACCAATGGACAACAAGGATCAGATTATGAGGTTGCTTCAATGCCTACTTGACCGATGGAGAGGAACTTCTGTTTCTATTCAAGAATCATGTGAAATAAGCAAGATACCAGTGAAGGAACTATTTGGAAAAAATATTATGTAAGAAGAACATAATAAGGTGAATCAAGAAGTAGATGAAGAACCATGAATAAAATATGTAGAATTCAAGACAGCTACTTCAAATAGTAATGATAAAGACAAAAGTTCAAGTTCTTGTAGACACTTCCACTAGTGATGATTTATATTTTAACAGTGATGATGATATGGATCATATTCTTAGAAGATTTAGATAATACTACAGAAAGAAGAAGTTATTTAGAAAATAAAACTATAATGGAAGATATGATAGTAAAGGATAATGGAAAAAGGACAGAAAATGGAATTATAATACAAATGAGATAGCCTTCTATGAGTTTAAATGAAAACGCCATGTGAAGGTTGATTGTCCAAAGTTGAAATTTAATGTGAAATATGAAGACAATGGAAAAGGATATAAAAAGGCTATGAATGCTACTTGTAGTGCTTATGAAGACAGATCTAGTGGATCTGGAACTTATGATATTGTAAATAACCCACATGAAAACCTATGTTTCGTGATAGAAATATCTGAGGTAACAATAAATTCCCATATAAATAATGCTTACTAATCTGGGAATGAATGTAAATCAATTAATTATGAAAATATGACTGAGGATAAACTATTTGAATAATGTCGAATGCTTGAGGATACCTTTAATGAACTCAAGGATAAATATAAATTATAGAAAAAGAAAACAGGCTTTAAATACCAAATATAAGTGTGATTTGGAAATTGAGAATGAGAAATGTGCTCAACTATTAATATAAAATACTGAACATTAATTGTTGAATGTGAAATTAAAAATATATCCTGTGAAGTTTACTATAGGTAGAGATACCTTGAATCAATTTCTTGGGAAACATGTTGCTCCAAAATACACAATTGGTCTAGGATATCAACCAGGTAAGAGAAGGACTATTGAAAATAAATTTGTTCAAAAATCTTGACAGTTCACTGCTATTTCAAGTTCGGGACCATCCTATGAAAAACACTTTCCTAAAAAATCTGACAAAGTGTTCTTGTTTTAAGATATATCTATTAATTATAGGAAACCTTTGAGATGCGTATGGGTTCCCAATGTTCTTCATGCTAACCTCTATGGACCCAAGAAAGTCTGTGAACCAAATTTACCCTATACTTAATCTTTTTTACAGTAAATGTTTCTAAAGAGATCTTGTAAAATCCTAGGTTATTTTGACAGTGTATATTCAAGACACATGATATGAGACTATTCATGCTTCAAGTTCCTAATTAAATTTGATGGTGGAAATGTTACATTTGGTGATAATGATAAAGGGAAGATGATTAGCTTAGGCCAAATTCGTAATCCTAATACTATATTAATTTCAAAAGTTCTTTTTGTTAATGGGTTAAAATACATTCTACTTAGTATCTCTCAGTTGTGTGATGATGGTTTTAATGAAAAGTTTTAAAATGATGAATGAAATGTTTTCAATTCTAAAAATGATTTAATATTCACTACTCTTAGAAATGAAAATATATAGGTTATTGATTTAAACTCTTCAGATAAGAAAAATGTTTCATGCTTAAATTCATTTCATAAAGAATCTTGGTTTTGGAACAATAGATTATGACACTACAATATGAACTCACTTAGGAAACTTACAAGGAATGGTTTTTATAGAGAAATACCTAAATTGTAATTCACACATAACAAATATTTTAATCCTTTTAACAAGGTAAAACAACACAATGTTTCTTTCAAACCAAATAAAAAGTTTCCACTTCTCAATGGATTGAGTTTGTTCCCCTGGATTTGTTTGGACCATCTAGAGTTTCAAGTTTAAATGGGAAACACTATGATTATGTTCTTGTAGTTGATTTTTCTAGATATACTAGGGTAGACATTGTAGATCACAAAATTTAATCATGTTATTACTTTATTAAATATTCCAAGTCTGTAGGAAATTTTAGTGGATTCAGAATTAGGTCCCTAAGAAGTGATCATGGTCATGTGTTTGAAAATCTTGAGTTTGAATATTTTTTCTAAAAAATGGCTATAATCTCAATTTCTCTACTCCTAGAACACCTCAAAAAAATGGAGTGGTAGAAATAATAAATATTACACTACAAGAGATTGCCCAGACTATGAAAAATGAGTATAATTTGTCTATCTATTTTTGGGATGAAGTTGTTAATACATCTTGTTACATCATCAATAGATTATTAATTATACATGTTCCTAAGAAACAACCTAATGAGCTCGGGAATAATATTATTCCTAATGTTAATTACTTTAGAGTTTTTGGTTGCAATGTATTTATCCTTAACACTAAGGATAACCATAAAAATCTTTCTTCCAAAGGTGATAAAGTAATTTTCCTAGGTTACGCAATCTCTAGTACAGCTTATAGAGTATTAAATAAATGATCCAAATGTGGGGAAGAATCAGTTCATGTAAAATTTGATGAGAATGATCCACATGAACCCAAAACTTATCTTGAACATCTTGATGAAGATATTTCAATTCTATACTATAATGATAAAGACAGTGAACCCATAGTGAAAACAACTTGTTCAGGAAATTCTCTAGAATTTGATCATGTTGAATCTGAACCTATAGACAACCCAGAGGAGACTAGTCCATCCTTTTATAGAGGTACAATAACACTCAAGAATCATAATTTAGATGATGTAGTAGGTTATCTAAATAGATTAACACAATCTAGATCTTCTCTAAGAAACCAGGTTCAACATCTAGTATTTATTTCACATCATGAACCCAACAATATTAATTATTCTATCAATGATTAATTTTGGTTGATATCTATGCAATAAGAATTAAATTAGTTTGAATAAACAAATTTGGGAATTATTATAAAGTTCTAAAGACACTTTGACCATATGCACTAAATGGGTGTTGAGAAATAATTTTGATGAATTTGGAAACATAGTTAGAAACAAGGCTATAATAGTTGCAAAAGGATATAGTCAAGAGGAAGGAATAGACTATGGGGAAAACTTTGCACATGTAGCTTTATGAGAATATATTAAGATACTACTTTCTTATGCAGCTCATCTGAATTTCAAAATTGATCAAATGGATGTTAAAAGATCGTTTCTAAATGTTTATATAGTTGAGGATGTATTTGTAGAGAAACCCCTGGGCTTTACAAAACCCCAATTTTAAAATCATGTATTTAAACATTCTAAAACATCATATGGTCTAAAAAAATATCATAAAGCATGCTATGATAGATTTAGTTCTTTTCTTATTTCCAAAGGTTTTACTAAATGAATATATTATCCTACCATTTTTATTAAAATAATTTCCAAAGATGTTTTAATAGTACATATTTATGTGGATGATATTATTTTTGGACACTCTAAAAATTCATTATGTATTGATTTTTCAAAGATAATAAAATATGAATATGAAATGAGTTTAATGAGGGAACTAAAATTTTTCCTTGGATTTCAAATTTTTCAAAATAAAAATGGTATTGTTTTAAATGAAATTAAATATACTAAGAATATTTGGAACCATTTTGGTTTGGATGGTAATAGAGGTTGTGATACACCTATGAGTACCACTTGTAAGTTGGATACTGATGGAACTGGTAAACCAGTGGATCAAACCAATTACAAAGGTATGATTGGGAGTCTTCTCTATCTTTCTACTAGCAGGCCTGATATTATGTTCAGTGTATGCATGTGAGCTCATTTTCAAGAAAATCTAACGAATCTCTCTTAACTACTGTTAAAATGAATTCTAATTATCTCAAGCATACTATAAACATTGGACACTTTTATCCAAGAGGACAATCATTTGATTTAATAATTTATTCAGATACTGACTTTTTTGGTTGTAATTTAGATGGACAAAGCACTTCAGGAACATGTCACATTTTAGGCAAGTCAGTAGTATCATGGTGTTGTAAGAAATGGAATTATGTTGCATCATCCACTGCTGAATCTGAATACATTGTTGTAGGTAGTTTTTGTGATCAAATTCTATGGTTGAAACACACGTTACTAGACTATGGATATCAATTCAATCACATATCTATAAATTTTGACAATAAAAGTGCTATTAAAATGTCTAAAAATCTAGTATCTTGTGCTTAGACAAATAACATTGATGTGATACATCACTTCTTGAGAGATCATTATCAAAGAGGTGATATAACTTGTTAATTCACTGGAACTGAACACCAGTTGGATGATATATTCACAATGCCTTTGATTTCTGAGAAGTTAAATTACATTAAACATGAGTTAGGTATGATAAACTATTAATATTGGACCTCACCATTAGACCTCAATTTTAGGACCTCACCGTTAGGACCTCACCATTGTACCTCACTATTATGACCTTACTGTTGGATCTCACCATTAGGACCTCACCGTTGGACCTCACCATTGGACCTCACCGTTGGACCTCACCATTTGGACCTCACCATTGTACCTCACCGTCAGGACCCCACCATAAGGACCTCACTGTTAGGACCACACCATTAAACCTCACCAATAAGACCTCACTGTTAGACATCGTCATTGATCCTCACTGTTGGAACCTTACCTATAAGACCTCATTGTTAGACCCCACTGATTGGACAAAAACATTAGGCCTCACCGACTATACCTCACTATTAGACTTCATTGATAAGACCTCACGGTTATACCTCAATGTTAGACCTCATCGTTAGACCTCACCGATTAGACCTCAATATTATACCTCACCGATTAGACCTCACCATTAGACCTCACCATTAGTCCTATCCTATTAGAACTCACAATTAGACGTCACCGTTAGACCTCACTGTTAGACCTCTCATTAGACCTCACCGTTAGACCACACCATGAGACCTCACCATTAGTCCTCACAGTTAGACATCACAGTTAGACCTCGCCGTTAGAACTCACAGTTAGACCTCATAATTAGACCTCTCAATTAGACCTCGCCATTAGACCTCCCTGTTATACCTCGCCGATTAGACCTCACTGATAGGACCTCACTAATGACACCTTATCGATAGTTGACCCTAGGTCTGGGACTTCACATTTTTTTCGCTGTAATCCGAAACGTTTCTAGTATTATTAATTTATTTCACTTTATTTGTTTTCCATCCCAAAATGATAAACTCGAAGTACAAACCATATTTCGATCCACTTTAATCCTCTCCCGAGCCTTTTTCTGCCTATCCTTTGATCTTGAACTTCTTCTAAAACCCTCAAACCGCATCAGATCTCAATAGAAATGTTGAAGAGACCAATGGTTGATGATGAAGGAGATGCGCAAAACCCTAAGAGACCTCGAGATGGGTCTAGTAGTGGAATCAATGTAGTGGAAAATCTGATCAATCAAAATTTTTCAAAGAGGGAAATCATGGTTGAGAATGAATTAAGTTAGGAATTTCTACTGTCAAGAATGTGTCTTACACTGAAGGAACTCGAAGCTTGTGATTAGGTAGATTGTTTTTCAAATAACAATTGACCATACTACCCAAATCTATAAAAGGAATTGTATGAGTTTCTGAAGTTCAAAAACTCTATGGATGAGAACCGAATGTCTTTAAAAGTAAATGGTGTTCTTGTGAGATTCTTCTCTCATGAATGGGCTTAACAATTAAAATTTCCACACGATGGAATTTTTTTATTAATACACTATAGGGTTCCCTCCCACCAGGGAGTATTTCTGCGATGAGGAGGCTTTGGGTGAGGTTATATGGAATGGGTTCCCTAGAAAGGTGATTTCTGAAGAAATGGAAGTAGAAGACATGTTTCTTTTTTATGACTATTCAGCATGTTTTGAGTCCAAGGATAGGGGAATTCTACACCATAAAGTATCCGGAAATATTTATTTTTTATCTGTTCAATCATGAAAAAAAGTTAAATTTGTGTAGGTTTCTCATGATTTCGTTAGAGGATATGAAAAATACTAGTTCCAAGTCAAATTCTATGCTTCATTCCAAGATTATAGCATTGATGTTGAAAGTTATAGTAGTTTCTAGAAATAAAGATGAAATATTAGTTTCAAGGAAAAACATCTACATTACCGAAATGATTTCAATTTTTATGAAGATAAGCTAAAATCCTTTTCCATGAAAATGGTTGAATGACAAGGTTAAGATGTATAAGGTATTAAATCCTGTTTCACATCCAACCAAGCCAAATAATAAAAGATATATAGGTTTAATGCCTGATGAAGTGGATCTAGTTTACTCAGATAAAGAATTGGAGGCTTCTGTTATGAAAGTAATAGAGGATTATCTTATAGATAACCAGAGTGATCCTGGCCTTCCCTCAAGTCCTCATGCCAATGTTGTATCCTTTGGTGAGACAATCCCCCCAAAGAGAATTCCCAAAAGATAAATTGTCCTAAGGGACAGCGGTTATAAGGAAATCAGTGAAGAATAAGAATAGAATGTCTTAAGAGGTGTTACTATTGGAGAGAAATCATAGGAGGAGGATGACACTAACACTGATCATGAGGAATTTGATACAGTTTTTTCTGAAAGTGAAAAGTAATTCTTGAGTCTCAGACACTTTATAGGATATAAATAAGTTGTAAAAAGTGAATAGGAAGAAGATTTTGAATTAGTTGAAGCTGGAATTACAATGGCGGTACATGAAGATTCTATAGAAAAAGTGGCATTGTACACTCATCTTGATGTAGTCGATCAAGGAGAAATGACAGAGATGGATTTAATTGATCAATATAATGCTGCAAGTGAGGGGGAGAAACTTGTTTCCACAGGTTCAATTGTTTTTGCTCATGGAATGGAATATTTTTCAGAAGAACCTAGATTCATGGTCTTGGGAATAGACTATGGTGACTCTGAAGATGACAAGACAAACAGAAGCCCTATAATTCCTTCTGTTTTTGAGATGACTATTGTACAACCATTGTTTCTTTTACCTCGAGACTATATGAAGAGGGATGATATAGAATCATTAAAATCATATTAGAAGAGATACATTGATGAGAGATCTATTGATACAGAGAGAACAATGGATATCAATCAAGAATAAGTGGCATATTCCATAGAAATATTAATTTCCACCTCTCAATCAATTTTTTTACATGAAATGAAGGAATATTAGAATCAAGTCATAACCTTGTTAGTGTCTATGGAATCTGTAAAACAATCAATTGCGAGTTTAGACTCTAATATTTCTTCAAGGGTTCCAGTGGAAAAAGACCTTAAGTATGTTAAAAGTGTTTTTCATTAGATGGTCACTGCATTTTAGGACTTTAAAAGTGAATGGAGGCACATGTGAGTGGCCAACATGATAATGTGAAATGATTGATCAGTGGTCTGACCAAGTCTTTAAGGAGACAATGGATTTTACATTGGCACCTATGTGTGTATCTGTTTCCCCTTTTGCATCTCCTCCTGTTGATCTAGAAGCTTTCTGATTGGGTGTTATAGAAGAAGTAGAAAAGATATCTCTTACAAGTACCTCAGACCCCTAGTCTATGAATCAGGTCATTTACACTACTAGAGTCATTCATAATCTCGTGGGATATTACTTAAGGGAGGCTTCTCAAGATCATAAGGCCATCAAAGAGAAAGTTTATATATATTACAAAAGGGTGTACACTAAGCATCAGATGGATGGTCACTTCAAGCTGCTATTGAAAAACAATAGGATCCCACCTATCACTCAGGATTTTAAGGATCATGTTACCAGGCATAGAGAGTTGACTCCTTCCATGGAGAAATTAATGGAGAATAGGGATAATTTTATCTCAACTATGGAAAGTGGAGGAAGCATCACTATGGACTTCAGGAATCTAGTTTTTACCTTTCTCCATATGGACTGCACTCCCAATATTGTTCCTCCAACATTTCCTCCATCCACAGATACCTCAGGCTCTACCATTGCTTCTCCCTTGCTGACTCTTTCATAGGCCATAAGAATCATGACCCCTATGATCCCTCAGAGATATACTCACTATCGGTGTATTGATTCTTCTGTAGCAGCTCTTCCTACACTGTTTACAACCATACCTCTGCCTATCCCTCCATCTTCTAGACCTTCCTCCTCATCTTCTAGAGAAAAATCCACCTTGTACATTTCTTATGTGGAATGAATGTGGGATTCCATAGTTGATAAGGATATTGGTAATATTTTTTGTATATTGTATTATGGCTTCATTAATACAAAAAATCATCTTTTTCTCTTTTTGTCTTATTTTTTTTTCTTAGTCACAAAGGGGGATAAGTAGACTAGTGTCCTCGCATATATGATCTAATATATTTTCCACAATAAATGTGGTTCAATTTTACTAATCCATAATATATGCACACTCCCACCTCTGAAGATATTATAAAATGTTCTTAACCCTAGTACAATAATACTTCAATCTAAATTTTCACTGAAATAATTTTTTATTATAAAAAAGGGGGAGATTTTTTGACTCACCTATTTTGATTATCCCAAATCAGGATTATATGTCATGATAATTGTGTTTCATTAAAATATATAGTTTTTATCATGTGATAACTATGTATCTATAATCTCACTGTCCAATCGATTAAGTTTAGAGTGAAAAATTTCTCTAAGCAGTAGGTTACTAATAGAGGTTATCATTGGAAGGTTACCAATAGACGTTACCTCTAGAAGGTTACTGATAGACGTTACTGCTTCAAGGTTACTGATACAGGTTACCACAAGATGGTTACCGATATAGGTTGCTGTTGGAAGGTTACCGATAGTGGTTACTAATAGAGGTTACCACTGCAAGGTTGCTGATAGAGGTTACTACTAGAAGGTTCACCAGATAGGTTACCGCTCAGAGATTACCAATGTTGAACCTCACTATTTAGTTATCAATACAAGGTCATCTCCATGAGTTTATCACTTAATGGACATTGTTGTGAAGCCTACCGATGATGTCTACTGAAGAAGGGTACTGATTAAGGCTACCGATGAAGGCTACTGATGAAGGCTGCAGGTAAAGCCTATCGACCTAGTCTACTGATGTAGCCTACTATTGAAGACATCTATTGAAAAGAATACCACTACAATTTTACCTATGCTCACTCTTCTACTCCATACTTTTTCAAATTCTTAAGATTATTCTAATGGTCATATTTGGAAAATTTAATGCTACTGATATTAATTAATGCTGATTGTGGACATATCAAGAGACTATATCTTGAGATAGTATAAGGTATGAGGAAGACCACACATGGTTTTATTATTACTATTATTGGGCCTCTAATATAAAGAATAGGACACAAGATAGAGAGAGGGAGAGTGTTACAAAACTTTTCATACGAAGAACAAAATAAGCACATCTGCTCTCTCTCTATAAACCCAAGAGCCTTAATAGGATCATTTCGGGAGAACAAATTCAAGACTGTCTTCTATGCTTCGTCAAATATCTATCAAACCCGTGAATAAAAACACTCAGTACCTGAAATCTAGAGCCTGGAGGTTAGACACTCTATTTTTTGAGACAATTTTTAGAGAAAGACTCGAACTACAAATTCTTCACTCCAATGAGTCAAGACTTGAACTCTAAAAACATAGATCCATCAAAACTAAATCCATATAAATTTAGATCTATTGTGTTATTTATATTATATTTATAAGAAGTGCATTCTTTTCAATTACATGCACTTTCTCCTATTATTTAAATAGAGGATACTCAAAATACTCACATCAAAATTTATTTACACATTGTTTGACATGTGGAAATGTGGAAGAGACCATGTGTGGTCTTTATTTTTTGTTTTCTACACGAATAACTGTGGTAGAGGGTGTGATCCCTGGATATTATGAGAAAATTGTTATGAAGCCCGATACATATTGTGTATCAAGTTTATTGTTAACATAAACCGATTGGTGGCATGTGATCACAAAGTGAAGAGGATTAAGTCTCGGCTTGAGACTAAACCTATTGTTTAAATATATTTTGTTCAATAGTTTTGTAATACTATGGTTTTTTATATTCCACTGATTATAATTTCAAAAACAGAAAACTATTTTATACTCATTCTGATAGTTAGTTTTGGTTAGAGTGGGAATGTGTTTAATTCAGAAAACCTGTTTCAAAAGTTTAATTAGTGGTGTACACTTATTCAACTAAGGAATAATTACCCTTTGAGAAACTTGTTGACAAAATAAACATCTATATCTATACTTCCTTAATTAACTGGTATGATTTCAAATTGAGGGATCTTTTGCATAAATTTTTAACAGAAATTTTATGTGGGACTCAATTCACCACCCTCTTGAGTTTCCACTCTGACCAACAAGCCCTTTGACATACCACACCAACCGATCCAACTGGTCCAAAGTTTCATATATAAACCATTATATATATGTGTGTGTGTGTGTGTTTGTTTGTGTGTGTGTGTCTCTCTCTATTTTTGTGCACCCTATAACATTGATTTTAAATACATAAAATTAATAACAGGAGACCAAAAACCAATGAATCAAGGCCTACACACCTGCACATCAATACCAGGGACTATGATAAATTATCATATCCCTGATTGAATGATACAAAACAAAACCACGGGTATATAAACTAACCCAAAACATTTGAGGAAAAAAGAAAAGCTTCCATCAGCCTCTCCCTTGGCGGTGGATGCCAAAATAATGACCAAAGTGTCCTGATACCCCACCCATATACCCTATTTAATGAATGACAAAATAAACCAATATTATCCCAAAACCCAAAGACTGACCAAAACCAAATCTGGTGCATATTGAGAGTCAAATCAAAAAATAAATCAATAATAATAGTAAATAAGATCCTACCATGAAGAATTTTACTAAAAACATGGAGAAAACAAGAGAAAAAAACATTGCTGATGGAAAACCTAAAAGAGGGGGTCATCGTGCACTATAATATTTCTACCCAGGGTCAAAGTTCTCTACTACAGGGGGCCATCCGGGGGGTCGCTCGCTACTATGAACAATGAACGGGAGGAGGAATCACCATGGGAAGTGATCCGGTCATGGATAAAAGTTGTACGCTTAGGGTTTTGGGGTGCCTATTGGTGTGTCATGCTGCAAGAGGGAGGTATGGAAAGGGAAGTCTCACATGCCACTAGTAGGAGGTCTGAAGGAGGGAGTCGCGACATAGAGGAGAAGGGAAGAGAGTTTGCGTGGAGGATCACGCTTGGTGCATTGCAGGTGCATCACTCATGGGAGGAATAAAGCAGTAGGGGGGTTCATGCTTCCCTTGAATAGCACCTCCCACTTTAAAAAAATTATAAATACTAATAAAAAAATAACAATTCACATAATAATAGTATTAATGATAATAGTAATAATATTATTATTTTCCTATTGCATTTATATAATTAAATCCAAAATAGCCCATTTAATAAAAAAAAGTACTTTGATAAACCCCATAATTAAATTTTTCTATAAAACAATCATTTTCATTATGTCCAACCTCTCCTTTTAAAACCACATTAAATATTATTTAAATAAAAAAAATTCAACTAATTTTAAAACTCCCGAATTAATCCAACTTAAAAGAAAAAATCTCATTGAAAAGATCAAAAGGCACATTAAATTATTTTATCCTTCATTTAATTATATAATAATAATACTAATAACATTATTATTATTATTATTACGACTTTCATTTGTTTTAAACCAAAACTCCCCAATTTAATTTTGATATCTTTAATATGATATTAATGATAAAAGGCCAACCCATAACCACCATTTAATAATAAATGGGACTATATTAATTCTGAAACTCTTAATTTAATTAAAATGATTCTTTGATAAATCCAAAAGCCACATTAATTTCTTCAGTCAACATTTAATTAAATCTTTAACATTAATTTAATTAAACAATCACAATAATAATAATAATAATAACTTCATTATAATTAGTATTAAAACAATATTTTATTTAATCACAATCTCCCATATAATTAAAATAAATAATTTATCAAACATGGTAAATTGTGCGGGTTGTTCCGCAACCATGAATTGCCTGTGCAGATCCATTAAAAAGACTTTTACAGATCCAGTGCTCCCAAAACACATTGGAATGCCTGCTCAAAATAACGTGTAATTACGCAAGTCCAAAAACATCACCTTTATTTACAATACTCAGAATAAAATTCTAGAGCTCATTTTAAAAACCAACCCTTATATGAAGTGATTTTTTTAAAATCCCTTTATTTTAACCAGGTTAAAATACATGGGACATTACAATCTACCCATGTTAAAAACATCTCATCCACAAGAATCCATCAAGAACCACTACTAAAAAAACTGACCAACCAAGGCCATTTAATCTTGTTAGAATTGACATGTTGTGTTCCCAATTCCAAATGCACCTTTAACCCTTCACAAACATAATGACTACACATTTAAAACTAGATATAATGATCACTTTATAGCTTGAACATCGAAAAAAATCTTATATTTAAGTCCATTACAGGGACCTCAACAAAAAAAAGTGTTGAATCTCGATTAACCAATAGAACAGGATGTGCATGCTTCCCTCAAAAGAGGTTGCGGACCCATAACCCGCATTCTCCCTTTATCTGATGATGTTCCATTAAAAGAATCCAAAACAATTCACATGTATAATTAAGTCTTTACCAGACCTCTGGTGAAATTTCCAAGTCAATCCATCGCAAGTCTATTTTAAAACAAACTACTATTCCCCTACACGAAAAAATAAGTATCCAAAAGAAACCATGAATTACTCATACTACTGAGATAACAACCACTCATCAAGACCAACAACATTTAAAATGTAGCTCGGTGTAAGACCAGCTCTATCTTAGTGTCTCTATGATGAGGTCAAGATAGGGGACATGCCCGTCATTTTTAGAAGATTTCACTAAGAGATAACCAAGGTCATTAAGAAGATCAGTCAAACTACTACCAGAAAACATTGTTCTAAAATTTCAACATCTCTTACCAACATGTTTACTGAAAATGATGTGATACTTATCAAATAAGGATTGTCAACGATGTCGAAATAAAAGATCATTCGCTCACCATCATGCTATTTCATAACAAATTAATGCAGGAATGTGACGTTCATCAAACCATGATTTCCACGTGATGCATTAATCATAAAAGCTATAATATAAACCTATCGGCATTACATAACACACGAGTGCCAAGAAATCCTCCCATACAGTGGGATGAAGTTACATAAATGGCCTAAAACATTCTAAGGGTACTACCATCCATGGGATAACTCCTTATGGAACATAAACGTCGACCCTCTTTCTTTGTCAAACAAAACCAAAATCAGGAGGCTCAAATGCCCCTTTTTCATTTTAGCCATTTTAATTGATTAATTTCAACCTTTGATCATTTGATCAAATCTCAACAAGCACACAAGAACTTTTTCACAACATGTCACATGTTTTTCAATCAACTCCCCATAGGAAAAATAGAAATTTTATTACAAATGTCCTCTTCAAAGATTTCACATATAGTGTTATCCAAATATAAATAGGCAATGCAGCATCTAAATTACTATCACCAAAAGGAGACCTCTGAGGGCCCCATTTATTTAATCCGGGTTCTTCAAAAAGCAGCCCAATAATTGTTCATTTCAATCAAAACTCAGCAGTTTTATATTTATAACCATTTTCAAACATACTATGGTCATATAAGGTTCAACCACATGTGTTTACATCTACTAATTGATAAGGTGACCATACACCTTACCGCCAACATTTGGGTCCCATTTAGCACAATCAACTTTCATTTAATATTTTACCTTTAGCAGCCCTTTCACACATCAAAACATTTCTAGAATGTTATCATAAGTAGTACCACAATATCATGTTATAATAAAGAAACATAGGACAACAACAAATCATACTAATAACTGAGGGAGTTTGGAATATAATCACTCAAGTGTGTTAAATCTATCACTGAAACATTCTATCTACTAAGGCATGCTAAAGCAAATCAAAACATAGAATTTCACACAAGGCATACAATCCAAATACGAAGGAATCCTACTAATGAAAATACATTTCATGTTACATTAAAGGAATGTAAATCTCTTCGTGCCTATGATGATGCATGAATGAAACTTCCTTGCACTATTAGGCCAAGATAGTTTTTTCAAAAAACTCAAAATCATTAAGCAATGGAAAATATAGCAGTCACTCTAGGTGAAATCATATCAACAGTAACCTAAAATTATACAAAAATCAATTCCAATCCCTAGACACTTGGTAATTTCCCATACATGGGATGATATGTCCTAAGAAAATTGATATTAACCCAAGCACCGAAACTTTCCTAGTCTGATTTCAACCAACCCAAAACAGAAAGAGAAAAGGAAAAGAACCTACCTCGGATACCAGTTTTCAACGTCTCGATCTGGCTGACCCTTGAACCAGTGGTTATACCGGTCTACACATGACCTCAAGTGCATCTAACTTTGTAACATTACATACTGTATCACCCTAGAATAGGTGGAGAACCGATCTCTACATGACCTCAAGCGTGTCTCCCCGTATGCTAGAGGCTACTGACTAGGAGCGAGCGTATACGGATAGTCAGTGGGGAGACTATACCCTCTTATTAGAGTTTCACATCAGTATATCAGAGCAAAAAACAATAAATATCAGAATTAATACATAATTGAAAAAACAGTGAATGAAAAATAGTACCCATTTTATAAAAGTGGCAACACCAATTATACAGTAGATGCATGCATGACATGATAATGTTACAAAAAATTGAAAAAAGTGAACAAAACAACATGAATTTCATTACAATACCAAAATAAATAAACAATGACTCAAATCCCCATGTTTGGTCTCCTCTAGCATCCCGAGCTTCCACTCAGTCCTCTGCTCTTATCTCCCAAGTAAATTAAAACAACAAAATCCAGCAACCAAATTGAATCTACTCGGGTCCCCAAGTGAAATGGCTTCCCGAGTAGGGTTTGAGATATAAATATCAGTAGGTCGAGACAACCGATATCTACCACAAATCCAGACATTTAATAATTAATTTAAACCATTTGAAATCATGCATTAATAAAGTTAGAAGTACAATTTAACTATATACCCAAGTACCTGCTTCAACCCTTAGCTGGTGTCTGAACCTCCATTATACATTTTTCATGCATACTCAACAATCATTACATAATCATTTTCATTTATCAATTATTTTAACCTCATTAAATTATGAATGACTCAAGATTCTACCTCAACTCAACATCCATCGTATAATTCAATCTGAATAGATGTATCTAAAGACCATCTATGTAATCAATGTAAAGACCAAATCAAAGCCTTTTCTTTTTCATGGACAATGCATCATAAGATATTCAATTTCATATTTCATATACTATGTCTGAGCCCATCGACCAAAAACAGTGTTTCTCTCCTAGATATGTCCACTAAAAGTTATTCACCCAATTTATTAATAAGTATGAACCCCTTATCATATTCAATTCGGAAGTCATTATTTCACAATGACTTTCATTAAATAATTAATTCATTACATGTACGACCAATTGGAACCACGATACAATGTCAATTAATGGTTATAGAACATCTGGTCTAGCATCCTCATGAGTATTTGGAGCATCAATACTTGTCTCACAACCCATGTGTATTTGGAGGATCACTCTATGTCCCATAAAAGAACATTTTCTTGCAAGTTGGGTGAAGAACGCCATGACTAGAACCCCATGATTATTTGGAGCATCAGTCTCTGTCTCACAACCCATTTATCAATCATACATATATATTTAACATTGGAGTATAGTTCCATATCTAACACCCCAAAACCATCCATTAATTAATTCATAAATTAATTAATTAAATCCGTTTATTAATTCAACTACTAATTAACAATGTAAATCACCCATCAAACCATTTGACATCTCAATATTAAATAA
The DNA here is from genome assembly GCA_963277665.1 of Viscum album. Taxonomy (NCBI): domain Eukaryota; kingdom Viridiplantae; phylum Streptophyta; class Magnoliopsida; order Santalales; family Viscaceae; genus Viscum; species Viscum album. The sequence goes on along the minus strand of OY728136.1, from coordinate 1,505,563,822 downwards.
TTAATTAACAACTATTTATTCTTATTAAGGAATGTAAATAATTAACCCAATAGTTATTTATCACAATTCTCTAACAAGTCTAAACCCATACACTAAAATAGTGATTCGGCATGGAATGCATCAATTTATATGCACGTCCTAAACAGATGAAGTCCAAAATGTTGAACAAGGCCTCAATATTTAGTAACCATCTCACATATCAAATAATATTTTGAAAAACTCCATCCAAAAAAATTTAATCCATGTAAAGAAAGCACACATAAAAATTTACCCTTGTCCAACAGTCGTAACAAACAATAAATTCACAATCTTGAATTATTGCATGAAAATTAATTAATTCAACAAATAATTAATTAAAACGTATCTCTCTAACTGGTTCATCAATTAGTTATCCATTTACCATTTACCATGTAATAATTAATCCATCCATTAATTATTAGCAGTTTCCATTTTATATTCCAAACAAGTAAAAATATCTAATATCTCAATATTCAAAAAATGATACAATTTTTATAACACATTACATTATAAAAAATTCTTCAATTAATTACCCTATTACCCATCCCTCCCCATTAAAATCATTTCACTATTTAATCATATCACTTTAAAAAATTATCAATACCTTCTTAAAACCAACCCACGATCAAGTCCCCATTTATATCATTTTGGAAGTATCATTTAATAACATCAAAAGTGTAATGCATCGACATATCATATATCATCACCAACAATAATACATATGAAAAGCCAAACTGTAACAAGCCTGATATAACATTACCACTAACCAACAGTCTATATTTAATCAGCATTTCAAGAAAACATAGCAGTTCCATAATCATAAAAACTCAAATTCTCAATTTATTTAATGAATCTATAATTATTATATAATGTGATAGGGATTTGGGACCCTACCATGGTGTGGAACTAGGTTAACATTCATCACTTTGACATACAACAACAATCGATGTAACTAGTCTGCATTTTCACATACACACCGTTATATGTATGTATGCATGTATGTATGTGTATATGTATATATGTATGTATGTATATACGTGCCCCCTACAACCATGATTAACAAAACTCCAAATTAAAATCAAGGGACCAAAAACCAGTGAATCAAGGTCTACACACCGACACATCAATACCAGGGACTATGATAAATTATCAAACACTTGATTTAATGATGCGAAACAAAACCACGGGTATATAACCATACCCAAAACATTGACGGCACAACAACAAGTTTCCATGTGCCTCTCCCAGGGTGGGGGATTTCAAAACCAGGAACAAAGGGTCCCGATACCCCACCCATATACCCTATTGAATTAATAACATAATAAACTGGTCTTATCCCAAAACCCAATGATCGATTAATCCAAATAGGGTGCCGATTGAGAATCAAATCGAAAAAAAGATCAATAATAATAGTAAATAAGGTCCCACATTGAATAATTGGACCAAAACCATGGAAAAAAGATGAGGAAAAATCATTGCGAATGGAGAACCTAGAAGAGGGGGTATTCGTGCGCTACAACGGTTCTGCCCAGGGTCAAAGCTTGCTATTGCAAGGGTCATCCGGGGGGTCATGCACCGCTTTGAAATGCATCCAGGATGAGTACACATCAGGGGAAGAGCTCATAACACATAGAAGAGTCTTGATCCTAGGTTTTTGGTGCACCGACTGGTGTGTTGTGCCTCAAGATGGTGGTCCGGCTGAGGGAAGTCTCACGAGCCGCAAGTAGGAGGTCTGGAGGAGGGAGTCGTGCCATCTAAGAGAAGGGAAGAGAGTTCGCAAATCGAAGTATTATTGGTGAACTATTGGTGCATCACTCTT